>CM040986.1:23304479-23339195 GCA_022985145.1 Pangasius djambal | reverse complement strand
GGCCAGCATGCAAAGCAGCCAAGCACAAGAGCTCAGGCCAGAGCAGGTGAGCTCGTCTGCGTCTCAGAGTAACACACGAACCTTCCACAAGCCAGGCGTAAAGATTGGCTGTTATTACTGTAGAGGCTCTCTGCTTTTCCTCTGCTGATTAGAAAATATAAAATTCATTTCCACGGAAGGAGCCTTTTCAATAATCCAAGAACACGGTCAGGAACTTTAGGTCTGTATCCACTGCAGGAAGCTTTTTAATCAAACCCATGCCCGTTGTCAGGAACTTTAGATACATTGTTACTGCGGGCACTGGAGCTTTTTCAGGAAATCAGGAAAATTTTTGGGAAACCAAGAAGTTTGTCAGGAACTTTAGATGGATTTTTCAGGAACCCAGGAGCATTTCTTATTGCTGACAACTTTTCAAGAACTTGGGTGCTTTTTCTTTTTCAGGACCCAGAAACTGTGTTTTTATCAAACCCATGCTGACTGTCAGGAACTGCAGACACACTGCCATTGCAGGCACTTTCTTAGGAATCTGGGAAATCAGGAACATTTTCAGGAACCCAGGAATCCTAGGCACATTTCCATTGCTAAAAACATTTCAGTAACTTGGGTAATTTTCTGCACACTTGCACTGCAGGAACTTTTTCAGGACCCACAAGCTTTAGACGTGTATTCGCTGTGGGAACCATTTCAATATTTTATTTTAAAAAAGGCTCAGGAAGATTAGATTCATTTCCATTGCTGAAACCTTTTCAGACACTTGACTATTTTTCTGCTGTTCCCCTGCAGGAACTTTTTCAGGAACCACAGAACTTTTTAAAGAACTCAGGGAGGTTAGGTGTGTTTCCACTGCTGGATTCTTTTTAGAGACCCTGAACTTGAGAACTATCATACTGCACAAAATTTTTTAGGAACCTGGGAACTTTGTCAGCAACATAGGGTGTGTTTCCACTGCAGGGACCTTTTCAGTAATCCAGGAACTTTGTCAGAAATTTGCATATGTTTCTACTGACACACCATCTTTCCCAACATTTTAAAAACAACACAGTTTGCTGCTTTATACAGTATGCAATTTGGAACGTAGCTCAGCTGGCTAGACTGACATTTCTACCTGTTTATATGGCACCTGAACTCATAGTTAGAACTGAACATCGGGAAAAGTTTACAGATCTGTATGTTTAAAGCAGTTCTCAAATGTTTTGTAGCCAGGGACCCCTTTAAATATTAAATCAGTTCCACAGACTACAGATGTATTTCATGAACACTATATGTGTATAATAATATTATTTTAGCTTCTTACAGCCGAAGCACTTTCTATTCCTGAATAATGCACTGACAGAACATATTAGATCGGAGTTTACATTGTGTGTAAGCCAACTTGTTTTTGAGCCATTGAGGTTTGCAAGTAAAAGCCATTCAATTCAAGTGACCAAGCAAACAGGGCTGCTCATACTTCCTACATAAGAACTCAATAATAAATGTAATAACTTTAATGCTGGTGGGTGTGTTAAAATGGGGATTTCCACCACTGTATTTAAAACAAACAAACAAACAAACAACAACAACAAAATCATAGACCCCTGGGTGTCCCTGGACTCTTTGAGAACCATTGGGTTACCTAGATGATCTGTTTGGTCTGACTACTCCTGCCTGAATAGTGAGTAAAAGCCTGATCAGATCTTGAAGCTCCTCTATAATTAGTAGTGTTGTTTTTGCTTTTAACACAAGCATCACATGGGAAGTAATGTAACCACAACCTCCAGAGAACTCCTACTGTCTTGGGTACCATTACGTGATGGGCAACAGACACAGGTACCCGATGGGGGTATGGAGAGTTCTGGATTTAGTTTTAGTAACTGCACCATGTTGTACTGTGCTGTCTTATGAAAAAAGCTAACAGATGATGAGATGCACTCACACTAGATTACCACAGAGACAAAGAGTTTCCATTTGGCTCAGGAGAAGATTACTAATTAGAAGACTGTGATTATAAAGTTGTTTACTTCTAATCACTCCAAGGTTTCTCCACGGCTGAACTGCACCAAGCTCGAGTGGAGCTGGCACAGTATCAGGCTAGTGATGTGCCAGAGATTTAGCGTTACCTGTGTACAGTCTGAAAGGGATTTAAGTGATAACACATCAGGGAAATGCTTTCAGCATGACTCTCTGCCTCTCTCTCTGTCTTTCTCTCATGTTCTCAGACACGAGTGTGTACAGATATCTGGCTGAGTCATGAGCTGCTCTCCTCTGGTAGCATTAGGCTACTGTTTGAAGTCTGCACGTACTGATGGCTGTGATATGGCCTTATTCCTGCACCAATAACATCGACCCGTCTACAATGCTAATCTAATGCTCCAGATCGCCACTGGAGATGGCTAGAGAGGGCCTTAGTGAGAGTACACACACACACACAAACACACACACACACACACACACACACACACACACACACACACACACACATTTGTGTGATAGTCAAGGTTAACTGTATTATCTTAGAGTGGAAATCCATTTGATATGTTTCCCTACATCCTGTTTACTCCAAACTCACTTATAATGCTTAATAGATGTTTAAAATAGCAACTCGGTAACACAAATTTAAAATTAGAACCATCACTTTCCAATATTGGAGCCATACAGTAGAAAGTAGTTCAGGTTATTTACTTAGGTTTTCTTAAGAAAAATTAGTGCCGTTCCTAGAAGAATGCATTATACAGATTTAGATTTTCATTTACAAACACTTTGGATTGAGGAATTCATTAAAATGTTCTACAAATCTAAAAACTAGGTGTTTTGCCTAAATGTTTATTGACCAAGTTCAGCAACTGTCCTTATATTTACATTATGTGAGTTTGTGTTGTCATTTCCTGCCTGTTGAAAATGCATGCGGTCATGGCATGGTGTGTGTGAGATGCTGATTAGTATGTTTACTGTCGCTGATAAACACGGAGATGAGAGGATGTTTAAAGAGCTCTCATGCTCTTATTATTCTCTGATCTTTCCACATTAACTTCTACTCAGGCTGTGACCGCACTGGCAAAGCCTGTGATCTGCGTGTTTCTTAAATGGATGTCATTGCGTGTCATCTGGAGGAATCCCGACATGCTGAAGCTATGAGAAGTTCGTGTCTGCTCTTAATATGCTCTGCTATTCATAACGGTTAGAGAGGTAAGGTGGTGCAGCGGGCAGTGTTGCCACCTCACAGCTTCAGGGTCGATCCTGAGCTGGAGTTACTGTGTGGAGATTTGCATGGAGTCTCCCAGTGTGGGTTTCTTACCATCTCCCAAAAATATGGTGGTAGGTGGCTTGGCAACTCTAAATTTGCCTCTAGGTGAGAACGAGTGTGGTAACGTGTGTGTGCATTGTGCCCTGCAATGAGCCGGCGTCCCATCCAAGCTGTATTTCTACCTCGATCCCAGTCTTCCCGGGATAGGCTCCGGATCCACTGCGACCCTGACAAGGACAAAATGCTTACTGGAAACTGTTTCACAGCACATCGGTGCACTTATCAGCTAGATTTAGGAATTGTTAGGTGAAGACACTTACTTTAAATTGCATCTTGTAGCAGAGACTTGCCTTTCTAGGGAAGAAATTAAGTTTTTTTTTTTTTTTTTATCAAGATAAACAAGCATTATGCAGAGGGTTTTTTGTATTTTTATTCATTTGCTGTTCAGTTTTCAAGCTCCAAGTCGTGCTATACACAGCAGGCTTTGTTATGCTTGGTTATTCAGATCCAACACCAATCAGAAGTCTGCTTATTCAGCAACCTGTTCGTATATATATCATATGGACCAGCCAAATGTCTCTCTCATGGCCATTCAGATCTTTTGTATTTATACTGATTTGTTTATTAATAGTCACACATTTGCAATTACAATAGTCAGACATCTCCACAAGTGAAGATATCTTTAATATAGTAAAATCTATCTAGTATATCCTATTATAAGATTATAATAAACCAAATATATAGTTATTAAACCTATTTTTAGACATTTTCCACTAATTTCAAGCTTGAGATTTTTTTAAAGCATTTATTTCTTTAAAAAAAAAAGGCAATTATCTACAGATAGAATAAGAAGATTTAGAGCTTGAAATGAATAAAAGCACCTTACTTTAGTGACTTTGCTATTATCGTGCAGCTCAGAGTGGCGGTACTTTCCGTATGGCTTCTAATAACAAGCCCTTTGTTATAACCTACCTGGAATGTCACTTTAGAAAAGCTGTATGAACCTGGGACTTGAGTCAGACTGGCAAGTGATCTCTAATTTATTCCAAGGCTTTTCCCCTTTATTAAGCAACATGGGTTCTTTAGTCAAAAGGTTTAGGAAGCATATGTATTGATAGATTTTAAAGATAGTGGATTATTTGCCTTCCTGAATTCCTAAATGTTAGGCAAATTAACAATGAAATACGTCCTGACAGCCAGAATATATAGTGCACGTATTGTGCGTATATATTTGGTGGATGAGGGCTGTAATTCTTCCTTAAATAAATCTAAAAAAGATCTCTACTCCCAAAAGCCCTGCATGTTCTTTATTCTAAAAGCTACTGAGAGACCGACAGATCAATATTCGCACCAGGGCAAATCTGCAATTTCCTTTGCTCTTTTCTTTTCTCTTTTTCTCACAATACTGCCACTGTTTGCTTGCGCTTGGTGCTTTCCAGCAAGCGCCAGAGCCCAGAACATGTCACCGCCGTCGACACAGTGAGAGACCCGGGAGATGAATGTGTCGAGAACGGGCCTCTGCAGGATTAAACGAGGACAAGGCTGCACAATTTAGTGCTATAGAAACCAGACAGCGTTGAGTTTTTGACCGTGAGTGAGAGATCGCCTACATTTTTATATAAATATTTCTAGCAAATATCCTGTGGGCACTGTTCTCAGATCTGTCGGTCATGTCATGTGCATCCTTGTTGTTTGTTGTCCGAGCACGGGCCAAACTGTCCTGAGACAGAGGTCACAATGTGTGCTGTGAGTCATTACTGATAAGCCTGAGTGTCATTACCACGACCGCAGTCTTAACTCTTGTGATGAAGCCAATACGATGAGAAGGAGAGTGAAAGAAACAAAGGAATGAGGGGAGGGAAGGGTAGAAAGAACAAGAGACAGATTAGTTTGGAAAGGACTACAGGCAGATTAAAAGGAAACAAAAGAGTTGAAGAGAGATGCAGAAGAAAAAGAAGTGGTGGGATGAGTGAGGAAGTGAGGCAGTCTGAAAAAAAAAAAAAAATGGAAACAAGGCCACAGACAGACAGAAAAAACAAGAATTATTGAGAAAAAAGGCCAGAAGTTGTCGATCCTGGCGCAAATGAGAAAGACAGAATGAAAGGTGGGGTTAACCGGATAGAGAACGGATGAGAAAAAAAGGTGTGAGCTGGAGGGATGGTGGGATTGATCGTGGGTGGAGCAGGTTGGCATGCCGACTTGGCAGCGGTGAAGTGATGGGAAAAGCCAACATCTTAACTTCATTCACAGACGCTCCCTGGCATTATTAAAGAACACAGAGCGTTTTTTTTTTTTTTTAAAGCACTCGCATCAGGCAGTGAGTAAAAAATGAGTGTCTGTCTGCTGAAGGTATCCTCCACATTTTTCCTTCTTTATTTGAATAGTGAAGGATGTGAGCATGTTTTTTTAAAGATGTAAAAACAGTGCGTGACACTAAGCTCTTGGAATGTGGTGTAGAGAGAAACCTGGTAGTAGTTTCAGAGACCCAGAGATACTGGCAATAACTGGAATTCCCACATAATGCAACACCAGACAGAAGAACCTGAGTCCTGGCTTCTGATTTTCATCTGTTAAAGTAGCACTTATATATATATATATATATATAAGTACATAATGGCATAGTAATATTATGTTAGCAAGTTGTACCTATGCACAAACATGTCCGTTTAAACATAGCAGTAACAGACTGTTAATAAAATGGTGTACTAATGGTAAAACATTATAGCTACAAATAAATGTTTGTTTTATAGATATTAGCAAGTATTTAAAGTAATTACCAATAAGTAACTTGTAATTGCTAAGTTTCTAGCTAAATGTTAAGTTGCTGTTACTAATTGTAGCAGCAACATGCATTTAATAAAATGGTAAAATAATGGTAATGGGTTATACCTTCCCATAAATTGCATGTTAACCTTGTAGTTGTTACTAAGTAAATGGAAGTCAGATTGACAAGTGATGAACACACGGAAAAATATGAAATCCCAGCTTAATCAAAATCATACAAATTCTATTCTATTCAAATGCCTAAACTTCACCTGAATATTTAAAAACAGCTTAGAAAGAAAAGAGGAAAGGGGGACATTTGTCTTTTACACACTTCATACCACAACATTAGTAGAAATATTTAATCAGTTTTGGAGAACTAACTTTCATATTATAAAAGCAGGGATTTCAGAGACTTAATGTGATATGTTGATTAAGGGAGATCTGGAAATGCCTAAAACATGTGCAAAGAATGGTACAGTGACTAACTGTTTAGTATTAATCCCCACAAGTTACTAATTATTTCTGTAACCACTAGAAGATTAATTTATTCATGGGTATATTATATACATATATACATATTATTACCATGCCACTACCCACTTACTACTAATCTGTAAAGTTCTACTTTAGATGATCATTTGTGCTTCTTTGTCTAAGTTAAGAAGGTGTCAGGTTTGGACCCTTCGAGTCAGACAGTATTGTACTGGACAGGACTGAGGTATGTCTCAATTTTTTCAATGCTTAAACTTAAAGACTTAATTGGCTAAGACTCCATATCCTGTCCAGAGTCCATCTGTCATTTCTCCTCTCTGATCCACTGGAGCGATGCATGAACATGGTGCGAGTGCATTTCCAGTCCTGGACAAGTCCGGGCAATGCCAGTCTTGATGCCATGTCTTCTCAGCCTTCACGGTTATACAAGCTTGAGTGTAAGAACATGTATGCATGTGGCTGTAGGAACATCACTGGCTCACGGATGGCCTGTTACCCTGTGTACTCATGCACTTCTTGAAGTTCAGATGATCCAAGTGATTGTAGCCTGTGCATCATCGTTTTATCCATATCTGTTTTGAAATCAAAACACAGATTGCTGCGTATGAAGCAAGCATGCAAATCCTTAATTCTCAGATTTTTCTCATTATTCATTTCCCAGTTTTAAGAAGAAAATATGAAGAAGAAGGAAAAAAAAAAAAAAGAAGGTACAGGTATCCCCACACGCAAAGAGCACCAGCAGGGGCGATATGAGGATTTGAACAGGGAAGATGTAAGGAAAATAGCTAGACATCAGAAAGATGGCATCATTGGAGGATGACGGATGACACTGCGATATGCTAATCTGGCTCAGATCCACGTAGGGAAATGCTCGGCCATGAGCGTCTGCAGGTTTTGCGAAGATCACAGCTTAAGAAGGAAAGGACGAGTGGATGATATTTTGGGCTCAACAAATTTACCTCATTTATCAACCTGCACACTTCTAGGAGGCTGTCATTCACTTGTCCTTTGGGTCAAAACAGACAAAATGTCAAAATATACAGTACTGTGCAAAAGAAATGCTGTAGAGCAAAGACGCCTTCAAAAATAATGAAATTAAATGTTTCTACATTTAAAAAAAACACTATAAAGAGCAGTAAACAGTAATAAATGAAATAAAGTCAATATTTAATGTGATGATCCTTCGCTTTAAATAAATAAACAGTGTCTCAGGTGCAGTGTGTGCAGTTTGATAAGGAAACGAGCTGTAAGTGTTACTGAGCATCTTGCAGAAGCAGCCGCAGTTCTTCTGGAGACTTCGACTGTCGACTCGCTTCTTATTTCTGCAGCGAAACCCAGCAGCCTTCATTCTGTTTTTATCTGAAAAGTGTCTCTTATGGAATCTGCTGCTTTCTTTACTGACGTGCAAACATTTTTCTGTAACGTTTCATTTTGTGCTGGAAAACTAATGTTTGGAATCTAAAATGTTTTTGTACTGAATCAATAATGTAGGATGCCAAGACTTTTGCACAGTACTGTACACCTAAAACTCAGGATATAGACCAATATTATACATCATATTTAGCGTCTAGATTGTCCACTTATAGGAAAAAATGTGTTTTCTTTATTTAAAAACAGATGGATTGAATGCATGACACACGGATTGATTCTGAGTATCTGTCATTAAGCTAATATTGTCAACTAAAAAAAACTACTGAACTAGAAATATTTGCTGTTTAAAAAGAAGAATCGTGTTTTGACAGTCTATCTGTTGGCAGTAAAGCTCTCGGATCTGTTTTTTTTTATGGGCTTAGAAGAGTAAAAAGACCGTATGAGTAAGACACAGGTCCATTTTCCATGTTTGAGTAATCACTGACTCACCTCTTACTCTGAAGCTTCAGCGTCACTTCATCATGGTGTTGATCTTGGGGTCCGCAAGAGGTTTAAAAACTGGCTGAAGGGGTGAAGTGTACTTAGAAAAATGCTTATTGACATACCTTTGGAATGAACAATGTTGCCAGTGTGTTTTTTTTTTTTTTTTTTTTTTTTTTTCCCCCAAACATTGTACAGTAAATCTGAGCATTTCTTTCCAATCAGGATTCTAATCCCAATATCATGGCTTCGGGTCACGGAATTGTAGTGATATCTTTTGCAGAAACCTCAGAAATGTCATCAGGCTTGTTCCCAGATGTTCGCTGCTGGTGGTTATATTTTCTTTTTTTTTTTTTCCCCTGAGGTTTCTAATTTTTGTCATGTGCGTAGCCTGTTTCAGTACTACTAAGTTGGAAGTGTGGATGTTTTGGGTGTTCATTTTGGTGGTTAATTCAGAGCAGACTGTTATTTTGGTGTTTTCTTGCTGCCAGTGACGAGAGGTCACAGATGTACGTTACTGTCCCTCTAGTATTAAAATTCCTTTTTTCACTCTTCATCTTTCTCCGTCTCTCTCCCGTGGCTATGGTGTAAGCGTGCAGGAGCATTTTGGACCTGCTTTACCGAAAAGCCATGATCCGTCTTTCTCCTCCCGCTCGGCAGGTTTACAGAGCAGCTTCCAAATCCCCCAGCGTCCGTATAACGCAGCCTGAGCGTTGACGCACACTCGCAGCCAGTAGCAAAGAACACACGCTTCAGAAAAGAAGAAAGACGGAACCAGCACAATAGTAAAAGACAGAGTAAGGTGATTTATGATGGGTTTATAATTTCTTTGGCATGGCTGCTGTTTTGAAAAATCTGAGTTTTAGCTGTTTTAGGCAACAGAGTTTGGAAATCGCACAGAGGGTCTGTATTCAATTTTTCAGGGGTTTTTTTCCCCCTCCTCCAAAGGACACGCCCCTTTAAGGCCACTAGTGTTTGTTGATGGGGACATGCCCCTTTAAGACCACATTCAAGAACCTCACTCTCATTTTATTTACTTACATCAGAGTGAGAAAATAACTGGTTAAATGTATACATCAATATAAAATGATTTTGTACTACAAGTTAGTTGTATAAATATAATAATATATGCAAATGGGGCACTGGACCATTAAATATGCTCTAGTCTGCATATTTTTGAACCAACAGTTGCTGGCTGGACTTTCACATAACTATTGATCAAACTCTTACGTAATGTAATTAATCATAGCAAGCAATGTAATTGTTTAATATTTACATGTATGATGAGTGCATAGTCCACACAGGTTTATGGATAAAATGTCGCCACATTGCAAAAATACTTACGTTACTAAGGAGACTGAGAACATTAGAGAACATTACGCTTTAGGAAGTAAATTTCTGCCTGAGAACTACAACAAATTTATGTCCGGTGCAGTTGAGTGAATCGAGATAAAAGTATCCGTATTAATAAATGACTTTATTTTTACACACTGTGGGTGTAAAAATATGATCGAAAATATCCAAAAGTTTTTATCCTAGTGCAGAATGGCGTATCGATGCTTCTTTTTATTTAAGGTATACACGATCACAGTTAACACTCAGGTAAAAGCAACCTTTGTTTTATGAATGACAGCAAACTTGGCATTTACTGTTAGAATAAATACAGGCTTCATTACTGATAGAGGAGCACAGAAGCAGTGGATAAAATCATTATGATCTTATCGTGCCGTATGAGTCACGACCTAATAAAAGTCCTATTACTACCTAGCGCTGGTATACATTGGCCTGCAGAATAAATTATTATTACTGTATTTTGTTATTCATAGCTGAAAAATGACATTGCCTTTGTGAATACAGAAAAATTCCACTCATACAAAAGGCTGCTTGGAAAGCATGACTTCAAAAAAAAAAAAAAAACCAGAAAGAAATTATCATGGAGAGTATTTTCAGGGCTGTAAATGGCCTGTGAAACTGTGAAGCGAATTATTTTGTTTCTGACACAGAACAGGTTTTGGATGTCCAGTTTCTCTGAGGTGCAGTGAAAGAGAAACAACTGAATTTATTTTGGCTGTACGGTATAAGAGCTGCAAATCTCAGTCTGTGAGAGCTGACATGGGTTCGATTTATGAGGGGATGCCTTTAGCGTTACAAAAAAATAAAAATGACAAGAAATCTCCTTGTAGAATCGGATTCCCCCTTAGCCATTCGTTTGGCTACTTAATTCTTAAAATGTCTATTAGCTGTAAAATAAATAACGAAGCAAAGACTCAAAGATCTCTTGACTGTTCTTACACTAACTTTTGTTGTTGTTAAACTGGCAAAATGTTGCTACTCATGTTTCTTAGCATTTTTGATCAAGCAGAGTCTTAACTGACGTATAAATAAATATTTACATGAGCATTTAGTAGCATGTTAGTATTCTTAGGTACTTACTGGATTGTACTTGGATGAGTGTGGCATTGATGGACACTGCAAGACATTTCTGTAAGCTGCTCTGGATACCATCATCTGCCATGTGGTGTAAATGTCATATTTTGGTGGTAGCATATTGAATCTGTCAGACTCGGTAGTGAGAACATTGGCAGATGTAAACATGCTGTCCTTGGAGAATCAGTCAGTAGCTTTCTTTACCATTCTCTGGTTTCCGTTTGTGTTTGTGCATAAATATCCATCCAGAAAAAGACTGTAGGCTTTCGCTTCCATGATACTTCATCAGGACGGAGTTTCTCTTACTATTCAAACAGCGAATTACTGATTTAGAGAACGGCCAATTTCTTAACATGTAGCGCAGTTTCTTGCAGTTCAAACACTGGTGGTGTGCATTTCTTGAAAAAGGGTTTGTATGCTGATGAAAAGTTAAAGTGTTAGACCAAAGAAATGTTTATACATGTTCTGACATTCTAGATAATTGCGTCCTGTGTTTATTTTCAGTTGAGAGATTAATTTATCTTCAGGTCCTTTATAGATGTTGATCTAACTTGGTGTTTAATGAGTGTTTTGAATGGAGATGAGTTGAGGTTGCTGGAGAGAGTGTATAGTGGACTGTGGTCTATTACTGTGCGTGTGTGTGTGTGTGTGTGTGTGTGTGTGTGTGTCTCTCTCTCTCTCTCTCTCCACAAACCAGAACACAGTGTCTTTGTTCAGAAACAGCTCACAACTGATGATAATGTTTGCACTGCTCTTCAGTGTAGCGTGAACGAGTTTTATTTTGTAGCATTTTGAAACTTTTTATATATATATATATAGTTAAATGTGGTTTGGATTATCTAGGGGTTGAAGAAAAGGATTCTGAATTGGAGACCAAACAGCTGATGATTGTTGTTAACAATCCTTGGGCTCAGAGCTTTTAAACTGGAACATGAACACGAGATCAGTCACTAAGTCACCTGCTGAAAGACATAGAGCGAGCTGGAGAAGATGGATAAGATGGTGTGAAAGAAAAAAGAAATAAAGATTTCCATCCAGGCAGCAAGAAATCTCAACAAGGATTTCAGAGGAATGTACAAGTGTTCAAAAAAAAAAAAAAAAAAAAGGAAAAAAGTAAATATTTCATACATTTTCAAGATATTTGATGGAGATACTTAGAGAGGGTAGTTAAGAGGTGTTTTGGCTACGACATCGTTTCCTAGTGCTGTAAAACCATGACCTGTGAGGCACTGGGAACAACAGGATATTTGGTAATCAGCCTCATACTGACCTGAGGCAGTCTTGGCCTGGTATCAGTGTGTGCAGACACAGACTCTGCACATGTGCCGTCTCTTTGGAGGAGAAACGGGGAGAAGAACGAGATTAGCTGCAGCGCAAGCCAGGCTTTGGAGATGATTAGGTGCTGTTTGGCTCTTCCAGTGTCTGGCCGGGTTCGAATGCTCCATGCTGCAGTCCCGATCCAAGAGAGAAGAGAAGGGATGAATGAGAAGGCGAGAACTGAGGTCTCCCAAGAGGACCCGTTCAGATTTTTCATCAGACTTTTTAGGCTTGGGATGTGAGATGTTATGTTGGAACAGCTGTGGATAAAGCCACTGCCACATATCCTTTCAGTGTTTGGAAGCTATGGAAAAGTGTACAAATTAAATATATGCCAGCTTTAAGACCTTGTATTGGTCAATTTCAGGGGGTGGGGTTAGCTATTATCCATCAATGTAGGGGAAGATGAATCCATATGGTGTGTCTCACATGATTAAATTCTTAGGATCAAAGTTTGAACAATCACCTTTTTTCCCCCTCTTTACAATCGACACCTCTCTCCCTCTCACACACATCCTCCAAATGATTTTTATTATGCTATCCATCACCATTAACCTGAGGTGAACTGCATTTAACACTTAGCTTTGTTCTAATGTTGTGTTTGCAGAGGCTGTGGATCATGGATCAACTAAATGTGACAAGTAAGTAGTATATTTCGCTGATTGCACTGCAACACATGCACTACAAGTGTCCAACTCAAGGCCTGACTAACAAAAAAAATAATATAAAGCAAACATTTTACATTTGAGCACTCTTAGTATAATAGTGTAATACAGTGTAGTAAAATAAAGCACTGGCACCTGCCCAGTGGTTATGGTGAACAAATGACAGAATTACTGATCTAAATCTACTGAAAGCAAAACTCTGATAGACACAAGCCTATCCATGCATATAACCCGATTTTTTGGGGTCTTTCTTTTTTGCCATTTAAGAGCTATTTGGCTCTAAACCAGTGTCATTTTGCTCTTGTTGATGTACTTTCCATTGCAATCTCCCTCCTTGAACTTTTCCACATTTTGTAGTGTTACAACCTGGAACTGAAATGCACTTTAATTGGGGTTTTACCATATGAGTTACACAATATGTCTAACATTTGAAGGTGCAAAATACTTTTATATTATCACACAAAGACTAAACATCTGGATCCTCATATTTTGACCATTCCTCTTGCCAAAATTTCACAAGGTCTGTCAGATGCATGGAGACCACTGGTGAACAGCATTCATAAAGTCTTGCTGCAGAGTCACGGCTGTGAACCACTCCAGTATAGACTTGCCAGTATGCTTAGGACCACTGTCCTTTTGGAATGTCAAACTCTGCCCCAGTATCAAGTAGACTGGTAAAGATTTTCTTCTAAGTTATTTGGTGTCATTGACGTTGCTCTCAACCCTGACAAGTTCCCCAGTCCCTGCTGATGAAAATCTTCCCCACAACACAACTTCGCTGTAGGGATGGTAATCTCAGGATGAGCAGCAATGTTGGGTTTCTGTCAAAATCGTAGGCCAAAACATTCAATTTTGGTCTCATTAGACCAGAGAACCTTTTTCAACATGCTTGTTGAGTCTTCACCATGATTCCATATGGGTGTTTTTAATGCTGGCTTTCTTTTTGCCACTCTTCCATGAAGCCCAGCTTTATGGAGTGTTTAAGAGCTTCTCCCATCTGAGCTGTGGCTCTCTCCAGCTCCCTAAGAGTTACCCTTGGTCTCTTGATTGCTCCTCTGAATAAGTCTGTCTTTGCTTGTCCTTTTTAATAAAACATAGTGTCACTCTGCAGGATGTTCATAGTTTGGATTGATACCCTGATTGATACATTTCTAGAACTTTTTCCATGACTTGTTTTGATAGCCCCTTGGTCTTCTTCATACTGTTTGTTTAGGTATGTTCTAACAAACTATTGGTTCTTCCAGGAACGGGTATATACTTATTTTTATACTTAAATCACATGACAATTTAATTTCACACAGGTTGACTCCATTCAACCAGTTATGACGTCTAATGGGGAATTGGTTGCATCAGAACTAATTTAGGGGTTTCACAGAAATGGGGAAAAATGGGTCCCTGGAAGACTAGTGGTTAGGCCACAGTGCTCTCACCACCGCGGCCCGGGTTGGGGATAGATACCTATGCAATGACATTTACAAATAAAAAAAAAAAAACATGTAAGAGATAATTTTACAAACTATGTTGATCCCAAGTATCATTTGCTATTTTGTGTAGAATCATGACATACCATTTCAATTAAGTCCATTTCCTTTCCAGGTTGTAACGCCTACAAAAGTTTCAAGGGGGTGAATACTTTTTGAAGGTACTGAACCAACAGCCCATGGGTTTAAATCATTAATAGCAGGGGTCTTCAACCATATCCGCAAAGGGCCAGTGTGGCTGCAGGCCAGTTGATAGCTGATTGGAGACCAAGGTGAACTGATTAAACATGTGGAATCAGATGTGGCCCCTGTCTGGTTGGAAAGACAGCCTGAAGCCACACTGGCCTTTTGGGGCTAAGACTGAAGGCCCCTGATTAATAGCATCACTAATAGCTACCTACAAAATGGAGCCAAGATTACTGGAATAGACATTTTGTCGCAAAATGAATTAGGCATACGAATTATTACTTTCTGAAGGCCACAGAAAGTGTAGTATCTAAGTATAACACAACACCCATATACTACATCATAGCTGGTGCCTTACTGTCTTACAGACGTGTGTATGTAAATGTGTGTGTCTACAGCAGCGTCATGCCGAAGGAAAAGGGACGTGGAAAAGATGAGACGTACTGGCGAGAGATCAATGCAGCCATGGCCCTGACCAATCTGGCCAAGCCTAAAGACGGTGCTCCTGCAGGCACCACCAGCTGCATCATCCAGAAATCCTCTCATATAGCTGAAATCAAAACTGTCAAAGTACCCATCATGCACAAGTACTAGCAACCTCATCTGGAAAACGACACGTGACTTTCTTTACTTTTGGAATCTGCTTATTTGTGTGTGTTTATATTTTGTTGTACTTATGAATATGAAGTAGACTTATGATTTTTTTTTTTTTGTACTTTAAAGCCGAGTTGTTAAAGTGCCCTGAAATGCAGCACTTCGTTGTTGTTTTGAGGTTTGTGCCTTTTTTTGATGCACAAGCGCTTTTCATAATAAGTGTTGATGATGACAGTATTGCAGAACGAGAACACTTTTGCATTGTTAACTTATTTTGATATGACTTTTTTTATACTCTGAAATTTCTATTCTATCATGCCAAAGTGCCTTCATGTAAACTAAAAGAAAAAGGAGAAGTGCACATCTTTTACATGACATTCAGTTCCCTGGTGCAGTTCCTGGAGTTTCTACAAAGATTCTACATTGTTGCTTCACAATATTTATAAAGTGCCCAATGTTCAGAATTATCATATATATATATAGTGTCATGTTTACACCATGTCCATGATAGGATCAGATCCGGTCAGTGATTTTCCACTATCAATACAATCAGAGGCAATGAGTTCCTTTTATAACTGTAGAATTATTTCCTACGTTACTGACCTTACAATTTTAAATAACCTTTTTTTTTTTCTTCTAAACTTTTAGAATTATCAGTCTGTCAAGCAACTTGACAGCAGAGCTAGCTATTATTTTCTACCCTGAGCATAAGCAAGCTTTCATAAACATAAACTTAAAACATTTGTGCTTTCTAAAGCCTGGACTTGCTTTTAACTGCGTCAATGCAAGATGGCTGCTTCACATATCCTGCGGTTGTTTGGCGCATTGCTTATGCACGTCCTCAGATTTACAAACATAAATACTGTCTAGCTATATCACATGACACTGTGCCCACAACTGAATAAATAAACTAGCGTTGCATACTCATACTATTCTAGACAGTTATTGAGTACTAACACTAACATGTTTTCATATTACGGTTAGAGTTTGAATTATAAAAAAAAAACCAAAAAAACTCTTATGTAGCCTTCAAGCCTGCCAGGTGTTCCGTCTTGCATACCATTCTTCTGGATTTTATAGATTAGAAAATACTTTTGTATGTATGGTCAGGGTTTTAAAACTGAGATGCAGCTCAGAGCTCGTCAGCGTTTAACACTGCCATGCATGAAATAACTAAACAGTTTACACTTCAGCTTGGATCTAGTGCATCTAATGGCTGTTGCTTTTAATCGCTTTGATGTACATAAGATACGCAGGCGAGTTTGTGAACTTCTGGACACAAAGTCACGCATCAAGTATAAACCTGGCCTAAGTGTTAACTTTGCTAAACTAGTAGGTTGTATGTCAGGATTGCTTGGTCTGTGAACTGTGAGATTGGACTTGGCTAGCTAGCGCTGCCCTGCTATAGCAAAAGCAGTATCTGTGTTTTCATATTTTGTCAAGAGTTAGTGTTTTACTTTTCAGAGTATGTTAATCAACAGAATGGAAATAACTGCCATGAAGTAACTCTGTATCAAATGACCAAGCTACTGCTCATTTGGCTGCACATCAAGTAAATGTTAGACATTTTTCTTCTGCTTTAGTAGGGCAGAACAGTTTAGTTAGCCAGACATGCTTTAAAACTTAGA
The DNA here is from genome assembly GCA_022985145.1 of Pangasius djambal. Classification (NCBI taxonomy): domain Eukaryota; kingdom Metazoa; phylum Chordata; class Actinopteri; order Siluriformes; family Pangasiidae; genus Pangasius; species Pangasius djambal. Next base: position 23,322,568 of record CM040986.1, on the reverse strand, counting down.
CTCAGCATTTAATAATAAGTGCCTAATAATAATATGTGTAAATAACAAGGTAGCATCATAACCAGAAATAGCTGAGCTTATGCAATACAAATCACTCATTCAGTACAGTCAGTGCTTGCTTACTAATGCTAAACAACACTGTGCCATTCTGCATCCAGGTCACATTTGGATTTATATGCATATATTCCTATTTAAGAGCCAACCAGGCTCTCAGACCCTCCAGGATGCAGATCAAAAGCACCTTAAGTGCCTCTAAGAAAAGACAAAATGCCTTAGACTTGTCTGCTTACCGTGAAGAACCAATGTACAAAACACATGGTGTGAAATTGCTGTGATATGACTCAGTAAGACACATGTCCATGAGCGCGAGCACACACACACACACACACACACACACAAACATAAGGCTGTAATTATAACATGTGGCTGCAATTATAATATACTGGTTTGTCTCTTTAACAGATAATTGATCCATCATCTGCCAAACACCAGGGAAAGTTGTCAGCATCAACTGTTTAATGTAGTGGTGCTTTAATTCAATGTGAGCCTGATTTCCTGCAGACACACACAGTATCATTCACATGTGCCAACCATGCCAAATTTTATTACTCTCACTGACACTTTGTCCTCCCATTCTAGCAGCTAGCCGACAAAGACGAAAACTACTTTGTGTTAAATGTTAAAATCAATAGTCTAAATGAGCTAGGTGGGAACAACACATGCTTTTTCAAGTAACAAGTGAGTCTCAACTCTTGATACTTAAGTCCTGGGTCAAGACAGACAAATTTGAACTATAGGTCTGAAGTCATGTACCAATTAAAGACAGACAATTCACAAGCCCAGAGTAAAGACATACAAGTTTGACATCAAATCCAGAGTAAAGACTGAGAAGTCTCAAGTCCTGAGTAAAGATGGAAATCTCAAGTCATATCCTAATTAAAGTCAGATAAACACCAAGTCACTTCCCCAGTAAAGACATACAATTCCAAAGTCAAGTCCCAAGTAAAGACGGACAAGTCTGAAGTGCAAGTCTCAAGTCCTTTAAAGACAGTAATAGTAAAGACAGTCTCCCGAGTAAAGACAGACAATTCCAGAGTTAAGTCACAAGTAAAGATGGACAATTCCCAGATCAAGTCCTAAGTAAAGACAGATAAGTCTCATGTCAAGTTCCAAGTAAAGAAGGAAGTCATTTCCTAATTAAAGACAGGCAAGCATGACAAGTCTCAAGACAAATCCAGAGTAAAGAGGAACAAGTCTCAAGTCAAGTCTCAAGTAAAGACAGACAAGTCTGAAGTCGAGTCCTGAGTAAAGAAGGAAGTCACTTCCCAAGTACAGACAGAGTCAAGTCACAGAGTCAAGTCCCAAGTAAAGACAGATAAGTCTCGTGTCACGTCCCAAGTAAAGATGGATACGTCTCAAAGTCTCAAGTCAAGACCGACAAATCTCAAATTCCAAGTAAATTCTTAAGTCACACCCCAATTCAGGTCCCAAGCAAAGACAGACAAGCCTCAAGTTAAGTGCAGAATAAAGACAGACAAGTCTCAAGCCAAGTCCCAAGTAAAGCCAGACAAGTCTCAAGCCAAGTCCCAAGTAAAGCCAGACAAGTCTGAAGTACAAGTTTCACATAAAGTTCAGAATAAAGACAGATCATTCTCAAGTCAAGTTCCAAGTCAATACAGACAAGTCTGAAGTTCCAAGTAAAGACAGATAAGTCTCAGGTCATGTCTTAAGTAAAGACATTCAAGTCTCAAGTCAGGTCCAGAATAAAGACAGACAAGTCTCAAGTCAAATCTCAAGTGAAGCCCCAAGTAAAGACAAACTAGCTCCAAGCCACTTCCCATGTAACGACAGATAAAGTCAAGTCCCAAGTCCATTTCCATATATAAAAAAAATTCCACAATGCAGAAAACAAAGTCTCTGAAACTTCCAGTGTTTGGTGATGTTTCTTTTTATCAAGCAGTGAGGGTCATGACCACAAGGGACGTTTACCTTATTATCAGTATTATATTGTAATAAATGTGTTGTGTTCTCACATGTTCCTGCTTCGAAGCAGAAATCTTGGCCCACATTATACAAAACCTGCAGCTGGTGAGAATTAAGGCTCAAATTGATGTTTACAAGATGTAAGAAACAGACATCTATGTTGTCTGAAAAGAAACACCACTTCAGTGTTATTTCAGTTTCCGAATGAATGAAATTATAAACTTTTTGTGTGTTTGTGCTGTGATTTATCAGTTATAGCAAAGAAGTTGTTTACTAAAATCATGTAGTACTGCCTTGAATGGGAATAATCTCCTTACATATTTATGCAAAGTATGCAAACAGTACAGATGCAGGGCCACTTTATGAAAGACAGCAGTATAAGATGAAGGTTGTACAGTATGTATATCAGAAAGGTGTACATGTATTTCCTATGGTACTGTTGCATGTCATTTTTTTTTCTTCATGCCTTCTGGCCTTACGTTTGACAGACCTCACCAGTCTCATGGTGTGAAAGGCCAAAGAGATTTATTTTGAAAAGCTGCATGCACTTCGTCTCACATCCAGTGATCAAGTTTGTTCAAACTGTCGTTTCTCAGCCTGGAACTCTACAGACACTGCTGTTCATAAACTCACAAATCACACATGCATGCCTTTTCCTTTGTAAAATTAAACATTCCAGTCCATTCACTGATGCTGCTGGTAAGAGTGTCTCACCTCTGAGTCAGAAGACTATTTGAAAGCCTACATCCTCCCTTTTTATTCAGGAGGGAATTCTGCGATGCTTTGAATCTACAATGAACTTTGTGGACCAAGGTGAAAGGAAGATGTTGCAAGCAAAGACATCCATCATCCAGAATGGATCATTTTTAAACCTGAACCTTTTACTTGCCAGTTTTTGTACTGTAATTTGTTTTGGGTTCAGATTAATTATTCCCCTGGATAATATTTGCTTTCAAAAGATGATAACGGACGAAAGGCAATTGTTGGGTTCATACTTCAGAACATCTTTAAATTATTATGGACTGTACAAAAAAAAAAAAAAAAAAAACAACAACAATGAACTGGCGATGATAGCCTAATTTTTCTTAAATCGTTAAGTTATATATTTTATTCTTTTGTTTCTTCAGAGACTGGATGTTTATCCTATGACCAAATGCATAATATCTCATTTATTCTCTGGTTTTCTATTGCTTCCCCCCCCAGGAACTATGTTTACTTTCACAGAACAATGAATAAACATTTGAAGATGTGATATTTGTTGATTTTTAAGACTATATACTATTATACTAATCCTTATAATAATAATAATATTAATAATAATAATAATAATTTTTACAATTACTGCTGGATTACTCCAAATAAAATTACAACAAATCATGAAAAGCATGATTTAAAAATCAAACTCAGTAATTAGCAATAAGCCAAGTCACAGTATGTTTTTACTCTGGATTTTAAGACTCCTACAGACCTTAAGAGCCTTCATAATCAACTATTTCAGGATTCACAGCCAATGTAGGAAAAAGGGCTGTTATACAACAGGAAATAAGACTTCCTTATTTTTGTAAGAACCAGCTAAAGACTTGAGACAACAAGTTAAATCTAAAGGTTATAAAAGCATTAACCAGTTTATCAACATCATGTGGCGTTACGATACATCAAATTTTGGCTATGCTCCTCAAATGCTAATATGCAGTTTTAGAGTTGTTACTTATATTGGAATTAAATGATAAACCAGCATTTAGGGTTACGCCAACCTTCTTAATTGTTTTATATAATGGCCATCAAGCTCTAGGATGAAATCAGTCACATTTATGCAGGCAGAAGTTAGCATTTCTGTTTTACCAGAATTCAGAAAATTTCTGTTCATCCAAGCTACACTATATAGCAAAAGAGAATATGGACACCTGACCATCACACCTATAATGGAGCTTTCTGACACTGTTGCCGCAAAGCTGGAAGCACACAATTGTATAGAATAACTTTATCAGCTGTAACATTAAGATTTCCCTTAACTGGAACTAAGAGGCCTAAACCTATTCCAGCATGACAATGCCCCTGTGTACAAAGCGAGCTCCATAAAAACATAGTTTGCTAAGGTTGGTGTGATCTAGAGTGTCCTGCACAGAGCCCTGACCTCAGCCCCACTGAACACCTTTAGGATAAACTGGAACACCGACTACACCCCAGACCTCCTCACCCAACATCAGTGCCTGACCTCACTAATGCTCTTGCGGCTGAAATGGACAGAAATCCCCAGAGACACGCTCTAAAATCTAGTGGAAAGCCTTCCCAGAAGAGGGGAGCTTATTATAACAGCACAGAAGGAGCCAACTTCATATTAATGCCCATGGATTTGGACAGGGATTTTCAAAAATGGTCAGGCATCCACACACTTTTGGAGAAACAAGTACATCTTTTAAACAGTATTCCATTTTGTATAATAATGCTTTGCAGAAGTAAAAGCTAGCATTATGTTGGATATAGAAGTTTATAGATATAATAGGTGAACATTAGAGGGCCTAAAACTGGTTCATCTTCAGTAAGCTCTTTAACCTGGACATTCAGAACTAGGGGCAATTTAGTGTAGCCAATCCAGCTATCTGCATGGTTTCAGACAGTGAGTGAAAACTGAAAAACCTGAAGAAAACCCAAGGGAACACTGGGAGAACATGTAAAACTCTGCACAGACTGTAACCCGAGCTCAGAATCGAGCCGGGAAACCTGGAGCTGAGAGGTAAAAATGCTACCCACCGTGCCACCATGCTTGGGCAAGTATAATAACTTATTAATATTTATAATATTTTATTCTGCCTTGTAAATATAACCATAGCAGACAGATAATGGAAGATTGGAAATAGTAAGTACACAGATTTCTGTGTGAACACTCTTCTGACAATGTTTTTAATTCCATCCAAAATAAACGCTGGATGCTGTGTCCATATGGCCTCCGCTCTGAGCATGTGGAGATTATGTACAAATGAAAGTTCGCTACTTGATCAGCTAAACAAATAAATCAGTCAAATCCCTTTTCCTTCAGACCAAACAAGAGACGCTTGGTTAAAGAGGACTATTGTGTTCTTCAGAATTGTCTTATTTAGAGAGCGGATATAATTAGCTGAGGTTTACATGCTGCCGGAACGTTGATGACAGCAGCAGCTCAGACGTGTTAAAAGACATGTGAAGCTTTTTGGACTTTCTAGTTTGCTTTTATAATTTAATGCCAACATGCACAACCGACTACAAAATCCTTCTCTATATATACTTGTCCATTAGGTTGCAAATCTTCTTCAGCCTCCTTCTCTTTTGCCCTTCACCCCCTTCCTATTTAGTTAATGATTCTACCATTCTGCTTGGCTTCCCGCAAAATCTGCACAAAGCCCATGAACTAGCATACCAAATATCTGAGAGAGACTGTGCCAAAGAGAAGGCAGCTGCCTTGGTGCCTTGCTGTATACGAATCCATCTTAGAAAGAAATAGCCACAAAGGGTCCTGTAACCAACGTCTTTGAAGGCAGCAATGACTACAAACACCAAGATACCAACAGCTGACTGTGAGCAGAAATTCTATGGAACCAATTTAGTTGATTCCAAGAGTTGTTAACCAAAGGGTGGGATTTTGATATTACGACATCACGACCAACAAGCAGCTAGGGGTACGCACGGGTATTCAAACAGCCAGTTAACCTTTTCTTTGAGGCGCCAGTATTCAATTACTGAAATCACATGATTTTTTTTCCACATGTCCCCATGACGTTAATCAGTCCACATCTGGCAGTAATTTGATGGAGAGAAGCACTGTCATGGATTGCAACTTATAGGTGTACATACTGTTAGGCTTCACATGACTGACAATAGAACTGGGAAGAGCAGATCCAGAGCAGAGCCTCCATCTATCGTGATAGCGATCAAGTTGGATGATTGAAATGTCAATCAGAAAATGTGGTGTCTGCTGCTTTAAGATCAACAAATATAAACTTTGTTGTGTCTCATAATACACGTTTCCTGGTTAGCCTATTTTGCATCCTATACAAACCTTAATAACCTGCTGTCTGATTTCAGAGCAGAGCAACAAATCATCTTCCTCTGATGCATCATAGCTTCCCTTGTTCATGCTGCCAAACAGGTAAAGTCGTGAATGTCTTCACTTGCAAAAGATGAACGGGGGTTTAAATTCAGTTAATAAAACAGCGTGTTTAATAGAGGGGCTTCACTATACAAGAATTCAATAAATAGCTGATGTTCATTACAGTGCACACGCATGTACAGTTTATATAATTTTATCTCAATTTTATAATGAGCATAGTTGCAGCTAATAACTCATTAGGTTTATTTAGAGTCCTGACCTCAGTTCTGCAAGCATTCCTCAGCTTGAAAAAAATCATTCTCCAAAGCCACGAGCGATAATATCGTCAATCAGCAACAGTTAGGGGGAACGATAGGATGACGGTATCTTGCACAGGATCTAATAGGCGTACATACTGGATGAAAAAGAAAAGTCATATGTATGGAAAGTTCTGGGTTCAGGTTAATTTACTGAGTGTTGTGCTGTGCTGTCTAGTAGAAAACACAAAAAGAGAACAGCAAAATTACATAACCTGCAAATGAGTTTGTATCGGGGTAGTTATGGTAATCAGCTGGTTCTCCTGTATGGATCTGCCGGCCCTAGCTTCAATATCATTCAATAACAGTCCCGGTATTCAGGCTGCTCATGGCATCTTATAGGGAACCTCCACCATCCTGCATGACAAAACCCACCATCAGGTCCCGCACTCTTTCCTCTCCTTCATCTTCTTTCCTCATCTATAACTGGACTGGCAAAAACCTGCACTGAGTAAATGTTTCCACCAAGGCCTAAGCGATGTTCCATCATGCTATTTTCTTTTCTCTCCATTCAGACCTGAAGCTCAGTGTTCACTGAGGAGTGCTCGTGAAGCTCAGTGTCAACTAGCTGGGAAGCACGATCATGGTGAGATGATGCTTTGGCCCAGCATGTGACAAGGCTTCAGATCTGCCTCATGACCTCGGTTCTAGCACGCTAAGAAATCCAAGTTACCGTCAATAAGAAACACACGCAGAACGAAACCAAAGAACAAAGGAGTAGGTATTTCCTTTGTGATGATGAAATCTGCCTTCTGCTCCATATTGGAATAATTAGTTGACTTGCATAGATGCTGCAGCGGGTCATTATTTAGCAGTGGACCATGTGCAGTTTGTGAGACACACATTCCTCAAGCCCAGCGTTAATTATGAGCCGTGCAAACAAAAAAAAAATTGTTTGAAGAGATATCGAGATTTCTGGAGACATCTTTCCTAAAGTCTATGAAACTGACCCGTGCTGATGGAGAACCTCATGCTGCTCATCTGACGATCCGTTCAAACACACATGGAATTTTTTCCTCAAACTAAGCTTATAGCAATATGGATGTTTAATAAATCTTGTAATGTCTTTTATGTGGACTAATGGAGCAAAACCACCATCGTCTGGGTCACAGACAATAAGCCTGATGTATTATTTTAACATTTCTAATGAATGACTTCCACAGACATACATATTAAAGTCCTAGATGGGCGACCGATTGCACATTACTCACGCTTGAGTGGCGCATACTTCCCAAAAGTATGTGTCCTGCATAGACTTGGATTTTTGGTTCTAGTGACAAAATTGAAGGTGATTTTGAAAGTTCCAAGAATAAAGTCATTAGCAAGTTTTAGAGATTTCAGTAGGACTTTGTGCTTATGCTTTTCTTTTTATGTCCTTTAATCTGACTACAGCAGAGCCTATTTTTCAATACTACAAAATCTGCTTACTTGTTAAAATAGGCTTCATCAGTCATGAAGCCAGTTTTACACTGTGCGATTACAGCGGTCTTTTAAGATTATTACTTGTCGTGCTGAGACAATCCCAATAAAATCTGGGCTGAGTCCTATAACAGGCTGTGTGATAATGTGTGTTCTCCATGTCAGGTTACACAGTGAAGATCTTCTAACGATAGACGTGCGATTAAAGAAAATTATGACGTTCTGCTTCGACATCAATCAGCGAGAACAGAAAACAGGCTCGCATAAACAAAAACGAGACCTCTGTACAATAGTAGCAATGTTATGCCTGGATGTTAGCAATGTTAAGTTTTAAAATACAAAGAGTATGAAGCAGCTTATCGCTGGGGAAAACAAGGCAACATGGAGGCCAATTCTTCAAAGTGTTCTTTAAGTAATAAGGATGCGGGAAGCTGTAATTCATCTGCTTTTTCTTCTTTCAGATCTTTTCTGTCTCTCGCTTCTACTCTGTTTCTGTCCATCTAAGTCCTCGGCTATGCTTCAATCCCTCTCTCCTACTCTGTTTCCGTCTGTCTCTCTCCACAGCTTTGTCTCTCTCTCTTCTACTTTGTTTCCATTTGCCTCTCTCCTCTACTCTGTTTCTGTCTGTCCCTCTCTTCTACTCTGTTTCTCTCTCTCTCTCTCTCTCTCTCTCCTCGGCTTTGTCTCTCTCCTCTCTTGTACTCCATTTCTGTCTGTGTCTCTTCTCGCTTCTACTGCGTTTCCATCTGTCCCTTCTAATCTGTTTCCGTCTGTCTCTCTCTCCCCTCTTCCATGAAGTTTCTGTCTGTCCTTTCTTTCTCTCCTCTGCCTCTCTCTCTGTCTGTGGCTATGTGTCTGGAGTTCTCTCTAATCTACTTCATCTGTAACTCTTCCTTTAGCGTTGTTTCTGCGTGTCCCTGTCCTCGGCTCCTGCTAAAGCACCCCTGATTGTGCTCAAATCATGTATTTTACTGTCACAGTGTAATTAAATACTGAAAGTGTTAACAGAAAGCTGCAGATTTGACAGCAAACTTCGGGCGTTTTCTCACTTGGCCTGAATGCTCAAGTCTGGATCCAGGATAGATTATATATAATTCTTTCAAATATGTGGACTGATTACACAACTTTTTTTTTTTTGCTGAAAGGGAGGTCACAGATACATCCCTTTATTGTTCACATTGTTTATGCAATTGTTTTATATTAAAGAAACTGTACATTTGCTTGACACTGATAACTTTGGAGAACTTTGGAGAAAATTGCTTTATTGTATATACCAAGTAGAATGAAGGCATAAAAATAATGCGGCTGCATTTGAACTCATTTTTTTCACCATACATTGAGAGCATTGTGTTTCATCTGTAGAGCAAGTTTAACCAATCATGTCATTGGATGGCTGGCCTTGGTAGTAGATCACTTCTCAAATAATTTTAATTTATATAGCACTTGTAACCATGGTCACTGACAGAGTTACACATGGTGAGGTCATACTTGAGTTCGCTTAAAGCTAAGGTCACCCAAACAAAAGGGACGACTGTGAACACCGTCCATTACTGTGACCAATTGCCAATTTTGAAGTTTTGTTCCGAGAGTGGTCTCTTAGAAACTGGGTTTTGTGAGGATAAAAAGCAAACAGTGGACATGGAAAGGCTTTCTTTAGATGGAGTGATAAGTACTCGCTGTCCAACTGGGTTTGATCAAAGAGACGGACGTTGCTGTTCAGTCCATTAGAAAATAAAGGACGTATCGTGACCAAGGCAAACAGAGTGAAGCATAACTTTCATGCAAGAATGCATTTTGGAGTTTTGGAGAAAAAGATGAGAAATGCGTCTGTCCTGAGCTTACCTCGTCTACGCCAGTCACTGTCCAGCTAGAAGTCATCACCTCAAGTCATAAAATCATAGATGTATTTTTATAGGCCGGAATGCCTCCATTATATCAACTGCTATCTTGTTCTAGATGCTGTCTAAGTTTGGGTGAAATATTTATTTTCCTATATGTCCCCATGCTATGTTTTTATAACAACATGTGTATTTATGCTGTCCTGACTCTTTCCTCCAGTAGTTCTGTCATATCTTTCTTAAAGGAGACTTTTTTTTTTTTTTTTTATTATAATCCCTGCTATATCTCTCCATGCAGTGGAGAGAATGTGTGTTTAGAAAAATCTGGCTTTCGTGTCCATTTCAGGCAGCCAGATCGGGCCGTGCCAGGGCACACGCAGCGTTCCACAAGAGCGCTAAGAACGGCAGAAAAACATCACAAATCAGAGGCCCCAGACCACTGCGCATAATGATCAAATGTAAAAGAGCAGAGAGGAGGAAGGCAGACGCAAACCTCAGAGTCCGTGTTTCTCTGTCTAATATTTCTAAAGCGAAAGTTAAATAAATTCTTCGGCCGAGAGGAGTGGAACAGCGTCAGCGGTGCAGATGGCGCTGATGGCAGCTGCTGCGGGAATGTGGTTTGGCTCGGGGAGAGACGAGTGCAGAGGTAGCAGCCTCCTCACACATTCATGACTCACATACACACATTATGTAGTAGTCTGCATCTGTGCACTGTCTACATGTGTGTGTGTGTGTGTGTGTGTGTGTGTGTGTGTGTGTGTATCTATGCCTCTGTACCATATTTGTTGGCTTTTTTTTTTTTAATGACATTTAAACGGTTTGTGTTCCACCTTTGTATATACAGTCTATGCTTTTAAACGTGTAAAATTGTCAATAAGCCTCTAGATCTGTTAGGAGAAAGATATACAGTACTTTCTGGTGATTGTAACCGTATGACTGGATTGCACCATGAAATATTAACCTTTAACCTGGATTAAATCAAAGATCACGGGTGGACAAGTGATAAACTTAGTGTAAAGCCCACCGGTTATGTAAAAGTTCCGGTTTCATGTTTTGCTGCCCAGAAACCTAAAACGCTGTGGCTAACGTAATGTAATAAAGTATAGCGAGTTCGTTCTATACTTCAGTGCACTAACACAGACTGTGGGAATGAATGTGTGTATGAATTCCTGAGAGACTCTGGGAGAAAATGCCAGACATGTGGACATCAAACAGCTGATCTGTAAAAGGATCTTTTTTTTTATTTTTTTTTTATTTTTTTAAACTGTGCACTACCATAGAACAACCTAATCCACAGTATATTGATACAGCTGCATTTTTTTTCCCAGAGCAGGCATCAAACTCCTGCCTCTCCTGGTGTTAGCATTTTAGCATGACCTGGGGTGTTCAGGTGTTTAATAGAAGTTATAACACTACAAACACACAAAATTCAGCTTGATTTTATGAGAGCGGTCTTCCGTGCCTTCGCTGTCCTGTTTTGCTTAGTAACGCGCACTCTTGAGCTATCGGTGTTAGCTAGTTAGCATCATTACATAACTCCTGCGCAGATATCAACGCTAACTAGCCAAGACCGATACTGGCAGCTGAAAACCTCACGAGAGCACATACTGCATTTGCTGCTCTGAGAATGCTCAAGAGTGTCTTTGCTGTCCTGTTTTTCTTCATCTTTCTTTATGAGCCACATATTAAACACATGCTGTTGCCTCTAGTTAAACAAATATAATTTCTAGGTTATTTGTACTAGTATAAAAAAAAAAATCAACAATTCCACCTTTCAATAAACTCCAGAAAACAGAACAGTTCTGCTAATGAAAATAAATGTTCTCAATAGTAAAACTGTTGCTGTTTACTTGTTTAGACTGGAAAATCCAGCAGGATGGACAAATCATCAGAATTTAATCAGATCTTATATTTCAGGACATTACACTACATCACACTAAGGTTTCTACATGTTTAGGGCTCACAGAGTAGACTAAATATAGGGTTTATCTGCAAATCAAGACTGTTCTTGCAGGCCAGTGCAGTCATGCTCTGTTTTCGCATGCTCTGTTTGAATATTTATAACCCACATACACTTTTAGCCTTTGTGCAGTATTTTCTCCTGGAATGCGTGATGTCTCATCAAGGCTTGGCAGGACGTGTAGCATAAGGCCTGGCAGGCAGGAGCTTCAGCCAGAGTATTGTGGAGCAGGCGGCGTGGACTTGGCAGACGATGCCCTCTATAATACTGCCATAAATCTGAACACCTGTGGACACGCTCGACTCGTGGGCAAACTCTATACCTACACGTTCATTCATTTCTCTGTGCGTGTTTACATTTTTAAAGGTCTGAATTAAATCCTCCTGTCTGTTTTCAGGAGCTGCTCTATCGACGGACGGTCTTTATCTTTAACGGAGTGGAAATGGGGTCGTATTTTAAAACATCAGCAGAGAGGAAGAGTCCAAAGAAAAGAATCACAATCCATTTAAAAGTTCTGTTATCTTATTTGAAGGGTTCTGTCTGGCAGTCAAACATCGTTCTGACTTCTTATCGGGGCTCGTGCGCCCGACCATGGAGCAAAAGTATTTTCTCTGGAGGCAAGTCAGACTGAAGCTTTTACGGTTCTTCCACTGTTTCGCTCCTGGAGTGCATGATGGATCACCTGAAGTAATTGAATCAACGCTGAATACATCTTCATATGCATTAAACTGCAAAAAAAAAACACAGCTACTGCTTCTTATCTTCTACCCAGAGCAATAAAAAGATGATAAAAGCGCATGAGACGCGTCTGGGAATCGTGTAATGACACTTAAATATGGACGTACCGATCCTATTTTACTCATGCACTCTGTCCCTTCCTTCGGCCTAACAGCTAAAGGTCAAATGAGGTCTCTTGTGTAATACCTGGCTTACCCTTGTTTTATTTTCCATTGCTCTTTCCTACAATTTTTTACAAATAATTGTACCCAGTGGCAACGTATAAGAGGAAAAGCAGCGGTCCTAGAACGGATCCTTACGGAACACCAAACCTCACTCTCCAGATATTTTCAGATGCTACAGATTTATAGCTCTGAGAATATCTGTTTATTTGGATTTCACCTATTCCAGCTGTTCATAGCCCGTGACGGCATGCTGATCAGGATCAGGCCTGGAGCATGAGATAACGCTCTTAGTTTAGACGGTTCGGACCAAACTGCAAACTTTCCTACATCCGATTCAATTCGTTATCTCAGATTATCAAAACCCGACGGCATTTAACTCGGGGTTTTACATAAAAACAACCGTTTTGAACACGTTGACTATGACACATAAAAGGTTGTATGGAGATTTCCAGCGTCTTCGTGATGTCTACATATCAAACTGCAAAAGTAACTTTCATCTACGATGAGGCACAAAGCTTAGTTAGCGTGACCAGCAATTAGAGGTACTGGAGAAGCAGCTTTCTAAGCTAATTATCTCATCTCGGTTGCCAGGTTTTCCATAATTACATCTAAATTCGATACGATCACACCATGGAGACGAAGAGATTCGATACAGTTACAAAACGTTGTCCAAGAGGCGATTTCTGTCTTCACATGGTAAAAATCCTGCAGAAACCTTTCACCATAAACATTTTGACAACCCTGGCGTGTTGATGGTTAAAAAAAAAAAAACGAAAAAATGTGTACGGTAATGCAGAACAACCGCAACGTTACGCTCTAAAACAAGACAGTAAAAGTCATGTAAACATTCCTGGTGGAAGAGAGCTTTATTATTGAGGAGGAATGGTGCTCTGTGTTGTGAAATCACAAACACAGAAAGGAAAAGCACCGGACATATTTACATATTTGTTTCCCAGATCATACGTGTGTGTTTGTGAACGTAATTAAATTGTATTGCAGATGTTGTTTTCTCTCTAGTTCTTCTGTGCTATTGCTCTAAAGAACCCTTTCTAACAAATGATAAATCCATTAGATAGCCCACTGAGCATGTATAAGTTCCAGCACGCAGCCCAATCAGGAAACCTAACTGATGAGGCTAAACTGAGACTAGCGACTTATTTAGCTAATTAAGTGCATTATCACAGACGCAAACGAGTCTAAAAGGCGACGACTCGGCTGTAATCATTTTCCTTTGCTAATAAGCACAATCTGTTTGCACCCATGACAAAAGAGTCATTGACCGACATCTGGCCGTGAGCTGTGGTGCTTTCTCTGGTTGTTAAATGAGAGAAGGAAAATAAAACTAGGGCTGCGAGAACTTATCAACAAAATCGATAATAAAAATAGAACTTCATTATCGACAAGTCAGCGTGCGATACGTCGCTTCATGAAAACACATTTTATTTGAAATGGTGGAGCCCGGAGAAAACTGTGCGACTCGATGGGTTGAGAACGAACATGGTCTCAGATGAACGGTTACAGTTTCTCACTTTAAACCCAACTCATGTCCTGCACTGCTGGGCAGCGAAGCTTTCTGAATCAATCAGGTTTTAAGAAGTCAGGCTACTTTTGCGACCCAGTGGCGCTGATGAACGGTTGGATATTCTTAGCATACACGTTATATATTTCTAACATGTCTTGTGTGTCATCAAGTCTCCATCCTGCTTTCGATTCACTGAAAACTTCAGTCAACCCACACACTGAAAATGATTTGCCACAAACACACTCACACACACACACACCAAGTGAATTTAGCATGCAGTTAGCGAAACAGGCAGCAGATTTATTTTGTCTTTATTTTGAATACGTCTGTTCGTAATTTGAACAAATCAGGGCCTGAAATACAGATAAGACGCGCAGGTGCAAGAGTGTGGAAGGTGATAATAAAGTGATAAGCGGTAAAAGATGTATAACATCGTCGCCTTGCGTTAGTTTGGGGGTCTCATTTGGCTGACACGAGCACTCGATGATATTCTCATGCTGTGACAGATGTGCTGTAGTTAGTGAAGTGTAAATTAAGCCTAGTTAAGAAAGAGTTCTGTAGTAGTGCTGATTATTAAAATGCTGCTAACGGATAGTTTTTTTTAAAGTTTAAATATTTTGAATTTAATATATTTAAAAAAAAATACAACAAATGAATTAATCTATAAAAAATTTTTTTTTTAAAAACGACGGATTAATTGATTATCAAAAATAATCATTAGTTGTAGCCCTAAATATACAAGTTGAACTTGAAGCGAATGGCGCTGGTGGGGTAGTGAAGAAAATTTGACCTTGCTGTGACCTTGACCCTGTGTGGATCAATTTCAAAATCTAATCGGTTCATCTACATAAATCTTATAGACATTCATCAACTTGCTCTTCGGGTATCGCGTTAACGATAATCCCGGACACATGGATGGATGGACAACTCAAAATCAAAGTCTCTATCGCTCTGTGCATAAAAAGTTTCTGGAAGCCATTAATCAAAACAAATGTGTCAAAAAGTAAAAAAGAAAAAAGAAACCGAAGCAGCTTAGACTCATAGAAGGTTACTGAAGCTACCCCAGACACTTCACTGCCAGTGTTAAGGCGCTCGGGCGTCGGAGGACAGCAGGGTTTACACTTGTTGTTCGCGCTGTTATCACTGAGTTTCTGAAATCGGTGAGAGAAACAATCGCATGCACGTGATTAATATTTATCTACAGAATATTTTCTGCTATGGATTTGTCCACCTCTGTCGTCGGGTGTCGTCGAGAGCTCATTACTGATGAACGGCAGTGCGGCCCTGTGTTACCTCTCCTCCGTTTGGGTTCTCCATGCCAGCCGCCCTTCATAATGCAGCTTTTGTTTCTTGAACGTTTATGACTTCCTGCCTGGGCTTGGACCCAACAACCTCCCGACCTGGAAGCACAGCTCATACCTGCTAGGTGCAGGATCTCACACCGACCGCGTGATCGTTCTGACGTTTGACTTCATGATGTGCCAAACCGTTCGCATTCCAGTAGGTGTGATCTTGCACACGCCGTCATTGTGCATCGGATCATCTCCGGAAAATAGAATACCTGGCACCGACACGTGAAACAGTCTTGATATGAAATCTTTAAACCTTCATGTATCTTGGAATCTTTAACGTTCGTGCCATATCCTACACCGGTCTCGGCTTGGACTCATGAAGCTCAAACACATGAAGGCAGCGCTTATTTAAACCAGTCACATTACTTCAACACTCAGCATGGGTCTGCTGACATTTAAATAAAATTCAATTTAAAACATAATAATGATTACACGGATCTTTACTTTCATAAATGGTATTTTAGACCCTTATTGTTGGTGAGACAACCTGCGCTTGAAGTGAGGAAAATATCATTTTTCTGACAAAAAATGTGATGTTCGTTGTTGGATATCTGCGACGTTAGCGCAGGTATATGGTGCTTTTATTTGGCAGAATCGGCAAACCGCAAAGTTTCGCTCCACCACTCGTTGACCGCCAACGTCACAGGAACTGGCCGGGAAGTCGAAAGCTCCTGAATATCAGAGCTTAAGGATTGGGGGAATCTTTCAGCTCCCGTTTGCTAATGGCCGTATACATTCTCGCTATTCACGAGCTAGTACGTTAGCCACTCGCCTAACAGCATGCTTAGCTATATATGTACGATTTTGGTCAAAGCTGTAGCCTCTCATGATTCGAGACGAGGAGAAAACTACTTTTTCCAGATGAGCGAATGTGGGATGGAGTAAGTTTACATTTTTTATTACATCTCATGGATCGAATCGAGAGCCTCGTCTTCAACAATACGATCACATGCTGTGTTGTTACATCCCTAAAAATCCCACTTCAAACGTCATCAGCATCAAGGCAGGAACGATCATTTCTGACCATGAAATAAAAAAAATAATAATTGGATTAAAGCCAACCAAATTAGCGACACTTGTTGCTGGCGTTAAACCAGAAAACTAAGCTTGATCTGGCACAAAACCAAAGCCTTTTAACTGAAAGCGAAGCTTCAGTTTCATTCATTACATCATGTTACTTAGTGTTTCAGGTTTTGGGTGTAAACACCATCAAAACCTTATCGCTGTTTATATGACGCCAGATTGTTTTACAGTTTGTTGAAGTTTGCACCGTAATTAGGGCCACATGTACAGAGAAAACACATACCACACTTTCCAGGTTCCCATTTCCTCAGAAAAAAAAAAAAGAGTAAAAAACACATGCTTTAAGTCTTACACAGAACTCAAGCAGCACGCTAAATTATGTATTTCTGAAATCTATGAACACAGTGCTTGGGAAAATATTTGAAAACTGGAACTTTGTTGGAAAGTAACAAGTTCGGGTAAACAATTCTTACTCTAATTTTTTTTTCTAATTTAATTTCTAGATCTCATCCCTCATCGTGCACGCTCCCGGCATGAAGAAGGGGCGTGTCCATGCCAAATACGGACTGTCTGATTGGGCGTATCTACTGTGCAGACTCCTCCAAAGATGGCGACGTTCAATTCGACCAAATGTAGGCTTCAATGGGAGTCAAATTACTCAAACATTCTTTACATCACCAAATAACATATATATTAAAAAAAAGAAAGAAAGAAAGAAAGAGCAGACACGATACACATACACGGATGAGAATAGGACGCTTGTGATGGTTTCAAGAGATCAGGATATAAATGGAGAATAATGCTGACATCATAATCTGCTACAGCACTCAGGTTTTTCTCTAATTCTGGTCAAGTGTCACTATATAAATCATAGATTATAGACAGTTATAGATAATTAACTATAGATAAGTTTCCTGTATCTGCTACACCTTACCAGTTTTATATAAAGTATTGCAGCTACACTAACGTAAGGAATAAAACACTCGGCGGACACGACGTTAAGAGAAAACAATCGAGGACGAGGTGGTGTAATGCGGCCCCGACATAAATCCAAGTTTATTTTCCCGTAACGGAATGCTCCGTAGTGTTTTACTCCTCTTATACCACAGCGGTTTGCCAGTGCAAACACTTTCGTTTTATATATTATTAAAAAAAAAAATAATCAGCATCTCCTGACTAATTGATTTCTCTAATCCGATTGGTCATTTTAATCCTCTCTCTCTCTCTCTCTCTCTCTCTCTCTCTCTCTCTCTCTCTCAGTTCTCAACTTACCCGAGCTGTTTTCTGCCCACGTTCCCTGCTGAAACAATCAGCAAACACACACACACACAGAGAGAGAGAGAGAGAGCTCCAGTGACGTCTGGGGAATCTGATATCTTACATAAATCGCTGCTGTCGTCTCGTGTCTTGTAACGGTGGCGTGCGGAACGTGGTGACGAGCCCGTCGAGGCGCTGCAGGAACACGAATCCGTGCGTCTGCGAAACAGAAAGAGGAAAAAGCATTTTCACGAACAGACGGGAAGTAAATAAGGATTTAAGAAACCGCGAATATGATGATGCAGACTGACGCACAGCTCGAGAAGACCGAGAAAACTAAATCTGGTCACTGACACGTCGATTGTCCCCGGGGGTCGATTTAATATTAGGATGAATTTATCTATAGCCCTGTTCGGATCGGGTTAGTTTATCAGGAGGACGTCTGTAACAAAA
>CM040986.1:23292234-23304379 GCA_022985145.1 Pangasius djambal | reverse complement strand
AATAAATACATAAATAATTAGTTTGTGGTGCCGTGACCAAAAACGACTTCTTTCTATAAGAAATGTTATCTATTCTGATAAAAACTCTCTTCTATTTTATCTTAAGTGACTTTTCAAAATCTTCCTTCTTCAGGCAAAATATTTTGATATGCAAATGATATGCCATGTCGAGGTAATGAATATGTAAATTAGTTTAAGACGTCATCTGGTGACTGCTAGCCACACAGTTTCTAACCTAGTTTAATGAATGTTGGTTTAATGGAGATATTCTTGAAGCAGTAAAATTATTATAATGAATATAAATAGAGTCAAAAATACGAATTAATGATTCAACAGCTTAATTTCAGCTAATGTGCGGCGCAGGTTTAGCTAGTTAGCACAGGTGCTAATCCAATTTTTCAGACTAGCCTTCAGAGATATTTGGATAAACTATGTCAGTGTAAAAACTAACTAACGGTCATTAATTAAAGGTTTCATCATCTAGATGTGTTTAAGAAACAGGAAGAGAGACTGACAGACTGAAATACTAATAATAGCCATTTTAATTAACTTTCTTACCAAGTCATCTTTGGCGTTTTTTGTGAAGAGGTAACAGGTAGCTAGCGGTGGTTCGTTCATGAAAGAGTCGACTCCTCGAGATCGATTCTTTGAATCCTTTCTTTTGTATAAACAATGGGAACCGACTCGCAGTTCTGAAGAGTCGTTATGGTGATCGAACACTGGAGAAATAACGGTTGAAATTTAAAAATATGTGTATTTACATATGAAATATTTAATATTGCAGTAAGAAACGTGGACATTTATGAGAATAAAAGCAGTCATTTGCTTTTAAAAATGTAATAAAGTAAAAAGTTGAAGATGACACAAACACTGACACTCATGTTTGTCAAATTTAAAACAAATCTGTACGTAAAGTAAAGATAGAATACATTTTAAACACAGCTGAAGTGTCACAATAACCAAAATAATGTGCATGTTTCAGATAAATAACTTAAAATATTAATAAATCCTACAAAATCTACAGCACCTAGTAAACAGTATTTTGCCTGTCCACTATAACTACACTTTACCTTGACATATAATCATTAAAATACTTAGAAATCTTGTTTATTTTTGCATTAATCTGTGAATCCATTTATTTTCTCATGCTTGAAACACCCTTTTCTACAAATCATTCATTTATAGTTTATAAAAAATGGACATTTTAGTCCCACAACATTCACTCAACCCTGAACACATTCACCCGTATGACATATTTAACAGGAAGTTGCATCGTCTGAATTTCCTGAGGATCATGAGAAGAAGAAAGTAGTCTCTTTCTTTTTTTTAAAAAAATTATTTTCAAAGATATTGTGATTTAAATTGTGAAAAAATACATTTCAAGTAAACCATAAGTGTCCTCATGCCATGAGCAGGGATGCTAGTTAACCTTTTTTTGTGTATTTGCTAACTCTTTGCTAAAAATGAGATATTGATGACATTGTGAAATGGCTTAACAAGTTTTTGAAAAAGGTTAAACGCATGTTTTCTTGGATTCAAGGTTGAAAAATGAGTTACAAGGGCACCGCAATCATGGAATCACCCAACAAATCAATATCCACTTCATTACTACAAACCACTGTGTATAATGTAAATGTTCTATAAGAATATTAGTAACCACATACATTATAGATAAAGCAGAGAGATTGGGTCACATATTCACTGTCAAACCTAAAACTATTTTAATGTAGGGTTTATCAACCTAAAATGTCCGTATTTAAACAAATACTTCAATTCAGTGGCGCGAAATTGACATGTCATGTACAATAAAGCTACTGGGCTTCTGTTTGACCACAATAACAGTTATCACTATGGCTACTGGACCTGTCCAGGTGCCTGACGCAATCATCATCCGGTATAGAAAGCATATGAGGACAGAGTATGAGCGCATGTTTGAGCAAACATCTCCATCGACCCTTTCCAGAATTCACAACGTACTGTAACGGAAAATAGAGAACTCTCAGAGGCTTGGAAAAGCATTCCTGCATGGGTCAGCTTGAACGAGAATGCTGTGAGAAAACGCGAGCGAGTCACATTCATGAAGTTGTATAACAATTTAATCTAAAGCATAACTTCATAATTAGTCTTGGACGTCCAAAAGTATACACCAGTATATCAAGTTAGATGTTAAAAAAAATTACTTCTGGAAATATTTATAGATCCACAGTAATGTGAAAAAAAAAGTGGAATCAGTAAAAGTTTGCATACGTTATAATTTATATTGAGAATTGAGCCAACATCCTGAATATCACGTGAATATACAGGGGGAAAAAAAGCAAACGGGTTGCACCAACAAGGATTAAACTAAACAGAGTTGAGGAAGGCTATGTTCATCCAAATTTTATTTTTATTCAAATAGCTAAACAGATAAACCTTAAACCAGGAGTATTTTTGGTTTATCCACCAAAATTGTACATTATTCACCACATACTGCCTATTTTTGCTATTAGAGTATATCCAGAGTGCTCATGAAATCCCACAGTGCCTTGTTTAGTGGGTTTATACAAAATACCCACAATGCACTTCATGATTTGTAGCCCACTATTACAGGGCGCTATTTCAGATGCAGGGAATGACTGTGTGCCGTGATGGATTTGTCGGTCTAAACAATTATACTGCAACAACAGTACTCCTTATTTATTTATTTATTTATTTATTCTTTCCTTTTAAATAGAAACTTCCTATTTTGAGCTGCAAGAGATAAAACAATTCATAACTCAAATTTGAATCCAAGTTTAAAGTGAAGGAGTGACAAGATTTAAAGCAGCTGTTAAATTAAAAGCATATGAGTAGATAAATCCACCTCTGTGAAGTCTGCCCCTCATCTAAACATACATACATTAAAATTATTATTTGTGCTAATCTGGAGTTTATTATAACTGGAAGTGATGTCAGAGTACATTAAAAAAACTTAAATTAGCTATCCATATTTAATTATAAAGCATTCATGCTTATAAAAACAACTCATACTTATTATGTTGACTTTGTCATGTAATGCAGGAAGTGACGGAAGCAACTGCAAACTTTACTAAAGAAACATGCAGTGAGAAACCAAAACCGTGAAAACAGGAATCAGAAATCGATATCGAGAATATACAAAAAAAAAAAAAAAAGGAACCAGGGCTGTGGGCCACACAACGCCACACAACGCCACACAAAGATGACAGCAACAGAAGTTTGACAAAGAAACACACAGAAGCTAGAAATTAAATAGGGGTGCTGATTACAGGTAACACAAAACAGATGTGAGTGCACAGTGACACATGTGACAGGGTCATGTGACATGCTGGGGCTGATGGGTGATGTAGTCCAGCGCTGATTTTGGCAGACTTACACTGATATATAAAGTTGTAATATCTTTAAAAAAAAAAAAAAGTTATATGCCACAATTAAGTATAAATACCACACGGATCATTAAGATTGATTTCTTCTGATATTTTGGGCTTCATGGACCTGATAAGCTTTGATTTAATCCTTGTTGGTAAAAATTAAAGTCAAGAAAACCAATAAACAGGAAATGTTGAAGGCTCACAGGAGGGAAACCTTTACAATATCCTCCAGCTGTCAGTACAGCTGTGTCACTTGCTACTGATAGAATTAAACCTCAGAAAAAGGAATTACGATACATTACACAAAATTATAAAATACCAAAACATGACGACCTTCTGCCCAAAATCTGTCTGTAAAATATGAAAAACTCAGTCACAAATTCAACAAGTTTAAGGTAAAGACATGCAGACATTCACTTTTTAACTCCATCACTCTATTCCTCTCCCAGACTCTGATTTTTTTTTTCTCTTTCTTTACATGCATGGTAAAAAAAAAAAATCTTTGGTGCCAATCTGCTTGATTTATAAACCCTTCAGCCACACGTTTTTAGCCAGGAAGTCCGAGTCAATAAAATCAGTGAAGCAGAAGGCCAAAATGTTTCATGATTTCATTATTCAAAAAAGCAAGACAGGATAATAGAAATACAGAAAACAGAAAGAGATGGAAAAATGGGGGGGAAATTCCAGCACAGGCAGAGTTAAAACAAACAGCAAAAAAAAAAAAAAACGTGGACTGTCCAAGAGAGAGTGAGACAAATGAAAAGAGGGATGAAAAGAGAAAAGAGGAACGGGTTGTGAATAATTGCTGAGGGCAAAATTATTTTCCAGAAAAGTCTCCTTCAAACAAACAGCATGTCAGTGTGTCACCGATGAGCATTTAGCACTCTGTAAATGAGAAACACACACACTGGGACAGAGCGACACTTAAAATAAAACACACAGTGGAAAGCACATAATTGGAAAGCACATCAGCTCTTGCTAAATCAACTGACTTTTTTATATATATATATATAATTGCACTCGATGGTCATGGCCACGTCTGTGAAAAAGATTCACGGTTGGATTGGTTTAATATTCTCGCCCAAAAATGTGCCACTCGCTCAAGGCCGCACTTCAGTGTTTACTATCTCACTCCATAACACCGAGCATGTGCACCTGCGCTGCTCATCACAGACCGCCCGGGTATAAACTAAATACCCATGTGATCAGTCACATGATCCAGAAAATGCACGTTTATGTTTATATAAATACCTCCAATCAGATCTGTTCCAGAAATCATCTAAATGTTGTTCGCACGTTTCCTTTACAGCACTTTAAAATCAATCATTAGGGGTTTTTTTTTCAGGTTTATTTTACATGTTTATTTTACAGTCCCTGACTTAAAGGTATTAACCAAGCAAGTGTGCAGTACAAACTCCAAACTACTGGGTCATTATTTAGGTAACATGTTGGTAAGTATCAGGATATTTTAAATAAATTTCACCAAAATACCACACAGTAGTAAGTCAGTAACCGTTCAGTGCGAACACCCAAGACGTGATTCACTATTCTGATGGTAAAAAGATGCTAAGTGCAGTAGTGTGTGTGTGTGCTCAGACAGGTGCACTCCTCTACTCCATCCCTCGCTCTCCTCAAACACACACTCCACTATGTCTTCTGTAGAGAGAGAAAGAGAGAGAGAGACGGGTGGAAGAGAGAGTGAGGGGAAGAGAAAGACGGGTAGACAGCGATAGAGAGAGTGACCGAAGAGAGAGAGACAGTGAAAGATACAGAGAGAGAGACAGAGGGACAGACAGAGAGAAAGTCGGGGGGAGAGACAGAGAGAGAGAGACAGAGAGATAGAGAGATAGCTATGCTGTCAGTCAAAAATCTTTGATCTTTTCATTAAAGCAGCAGTATGTAATGTGTAATGTGTAGAATCCTCTGGTGCCTGGAAAATGAACTGCACTGGAATAAAACATTGACAAACCTTGGCTTTCCTTATCCAACCCACCCTCCCAGTCCTAACTACATATACTTTATGAGTTGCCTTTTTTTTAAAAAAAAAAAGAAAGAAACAGTGGGACAGCTGGGCTCTGTTTCAGCTGGAGGGGCGGAGCTAATTTCAGGGCCAGAAGATTTTAAACAAAAACCCTTATATGAATAAAACTACGCAGATCCTATTTCTAAGGTGTCTTTAAAACTATTATTATTATTACAGGTCTAGGGAAACTTGTTAAACATTACAAATGGCAGCTTTAAGTTCAGATTAAAGTTGAACATCAAAAACAACTAATTAAAGAATTGAGAAACGTTTGGATTTGAAACTACAGACACGGTAGGAAAAAAATGCGCGATCATGATCATACTCATGCAGGTCTAACTGCTTTACACCCCGTCTTTAACAAGACATCATTCAGAATCAGAGAGCAGCTTATTAATACATCTGTAGATACACAGATTTAGGCCTATAGTGGAAACCTTTTAAAAAGTTTGTGACATAGATAAAGATCAGTTTCTGAGGTATAACCATTAAAGAAAACAGTTTTATGTCACATTATATCAGAAAACGGAAAAAGAATCTAACAAGTGAAAGAGGCAGTGTGTATTGTGGACGCTGTGTTTCTGAACTGTGTGCTGTTCTTCTTTTCTGACGATTTTAATGATATTTAAAAATCTTTCCACTCCATTCCAAGCAAACCTGCAAACTAAAAATAGTTTCGGAGTGTTCCCTGGTCTCTCTTTTTTTTTTTTTTCATAAAATTTTTATTGAATCATAAGATCCCTCGTAGGTTGGGACATATTTTCCGCTCGCTCTCCCGAGTCGGTGCTGATCAGATGGATAAGACTCAAAAAGAAAAGTCTCATCTATAAAAAGCCCTTCGTTTAAATCTATGTAACAATATACAGACGTGACAGATTAAAGGAAAACTCTGTTATGCTATGGGGGACATTTATTTATTGTAGCTTTGCTCTCATGGTGTGTCTCAGCTTGTGCTCTTAAAGAGAAGCAACACTGCAAATGAATCTAAAGTTCTTCTGACTCTTCATCCCAAACATTTCCATTCTGATGGGCGTGGTCGCTCCCTGGATGACTCCGCCCCCATCCCAGGCTCACTGAATGGTTTAAATAGGATGAAAATGATATAAACCAGCATGCTATGGCCTTCACTCTCCAGACCCAACACTGGAGATTTTGGAGCGACGTCTCAGACACTTGAGATTCGCCATCATCAACACCAACTGAGGGAAAGTCTTTTGGAAGACTGGCGTTCATCATCGCTCCCCTGCAGATCCAGAGATGTGTAGAGTCGATGTCAAGGATCATTAAAGCTGTTCTGGTGACTCGTGGTGCCTTGAAACCTTACTAACTTGTTTCTTCTCCTTTTAATTTATCTCCTGTCTTAGGCATATGAGGTTTAAAAAAAACTCCAAAATCCTTATTTAAGAGTTAAAAGAAGAAAAGAAAGAAGAAAAGAATAAGAAAGAAAATTGCTTTTTTTTCATCCTAAACAAGAGGTGATGTGCGTACTCTATGGAGCTGCGACTTTACAGAAAGACAGCACGGAGATAAAAAGCAGCACATGCTCAGAGTTAAGTCCTAAACACATGATAGAAAAACAGATTTGTGCTAGCAAGGAGCTACATGCATGTATTTTAAAAGGAAAGCCGGATGAAACGTGTCTATGTGCATTTCAGTGTGTTCTCTTATCCAAAATCTAAAACGATTTAAGGTGCAAATGTCCATCGCGCTTCCAAGCAGCACCCCGTGTCAGTATGAAAAAGCTCTGGAATATTCCAGGAAATCAAAAACAGCGAAAAAAGACAAAACACTGGCAGGTCTGTGACATTTCAGTTCCATGGAAAGCTTGGCCCAGGGACAGACGGACAGGTTGGCCTGGGAAAAGGACAGCTGAAAGACAAGAACTGTAAATTTGGAAGAAAGTTGAAAAACAGTCCAAGATGCAGTTTGAAGTTTATGTTAAAGCTCAATAGATACTGACTGAAATGACTATCGTGTGTATTGGAGTGGAAAGCTCAACTGCTCTCGCGGCTCAATTCCATTTCAAGTCAAATCTCCATGATACGATTCTTTATGTTTTTTATTTCTACAGCCTACATTATATGTTTTGCTGCTTTTAAAACATAACAGTATCATTTCCATACATTATTTAAAAAAATAAATTAATAAAAAATATTTTCTTTAGAGCTGTTAGAACAAATTTCAGTCAAATTTTCACCATATTCTCTAATTTACTGATAAAGAAAAAATATATATTTGAATATTTAATATCCAACATTCCACATTTAGTTGCCTAATTAAATCCCCCCCCCCCTTTTTTTTAAGGGTAAATGATTTCTGTGTTCCCTGATGTACATAAAGAAGTCTGAATAAAAGCAGTCTGGTAGTGGCATCCTTTATTTTTTCATAACATCTTCAAAAAGCATTACTTTTCTAATGAAAAAAATACTACATGATGCATCCAAAAACTAATATAAGGCTTCATGTTGTCAGTTCATTTCCATCAGGCACTTCTCTGTGTCATGCTTTTCTGCAGCTAAATCTCAAATGACATTTTATTGGACACACCACAGGTTCTGGGAGTCCAAAGAATTGTGTTATACCCTAGGTAGTGAGCGCAAATAGTAAATAGTAAATAAAAATCTATTTAAGAATCAAACTGCAATTATTCCTGCATGAAGAGGAGTTCAAAAGTAATAGCGTAAGAAATGTAAAGACAAGTTAAATACCAGTAACAGGTATTCAATAAGATAAATGAATTCAAAATGAAGATGAAACAGTAGTGTTATGAAAAAAGTAGGATACGGCTCGTCTATTTTCACTTTGGTGAACGGTTTCTTACATTACCCACAATGCTGCTTGACTACATACTGATTGATAGTGGTGCTAGTGGGATTTCACTCTTGCTTCATTCATTCACGTCCACCTAAAGAGAGCGATGCAGCGGCGCTTTAGTCGTTTAGTCTGTCCAGCTTCCTCACCTCCGCAACCTGTACACTCTGCTCAAACAGATCAGCCACCAAAGCTTTCACGCTAATAACACCGGCAACGTCATCATGATCGTCATCACACAGATCGCTAACTAGCCAAGCCGAGCCTCTGATCGTATAGCTGCATTGCATTCTGGGACTTCGACTTCTGCGCTGGATTTCTCATTGTTACGATGGAAAATGGTGAGCGAGAAAAAGAAGCTAACAGCAAAATCTGACTGTTATGTTTGACATCGTTAAAACCTTTCCTCTTATTAAGTGACATTGTAACTGCGCTAGCATTAACTTTAACAGTGTCCCTCTGTGACATCAGAGCAACACACAACCACTAACTTCTCACAGGAATCACAGAAATACAGCACCAACCAACTTATTAGCTCCAGACTCGATAAACAGATCACTGATATTTCAGTATAATCATATTTAATGTGTTTCAGGGTGCGGTTTTACTGTAACACTCAAATGCAATTCAAGTCATTTATTACCCAAGCCTATAGGTGTTATTTTAATTACAGAGTAAAAGTGTTACATGTTGTGCATCAATGTAAAATCTTTTAAGAGAGAATCACAATATCAGAGAATCTTCATGAATTTTCTTTTCATATTGTAGTGTTTTGTAAACCATTTCTCCATGAAAAGTGCACCTTATCTGTCTTCTTTCCTTCGAGCATCTTCACCAGCTTGTGAAATGTCTCTTGTCCTGAGGCAGAAACACACACACACACACACACACACACACACACACACACACACACAGTGGTAGCACATTTACACCACATACAGGTACACACACTTATCAAGACACATGGTGTGAAGATTATAAAGCTTACCTGGTGTGACCCTGAGCTCTTCTTTAATAGCTATGTGTTAAAGTATGAAAACGTTCCTGACCCGCTGTGTCCTGTCTACAATAACACACACTTATTAATTTTCATATGATAAAACTCAATACTTTGGAACAGCCAAATCACTGCATATTAAAATAAATCGAGTCTAACATATGGAGGCTCCTGTTACAGCCTTGTCTAGCATCTCACACTCCTCAGACAAAACAAAATTCATACATGTGTACAGGAAGTGTGTGGGAATACTGCCCTCTACTGGTGCAAAATGCAGCCGCTCCAATAAAGGTGGACAACACAGCATAAAAAATTCCCAATACTGAATACTTAAACAATGTGAATTCACCATTTTTGTTCTTTAAATTCTACAAAAACAAATTAGTTTACACAGAAAATGGAGGAAAGTCATTTGGTACAAACATATTTTAATATCTAACAAGCTGCTTGTTACTGCAAGAAAAAAACTTGTCAACAAATGAGTCAAACATACGTATTGTTGCATAATTAATCCCAAAATTTAATCCCTACAGCCTGAATTTTCACATTCAATAAACTAAGTGACATATTACACATTAAATAAGAAATAAAACACACCTAATAATCAGGCTGGTGTTAAGAAACAGTTACTGAAGTTACCTTGAACTATTTTTCTATAACAGCACATCCCAAAGTATATTATTCCTCTTATACTACAGCAATTTGCCAACAATTATTTTCATTTTCGTTATTTGTTTAAAGAAGGTCATACTATTTATCCATTTATAGTTACATTTGATGTTATGGAAAGTCAAAGAAAAGAGTTAGTTCCTGTTCTCACTTATTATTGTTATAATGTTATAGCAGCTATAAACAGTCCTTCCTTCACCAGCCTCTCTTTTTATCTCTGTTGAGGTTATTAAACACACACACACACACACACACACACACACACACACACACACACACACACACACACACACACACACACAGCTTGAAGATGTTGGAAAACTTTTTTTTTTAAGATACAGCTGTTACAAAGCTCTGACGCTGGAGACTCCTTCTATAAATGTTAAATAAATAAACGTCTCCTTAGAGAAAACTTCACCGTATCAACAATTACATATTTTATCAATTATCTTTGTTAAATAAAAGCATGTTAAATACATAAATAAATAAATGGAACTTGCTCATACTGTAGCTAGAAGTCTGACATGACGTCATATCGCAGACTGCAATAATACTGCATTATGAATATATATATATATATATATATATATATATATATATATATATATATATATATATATATATATATATATATATATATATATATATATATTATACAGTATTATTAACAGAAGTAATGTTTAGATGAATGATACCAGTCAAGGTGTGTGTGTGTGTGTATATATATATATATATATGTACATACATATATATACAGGAAAAAAGAAGAAAGAGAGAACTTAATTTTCATCTCATGATCTTCAGGAGATTCTGTTGATGCATCTTCCTGTTGAACTTGTGACTTGTGTAATATTACAAATCATGTGTTCAGGTAACAGGGCTGAGGGATATGGGAGGTATTTTGTGCCAAAAAAAATTTCAAATGTACACTCACTGAGTAATTTATTAGGTGTACACCTGTTACACCTCAGATAACCACTCTGTACAATTGTGGTGAGCAGAAAAGCATCTCAGAATGCACAGTGTTGAGGTGGATGGGCTACAACAGCAGAAGACCATGTCAGGTTCCACTTCTGTCAGCCAAGAACAGGAAGCTGAGGCTTCACTGGGCACAGGCTCACCACAACTGGACAGCTGAAGACTGGAAAACGTAGCCTGGTCTGATGAATCTCGATTTCTGCTGAGGCACACAGGTGATAGGGTCAGAATTTCCCTCCAACAGCATGAATCCATGGACCCAATCTGCCTTGTGTCAACAGTCCAGGCTGGTGGAGGTAGCGTAATGGTGTGGGGAATGTTTTCTTGGCACACTTTGGGCCCGTTAATACCAATCAATCATCGCATAAACGCCACACTCTATTTGAGTATTGTTGCTGACCATGTGTTTCCTTTCATGGCCACAATTTACTATCTTCTAATGGCTTATCATTCCAGCGTGATAATGCACCATGTCACAAAGCAACAGTCGTCTCAGACTGGTTTCATGAATATGATAATGAGTTCAGTGTTCTTCAGTGGCTTTCACAGCCACCGGATCTGAATCCAGATGAACACCTTTGGGACGTGACAGAACGGGAGATTCACAGCATGAAAGTGCTCCTGAAAGATCTGCAGGAACTGCGTGATGCAATCATCTCAACATGGATGAGAATCCCAAAGGAATGTTTCCAACATCTTGTGGAATCCATGCCATGAAGAATTGAGGCTGTTTTGAGAGCAAAGAGACTGAGAGCCCTACCCAGTATTAGTGTAGTGTTCCTAATAAAGTGCTCAGTGAGTGTAAATGCAAAAATTAACATAGATAGATAGATAGATAGATAGATAGATAGATAGATAAACGTTTTAATCCCAAAGGGAAATTCACAGATTACAGCAGCAATCCAAAAAAGTAGAGTCTGCAAGCAGGAGTGTTCCGAATAATAAAAATAAACATAAATATATTTAGTACAAAACTTTAAAATATAATATTGGATAAAAAGTGAGTATAGTCTTATATACACAGGTCTTCTGAGTAAAAGAAAGAGGACGCTGATGTAAGGTCCGTCAATTTAACCTTTTTATCTGACATCACAGGAATATAAACTTTTATTCACTGTGAAACATTTTAACTAAAACTTCCTTTGACTAGGAATATAAACTTTACTTTAAAGTGCAAACCCCAATTTGCTGGTTCTTTTCCCATGTCTGTGCACAAAGATGGCACCAAAATGAAAAATGAAATGATGTAACGTCACATGCTTTAGTGTCAAAAATTGAAATAAAATCAAAACATCATTT
>CM040986.1:23276645-23292134 GCA_022985145.1 Pangasius djambal | reverse complement strand
TACATACTCTAGGCATCCGAGCCGGTGTCTTGTCTATCATGGAGTGGCCTGCCCAATCACCTGACCTTAACCCCATTGAGCTGCTATGGGAGGAACTGGACCGTGATGTCCGTAAGAAGTGTCCAACCAGTGTGAATCATCTTTGGGCAATCCTCCAGGAGGCTTGGAGTAATATATCAAGTCGATGTTTGAATAAACTGACTGCTCGGATGCCTAGTGTTGTCCCTTATTATCAATGCAAAATGGTCACTAACTAAAGAGGATTTATGCTGATATTGCCCAAAAACCCTATTTTGTTCAGGCATTTCCAAACTTTTGGAGGGCAGTGTATATTCCTGTGATGTCAGGTAAATAATGTTAAATTGACCTACCTTGAATCAGCGTCCTCCTTTCAGAAGGATTGTCCTGCATAAGCTGACAAACACGCTTCACAGAAGAGTGGGCATGGAGACCTGCTGTGCAGGAACGCTCCCGCTCTGACCTGCCTCCTAGTGGAGCTCGCGTGTCATTAAACAGTTACAAAATAAAAGTAAGACCATGTTGATCAGTTTAAAAAAAAAGTAAAAGTATGGCTTCAGTGTCAAAATCATTCTCAAAATAAAAGTAAAAGTATGGAACAAAAAAAAAAAAACCCTACATTTAAAAACACTCAAGTATTCAAGAGTAATAAGGTAAATAATTTAACTGACAATAAGAGCTGACCACAAGTTTCATCATGTCTGATCCAACAGGCAGAAATCTGTCTTGCTGATTGGATCATTTTTAATAACAATTTTAGAATGAAAGCTAAGGAATGAGAATGAGAAAGAAAATAGCCAGCAAGCTACTACTAATTTAGCAAGTATTTATTTATTTATTTATTTATTATTATTATTATTATTATTTAGAAAATATAACTAGCTAGAAATGTAACTAGCTAAATTACCAAGCTTTCAGTGAGGGGAAGTAAGTATTCGGACACTTTAGTTCTTTATTTATCTCTAGTTGAGCCTGATTAGGAACTGGAATGATGTAGCTGAGGTTGAGGAACTGTAGGAGTCAAAATTCACACACCATGCTGACACTGCTGACATTTTTACATTCTGGATTTTTCCAGTCTCTCCAGTGTGTCTGGAAAAAACGTCCAGTTTAGACGAAGCCCATTTCTGGTTTAAACCCGAATACAGATACAGATAGTTACTAAAACAGTGCACTAAAACTCTGTTTTAAAGCACTGAAACACTGATTCCCAAAGGAGGGGTCATGATTTACAACACACACAACTAGAGTAGCTCAGAAAAAAATGGTCCATACACTTCCGCTAAACAAACTAGTGCTGTGTCTCCAATCTCAAATAATTATGGACTATTCTAGACCATTATCGAGCACTAACACTAACTGGCTTTCCTATTACAGTTAGTGTTTGAATTTTCAAACCCACTGAAAGGTTTTTTTGTGTACCAGCATTCTGAATTTTCTAGATTAGTAAAGACTTCTGAATGTAAGGTCAGACTGTTTGATTTGAGATGCAGTTCATGACAACAATCACGACGACAGCGGAAAGTTTTAAGCGACACCGAGCTCGTCAGGTGAAATTGCTAAACATTTTACAGTTTGACTCGGAAACCTGAGGGATGGGGAAGATTTGACTCTGACATGACATCTAGTGAATGTAGTTTTTTAATTTTCCGGATGAGCATAAGATACGCAGCGAGTGTGTAAACAATGCCACTTGTGTTACCGCAGCTTCGGCACGCACGTGCAAAATCACACGTCGAGTATAAACCAGGCTCCTCTGCTTTTTTACGTCAGGCCAAAGGTTTCGTATAACAACGCAACACCGTATAGGTTTCATATAACAACGCAACACCGTATAGGTTTCGTATAACAACGCAACACCGTATAGGTTACATATAACAACGCAACACCGTATATGTTTCATATAACAACGCAACACCGTATATGTTTCGTATAACAACACAACACCGTATATGTTTCATATAACAACACAACACCGTATATGTTTCGTATAACAACGCAACACCGTATAGGTTTCGTATAACAACGCAACACCGTATACGTTTCATATAACAACGCAACACCGTATACGTTTCGTATAACAACGCAACGCCGTATACGTTTCGTATAACAACGCAACGCCGTATAACATGTACAACGTACAACACTGTCCACTGAACTGCTGGGTCAGTGCAAGGAATATTCCTTTGGTTTTTAGACACTAACGTTACACACATGTTTGTTTCTGACATAATAAAATGCTCAAATATTACAGTAGTTCTATATTTTTAAATCTGGAATGTGTGTCTACATACATAGAGGAAATTAACACTTTTTAGCAAAACTTGATTAACGAAACATCCTCTACATGATTGTCATCTCTTTGTAAACACACACGAAGTCGTCTCTCCCACTCATGATGAACTCGTGCACCACATCTGCTGTTCCGCACGTAATTGCAGGTCCATCGCAACCTTGCGACAGCTTCCCGATCCTGCCATGAGGATGATTTCAACACGTTCTTCTTTCGTCGAAGGCGTTCTTAAAGGCTATCTGAACAAATACATGTAATAGAAACTAAGAATGAGAAATTTTGGAAGACGTTTTGCTAAAAAGTATTAATTTCCCCTATGTATGAAAATTACTGTGTGTGTGTGTGTGTGTGTGTGTGTGTGTGTGTGTGCAGGTGCAAAAAAAAATCCCCAAACACATGAACTTTGAATGCAGTTTTTATTTCTGTGTACAACGTTTTTGTTGCCGAGTCAGCAACAGTCAGTAAGCAAAGTAGCAATGGAGTAGAAAAAGTTTTTAAGGTGCAAAAAACAAAGTCGCTCTTTTTTAAAGTTGTGTTTTTAAACCCTAAACCCACCCACCCCTGAATCTCGAACCTTGACCTCTGACCCTTCCCACTGAAACAATACTTATTACGGTTCACATTTATGACATCGCTGGTCTCTTAATGCGTGCGAGGGAGAGACAGAGAGAGAGAGAGAGAGAGAGAGAGAAAGAGACGCTGGACTCGTATCGAGGGACAGCAAAGACATTTCCGGAAGACAGAACACGTTTACTCGTCTGTAAGGCTGAAAGAAGCATTACTCGAATATTACTCAGATTCCTACAAGAGTATGAACTCTTTCCCCCTCACACAAGCGGACTGCAGACTCACGGGACTGACATCAGTGGAAATAAAAAAAAACAAAACAATAAAATAAAAAAAGAGTATATTTACATATGCTTTGACAGATTAAAATGTGTGTTTATTAAATAAAAAATGCAAAAGCGCAAGAAACCAGCTGTGTATGGAAAATAATAATAAATGTGCCTCGAATGTGAGTATGCTGGCAGTAGTCTCTAAAAGTCGCTTATTTCTTATTTCTATATGAAGCACCAAGTGTCGCTCTGTTAATCTCACCGGATTTAAGACTCACGAGCAAAAGCGAGGACTCTAAAGCACCAGTGAACCAAAAACTACTACAGTTCTGATACCATCATACGGCAAAATACTGTACGTCATGCTTTAAGAGCATACAGCAATACGGACAGGACAGAGGACAGCCATCTTGACGCTACTCTCCATGGCGACAACGCGAGAAAAACACACTTGGAGACGAAACAGGAAAACATTTTTATAACAACGGATCACATGCTGTGCTTTTATAGCGTTTAAAGGTGCAGTTTGTCATTTTTCAAAGTGTCTTTAAATGTGGTATAATTATATACTTTAAAAAAAAAAAAACATAGGTCAAGAAACTGTAATATTACCACGAAATTAATGTTGTTTTTTTTTCTTCATTTCATGCAGGCCAGAAATTAGCTCCGCCCCCATGTATGTGTATGTTTAACGCTTCACTATAGAGGGTCACAGATTAGACATTAAACCACAGCGCTGTTGAATTCTGGATTCTGATTGGTCAGAAGGTGTTGATTCATTTTCCACAACAGCAGCTCTGATGGTTTATATTAATGTGCTCGTTCTAGTACACTATCGTTTCCATAGTAACAACTTACACAGGAACTTGTATGGCGGAAGCTCCGTATAATCTAAGCCTACTAATAAAAAAAAAACAGATTTAACAAAGGAAAACTTATAATCTTTGATATGGTGAAGTTTTCTGTAAGGAGATTTTATTTAACGTCTATGGAAGGAGTCTCCAGTGTCAGCACCTTGTAACAGTCAGAGGTAAAGCTGTAACTTTAGGTTTTCCGACATCTTCAGGACAGAGGAGTTTACGTTTCATGGTTTCTCAGTAACATGACAAGCTTTATTTATTAACTTCAAGAAAGAAAAAGTGAGGGAACGACTGTTTATAGCTGCTATAACGTAAGTGAGAACAGGAACTAACTTGTTTCCACAGCATTAAATGTAACTATGAACAGATAAAAAAAAAAGTTTGACGTGCCGTTCTTCTAAATAAACAATGTTAGCATTAGCCTTGCTGTGGTGTAAGAGGAATAAAACACTTCAGGACGTGCTGTTATAGGAAACTAACCAACACTGGGTTCATCACTCCATCCTGTCACTGATGATTTTCCTACAAAAGCACGACGTGGAGTGTTTTATTCCTTACATGTGACCCTCTTTACTGAAGTATTAACAGCAGTTTTAATGTTTGCAGACGCTAAAGGGGGCTCTAAAGATTACAAACTTCTCCTTTAAATGTAGAAGTTTTTTTTTTTTAGAATTCTTCAAAGCAAGTTGTTTTTCTGAAAGTGCCTCGCCCCGCCTCGCCTCCACTGTCCTCTTCCACTTTCCTATCCTACGCGGTTAAATTAAACAACATACTAATGATCAGATAGCTCCTTGGCATTTGTACATGGATTCGTTTTATATTTTAAAAAAAAAACAACAACCCTCAAATAGCAAAGCAAAAAAAAACTAAAACAAAAATCAAGACCTGGCATGAGGCCAAATAAAATGCTGTTTAAAGCTTTAAATATAAACACAAACACATAGAGAAAGGCTTGCATTTAAACATTTACAAATAAATACTTTAAAGGTGTTTTTTTTCCCCCCTTTTTTCTTTAAAATGTCGGATGGCGGTTTCTAGCAGACCCGAGAACGCTCGACAGCTAAAATGGCCACGCTGATGGACCAGAAAAAAAAAACAACAAAATAAAATAAAATCGTTTACGCCCGATGTAGCGTATAATCTACACTCACTGCAGGACAGCGAGCTCCTGTGCCCTGTCCTGTTCTCACACTCGGATGCTTTCTGCGTCATGATGCGTCTCTGCTTCAGTCGATTTGCTTCCAATCACTTCTATATGCAAATTTTAAATAAATACAAACAGGAAAACAAAAATAATAATAATAATAATAACAATAATAATAAAGAAGCTGAAAGTGAGTGTTTACGTGCCAGTTTTCATCTCCCATTCCTGCAAGACAAAAATAAATCATACATCAATCAGTACATCTGTTAAAGATCAGACGTGTTAATCACTCGATCACCGCAGTGTCACGTTTTCGATCTTAAACACGTTTTCAGTCCCGATATGACAGACAGGTTTCCTAAACCTGGTGAGTATCTGGGAAAACCCTGGAAGTTTGATTTGGCTGGAATTCTGGAAAACAGCTATAAGTTACATAAGAAATTGAAATTTCATTTCATAAGATTATTGTTAAATTGAAATACATTGTAAAGTATCTAACTTTTTACAGATTCCTTTTCTTTCTTGTTACATAGTGCAATTTTTTAAATACTTCTAAAAATATTTTTTAAATAATTTATTATTCTACACGTTAAATAAAAGTGTCGGCATCATTTTCTAAAAACATTTCGGTTTTTTAAAAAAAACAAAACAATTACAGACTTTGATGGGAAGCAGCAGATGGTACATGATAGTTATACAGATAGTTATTTTTAAATATTTAAAAATAGTATTTATTTATTTATTTATTATTCTGCACATTAAATAAAAGTATCGGCATAATTTTTATAACATTTTGATTTTAAAAATTACAAATTTCGATCAAAAAGCAGCTGATTTAATTTACATTTAAAAATTTTTCCTCGTTAAATTAAAAAAAAAGGATCATCAAATTCAGCTTTTCAGGTTTTCTTTTTTTCCCTCTTTTGCAAGTGGTTTGTTAGTAAACATGTCTTCAAGTATTGCGGTTTGATATGTTTGTCATATCACCCACGACTACCATTTACACACTCTGACATAGAAATCAATCAATCAATCAATCACTTAATGAATTAATTGATTTAAAGATAAGGAGCCAGTTTAATGAACACGGATGTAGGCGGGTATAAAGATACTCATAGTTTTACTTGTTATTTTTTATATTTTATTTATCACACGTTTAATTAAATGCAAACTAAATCAATAAATTGCCGCTACTTTTAGACAATCAGTGGAATTGGAATGAAACCTTAAATCTTAGTTTCTTACTTTTGGAGGATTTTTAAAATGCTAGAATTTTATTTCTGCAAAAGAGAAACATATTTCGGCTCAGGAAAGACCATGTGAAGGGTTTTTCTGGTCTGACATTCCTCACTCTTGGAACTAAGATGGCAGAAGGACATGGGGCCGCCTCTAATTTGCATACTCATGCATATTCATGCGCATTTGCATTTTAATGAGTGATGGGGGCAAAAGTGTAGATGTGTTAGTCATTTCTTGGGCATACTGTGTATGACGTGTGTTAAAAGTTGTGTGTGTGTGTGTGAGTGTGTGAGAGAGAGAGAGAGAGAGAGACAGAGAAAGAGAGTGACAGAGAGAGAGAGAGAGAGAGAGAAAGAGAAAGAGAGCTGACCTTGGCCTTCCTGAGCACATGGCCCCGTACTGGAGGGTTTTTCTGCGGTACTTGGCGTCGCAGTAAGGAGGCGCTGTTGACCGGCAGTGAGCAGGTCTCGGTGTCGCTGGTGTCACAGCTGGAGATGGGCGAGTTATCCACCGTACGCCTGACCAGCACCGGAGACTGCGCACACAACACAACACAACACACACATATAACTTAAACACACTTACACCTGAAATCTTACAATCCAAAGTTTGTACTAATTATATACAGTATTATAATCTATTATCTCTACTTCATAGCCAGGACAGACCTGTGGACTGGAGCAGCTGCTCTTGGGTTCGATGGTCAGTCCGAGAGTGACTCCTCCACTCAGAGCCTTCCTCAGACTCTCCTTCACCTCCGTCAGCTCCAGCTCCAAGTTCACTCGCTCCTCCTCTTTCAGCTTACACTCGTCCTCCACTTTCTTCAGCCGCTCCGTCAGCGAGGCCTGAGAGCGCTTACCTACACACGCACACACACACACACACACACACACAGAAAACCAGATTCCTGATAATATGCTCATACTTTCTAAACGTCATCACAATAACAGGACTCCCAGCTCCCTGATTACTCCTACAACCAATTTTATTTTCTCGTGCTGCTTTCCTGATATCCAGCCACTAGATTCTGCCAAGAGGACACTGTTCATATCTCCCGCAAATGCAAAAATTAAACTTTAGTACCTCTAGGTGGCGCTCGTGTGCCAGCATTAGTTCAAAATCATCAAGTTTGTTTTTCAACCTTTTATTTTTTTTTGCAGAATTTTCATAATAAATTATATTTTGTAAAATGAGCCCCAAAAATGCTGAAAATTTAGTCATAGAGAAGGAAGGAAATAAACTATAAAGGGCACACTCTTATAGAAAATGAAAATATAATAATAAAAATAATAATAATAATAATAATAATAATAATAATAATAATAATAATACCAATACCTACCACTACAATTATTATTATTATTATTATCATTATTATTATTATTATTATTATTATTATTAAATAGTTTGGAGTGTTTTAGTGAGGTTTGAGGAAGTTGGATTTGGTATTATTATTGGATTATACTGGTATTGGTATTATAAAGTGGATTTGCATTATAATAAAAAAAAAATAGAAAATTTACTCTCACTTTCCAGATCCTTGCTGTACAGACGGCCTTCTGAAACTGAATTTAGCATAATTTCTATAACTATTTATGAAATCTTGTCAGGAGGTGGGATTTGGAGTCGGAAACAAAATACACAACACATTAAAACGTCAAGGCGTGGTACAGGTTACTTCAATTACTTAAACTATTTGTTTAGACACTACCGGTTTTATTTTCAGGATAAGCCAAATCATTTTCTTCTTTTCGATTTTCTTTTTATTTGAGATTATTTTTCATGTATATATAGCGGAGTGCAAAAGTTTTCATCCCCTTAGGCACAGAATGGTCCAGTAGTGTGTGTTAAAAGTTTATACATCAGTTTCATTTTGCATTTTAGTTCTGAATGTAAAAAAAAAGCTCTCTAATAACTTGTACGTCCACCGTTTTTAACTGCCTTTATAACCATGTCTGACTTTTACTCTTCTATATCCTCTGAACAAATTTTGGATCAACTCATTAGTAATGTCGGACATTCTGAAGCCCATCTTCCCGATACATCATTAATATCCCAGCTGGATATCTTCTCTGATTGCATCTACCTTGCATTTTTTTACATTCTGCAATTCTAATTTGTAGATAAATTGTACATCGAGGTGCATTTTCCTTTTGTCCCCATACAGAAATCATGGTGGGGGGCACAAACTTTTGTCATCATCTCTAGCATATAGTGTGCTCTCACTGGAGGCATTGATTTGGATTTTACAGATTCTCCTGACAGATTGTAAACATTTATCTTTTATTTCGAGAGGATAATCCTATCTATCTATCTATCTATCTATCTATCTATCTATCTATCTATCTATCTATCTATTTATTTATTTATCTGCTTAGTGATTTTCATTTCCTGTGTCATGTTTGAAACCAGCTGTGATGTCGGTTGCTGTCCTCACCGGTGCTGTTCTCGATGGCCGTGCGTAGGTCTCTCCTGTCTTTCTTCAGCTGTGTGAGACGGTTACGAATCTCCTGCTTTCTTTTCATCAGCTCTTCTTCTTTCGCCTGGAGCCTCTTAGCATCCGCTTCCACTCTGTTCTTCCCGTATTTATACTGATCCACACCTGCGGGGGGGGAAAAAAAAATCATAATACCACTTAGAAACACTTCCAGCTTTTATCCTCTAAAACTCCCAGAGAAGCCGAGTTTCACTGGAGTTACGGAATAAGGCTGCTTTTATGGAATTTTAAATGTACAGATTTGAATTTTTGTGCTTTAATGTGAAAGTGTAGTTTTGTAGTTGAAGGACAAAAAAGTTTAATTTTATTTCACGGCTTGAGTTTGCGTGGAAGGATTCATCTAATAAAATATGATATAAAAATATGAATTCGATTTTTTTTTGGTGTTACAATCCATTTCAAATCCAGACTAAAATATGAAAAACACTACCAACCAGGGAAAATAAAAGCTATCACGTGCTACCTTTGAGAAACGTGAAGCCAGCCAGTCACAGGACGGAATAACACGCTCAGAGGAAAGAGCTATCTACCCTCTTCCACATCCATGAGCTCACAGATGCCTATAATTGGCTAGTGTTGGTGTGATTGACAGGGGAGAGAGAGTAAGCTCCTCCCACCCAGACAGCACAGGCAGTTTTGCTCTCTTGGGCTCCCGGCCACGGATGGCTGTGACATCATTGAGACACGAACTCGCACGAATCTCCAGACAACAAGGTGAATGCTTTTCGTTTGACTTTTTTTTTTTTTTGCAAAAACAGTGCTGTCTGTAATCTTTTTTTTTTGTGCTGGGATAAAAAAAAATGCAAATCATA
This sequence comes from Pangasius djambal, assembly GCA_022985145.1. NCBI lineage: Eukaryota > Metazoa > Chordata > Actinopteri > Siluriformes > Pangasiidae > Pangasius > Pangasius djambal. The sequence goes on along the minus strand of CM040986.1, from coordinate 23,282,435 downwards.
TCACACGCACGCTGTAAACATAACACTCCAGTCGTAGCTTGCTGTCTAGATGAGATTTACCGTTTTTAGTAACAGGAGATTGTTTGTCTTCACTGTAGCTTTAGAGGAAGAAAATCAAGAGAATTTGACCTGCCTGTGTGACATGACTGTATGTAGCTACAGTTAAAGTGAGACGTGACATTACGTACGAGTGAACGTCCCAAAAATACACACCTTGTCACTGAAATATTTGTGATTCAACATTTCATAAATCTCCTTATAGTCTCACTGTATTTTCACGGTCACTTTGTCCTCCATGTTTGTTTGTTTGTCGTTTGTTTTGTTTGTTTGGTGAGATTTATCGTTTTCAGTAATGCGGATGAAGTAAAGATTGGTGTAACTTTGGTGCTGAGGAGGTTGATTGTCTTCGCCGTTGCTTTTAAGGAAGAAAATCTGAGCTGCTTGTGAGACTTGACTGCCTTCAGCCTCAGTTTAAGTTGTTCACGTTGTTACTGAAATATTTGTGATTCAACGTGTTGTAATGCAGTAACAAGTCTGTTTTTTTTCACCAGCACTTCGTCCTCCATGTTTGTTCATCTCGCTTGTCTCACAGCTTGAGACCTGATTGCGCAAGAAAAAAATAAACGCTTGACGTCACTCTGCGCTTTTCTGAACTTTGGAAGCTCTGTGACCAAACTTTTTAAAATAAAGCGTCCCCTTCCTATAGGATATAAATTACAAAAAAATATTTCAGAAGTTTAAAGGGTTCACTGGAGTGATATGTTTTACAGAAAGTCAGACTGAGTATTTTTACGAGAGGAACCATCTTCATAAATGTGGCCACTGAGTGAACCATTAGCAGTTGTGAGTGTTTGTGTGGATGCGGATGTGGAGCGGTATGACTCAGTGCCTGTCTCTGGTGGTGAATTTGGGGTGACTGAGTTTACTAAGCAGTGTTACGCCTGACAAAATTTAACCCACAACTGCAATTATCATTTTTCCACGCAGGCTTTCCTAGAAAGAAACCGTTGGTTGAATAAGTGGGGTCATGCACCCAGACATGAAGTCTGCTCAGGCTAAGTCTAAGCAAAATATCCATTACATTAACAAAACCATGGGCCTTTTTTCAGGAATATTGTCCTCTTACTTGAATTGTTGCGTTTCACTGGCACGGACCCGTTGGTTCCGTTGGTCTTTTTGGGTTGGTTCTTGTCCAGCTTCTGTTTGGCAGCTAAACCGTTGACAGTCGTGGCTTTCTTTCCCTTCATCTGATTGACAGGTTGAACACACACACTGTAAGTGATCAGTCAAAAAAACCTTTTTTTCCCTCAGAACAAGCGGGAGAAATTCTGAGTTTAAGTTATAAGAGATCTAAAATACAGTCAAAGTGCAAAAGTTTGCATCCCCAGTCAAAACATTACCGTCGGTAGATACATATTCACATTTATAAATAAATTATATTGCCTAATAAATTGATTCATTCATTTCTTTCATTCATGTTCACTGTGTGTATGCATTCAGGGTGTATTCCTGCCTTACTCCCAGTGTTCCTGGGATAGACTCCGGATCCATTGCAACCCTGACCAGGATATAGTGCTTACTGTAGATGAATGAATGAATGAATAAATGAATCTTTAGTATATCCTAGGAACACAGGACTTGAGGCAGGAATACGCCCCGATCACCACAAATCTTTAATTTCATCAAAATTCTAATCCAATTATCAAAGGAATTTGACAAATCTATTTATAATCTCTAATTTCTGCCCATTCCCACCCACCAGCCAATGCTAGCTTTTGCGTACTCTGCATGTTTTCAAACTGCTGCTCATGTTGCATCACAGGGCAGCGTAACACACTCGGAGGAAAGCACTATCTGCCCTCTTCCGCATACATGCCCATAATGATTGACAAGGGTGAGAGAGTATGCCCCTCCCACCCAGAGAAGGCTCTCTTAGACTTCTGGTTACAGATGGCTGTGGAATTGTTCAACTTTTCTGTTGTTCCCTGACAAACCTATTTAACGCTGAAATCCCATGTTGGTAGCTCATTAGATAACTTCTGCATGCCCTGCTCTAACATTCACACAGCTGCATTGTTATCATAAGCTTTTATTAAATACATCAAACTGCTCAGATGTGTATTTAAGAAGAGAATTTATTCCTATGTATTCCTACATCTCCTGAGCAGACAGTGATAGAAACAGAGAAAAGTTAGAAAGTGTTATAAAGCAGAGAGTCTGCGTTAGTCACCTGAGAGGTAGCGTTAGCAGCGGAGGAAGAGGAAGCTGAGGAAGAAGAGACGGGCGTTTTGTAATGGCCAGAGGAAGATGGTGGCCAGCTCAGTTTGGACGAGGAGCGAGTCTCCAGTTTGGGGGAAGGCATGTTCTCATAGAGCTCAGTGTTCTCATAGTGAGTCTCAAGAGAACCGAGCTGTGGGTCCTTCTGAGAGGCAAGCAAGAAAATGAGGGGAGAGAGGAGAGGGAGAGAAGAGACCGAAAGAAGACAGGGAAAGAAAAGTGAGGGGAGGGAGAGAGAATGAGAGAGGAGAGTGAAAGAGAAGGGGGAAAGAAGAGAGAGAAAGAAGAGAGAGGAAAGGGTGAGAAGAAAGACAGAGGAGAGAGAAAGAGGACAGGGTAAAGAGAGAGGGAGAGAGAGAGAAGAGAGTGAGGGGAGGAGAGAGAGGTGAGAGATTAAGTTGAGAGGAAAGGAAGAGAAATGAAAGTCGGGGAGTGGAGAAAGGGGGAGAGTGGTCAAAGAGAGAGAGGAGAGATAGAAGAGAGGGTGAAAGAAAAGAGAGGAAAGCGTGAGAAGAAAGACAGAGGAGAGAGAAAGAGGACAGGGTAAAGAGAGAGAGAGAGAGAGAGAAGAGAGAGAGAGAAGAGAGTGAGGGGAGAGGAAAAGAAGAGAAATGAAAGTCGGGGAGTGGAGAAAGGGGGACAGTGGTCAGAGAGAGAGGAGAGAGATAGAGGAGAGAGTGAGGAGAGAAAAAAGGAGAGGGAAAGAAGAGAGAGAAAGAAAGAGAGGAAAAAGAGTAGAGATTGAGGAGAGGAAAGGAACAGAGGTGAAATTGTGAGAAGGGAGGAGAGGGGACAGAGTAAGAGGAAGGGGAGAGAGGAGAGTGCAAGGAGGGAAAAAAGAAGAGAAAAAGAGAGGATAGAGGACAGAGAAAGAGAGAGGAGAAACCAAAGGAGAAAGAGAGAGTGATGAGAGACAGAGTGGAAAGAAAAAGGAGAGAAAGAGGAGGGAGAAAAAGAGGAGGGTGAGAGGAGAGGGTAGCAATCAATCATGATGTGTGTGTGTGTGTGTGTGTGTATGCGAAAGAGAGGGGAGAGAGAAACGGACGTACGTGTGTGTGAAACCATACCGATCCGTTAATGCAGGGAACGTCATCGTAGTGCAGAGCCACACCTGAGGGCCGGGCGTAGCCGTTCACCGGGTTATCCAGGTACGGGTTGGGAGAAATGGCTCGCTTACTGGTGAAGCTGAGAACAAACAGCACCAGAACGTTCAGACCGCACCGGCGTCAACACAGACACATACACACTGCAGGACTTCACATGCAATATCTACATTACATATAACACGTCTGACGGATTTTATATCTCGCCACTCAAAGAACGAAACATCGTTATAATGAAAACTCTAAGAGATCTAAAAACCCAGAGTGCAAAAGTTTGTACACCCTGGTTTCTTGTTTTTGGGTGAAAAAAAGCAATATATACCTCTATTTTAAATGTAAGTATATGCATACAGCTATACTACATATTATGTAATATATATCCTTATATAAACACTACGCGCTATACTGTATATGATATATAATATAATATAATAAATAAAATACAGAGATGTAGGACAGATTTCTGCTCCTCACCAGAAGGACTGCTTGGCCAGCTGAATGACATTTGCGGTTGTCTCAACATCTATGTAATCATAGTGTAGAGTGGCAGGGTCTGTCGTAGAGCCCGTCTCTGCCAGTAACACCCCCAGCCACCGACCCATACTCTCAGAGGACGAGGCCTGACACACACACACACACACACACACACACGTTAATACCAGCCCTTACATCTCATCAACAGAGTGAATTACAGTTAATAACAGATCTCTCACCTCAAGCACAGCCACTTCCTGTCCATTCCTCAGCAGCCTAAAAGCAAACGGGTGTTTGGAGTCGAGCCCGGGGATGACCTCACATCCACGCAGGGGCAGCGAGGCCATGTGCGTCTTCAGATCCTCCCGGTCCTTGTGCAGCAACAGCTGGTTATCCTTCAGCCGACACCACCTCTCTCTCCAGCGGTTGTTGGACAGCACATTCAGATAGCCTGGCGGTGACGGAGGAGACAAAAATAAATGCATGCCAAGGGTTCAGGACTTTTTTTTTTTTAAAGTTAAAAGCTAGATTTCTTTCAGAAATTTAAAATCATTCAAATAATTCATTATCAGCTGAAAATTATTATTGTTCCACACACAGAGTGACCATTAGCAGCATTTCCAGTGTCTTTTAGCGAAGCTGAAAAATGTGTCCACTTTCTTGTTTTAGATTTATTATTTATTTCTCCAAAGTAACGTCCCTTTATAACTGATATTAATTCAATTTTATATTTCTTTAGCGACTCAGGATCCACGAAAAAAATCCATCATCTTCAACTCATCCTTAGGCAGCATTTTATTTTTTTTCCAACACACAGCCACAGATGAATCCCAAATTATTTTTTTGCAATTTTCCTTCCTAAATTTAGGAAGGAAACACAACTTTTCGAGCTTCTACACGATCTGTGTCAAAGGGAGACGTAACACACTCAGAGGAAAGAGAGCGCTATCCACGCTCTTCCGCATGCATGAGCTCACAGACGCTCATGATTGGCTAATGTCAGTGTGACTGACACGAGATAGAGAGTATGCCCCTCCTACCCACACAGCAGGGCCAATCGTGTACTACGTAGGTGTGTTGTAAACCCTACATAGTGCTCTATATGTACTCTCATCATCATCATCATCATCATCACAGCTGACTTCTCTCTAACCTCGTCCTCTGGTCTTACCGCTGGTAGGGACGTCCTCCTCCGCAGATGACGTCTGTTCATCTGTGGACGGCTTCTTTTTCCCCAGGCTGATGATCTTCGTGATTTTCTTCCCTGCCACCTTCCCCACTGTGCCTTTCTGTTCAGTCTTCGAGTTCTTCTTCCCTTTAGCTGGAGTAGAAACATACAGATCATGTGAGTGCTCCTGAAGTGCACTTCTTATGCACTAGCCCATATTACAAGATTTGTAAATCCTTTAATGATGCTGAAACCGTGACACATGCTAGAATATATCATGAAAGTTTTTTTTTTAAACATGTACAATGTGTTAAGAATACATGAACTTAAACCGATTTCCAGTTCAATTCCATTTTATTTAGCACTTTTAACAATAATAGTCACAAAACAGCTTTACAGAAATCTGGATGTTGATTTAGATCCCTAATGAACAAGTGATAAGGAAAAACCCCAAAACAATATGAGGAAGAAAGCTTGAGAGTTTAAACAAAAAAGTTTCAAATATACTTTACATACTTTCTGTGTATTATGATGCACGTACTATATGAGGAATAAAACACTCCTTGTCATGCTGTTATACACTATATTACCAAAAGTATTCGGTCACCTGCCTTGACTCACATATGAACTTAAGTGCCATCCCATTCCTAACCCATAGGGTTCAATATGATGTCGGTCCACCTTTTGCAGCTATTACAGCTTCAACTCTTCTGGGAAGGCTGTCCACAAGGTTGAGGAGTGTGTTTATAGGAATTTTTGACCATTCTT
>CM040986.1:23226495-23276545 GCA_022985145.1 Pangasius djambal | reverse complement strand
CACTTCGTGGCTGAGTTGCTGTTGTTCCCAAACTCTTCCATTTTGTTACGATAAAGCCGACAGTTGACTGTGGAATATTTAGGAGCGAGGAAATTTCACGACTGGATTTGTTGCACAGGTGGCATCCTATGACAGTTCCACGCTGGAATTCACTGAGCTCCTGAGAGCGGCCCATTCTTTCACAAATGTTTGTAAAAACCGTCTGCATGCCTAAGTGCTTGATTTTATACACCTGTGGCCAGGCCAAGTGATTAGGACACCTGATTCTGATCATTTGGATGGGTGACCGAATACTTTTGGTAATATAGTGTAGGAACATAATCAACAACAGGGTGTTATGATGAAGCAGGGATCCAGTTACCTCTGCAAAGTTGATTATTTTCCTATAACAGCACATCCCAAAGTGTTTTTATCGGTTTATAGTTACATTTAATGTTTTGGAGCATCTGTCAAACAAGTTAGTTCCTGTTCTGACTTATTTTATAGCAGCTATAAACAGCTGTTCCCTCACCAGCCTCTCTTTTTTCTCCCTTGAAGTTAATAAGTTATTTTTTTTTTTTAAAATGCAGCTTGTCATGTTACAGAGAAACCAGAAACCCGTCTGTCCCGAAGATATCGGAAAACTTACTGACTGTCACAAAACACCGACGCTGGAGACTCCTTCTATAAATGTTTATAAATGTCTCCTTACAGAAAACTTCATCATATCAACAATTACACACATTTTTTTTGTTAATATTAGACTACGTGAATCATCCGCCGTACAAATCCCTGTGAATGAGCTGTTACTATAGAAACGATGACGTATTAGAACGAGCGCATTAATATAAACCTGTGATTTGCAGCTGCGCTACTGTCAGAGCTGCTGTTATAGAAAATAAATCAACATCTTCTGACCAATCAGAAGGCTTCAACTGCACTATGGTGTAAATACACTGACTTTCCGCTTTAAAGAACATGTGTCCAGTACACTTTAAAGAAAATGTGAGAGAAAATTAAAAAAAAAAGATAGCTGGAGAGAATGCACATATATAGAAACAGAGAAGAGGGACGAGGCTGGGACACTGAAACCATCGAGACATTTGACTGAAGAAGATTACATCTGTGCTGGAGACTTCTTTAATTAAAGCTAAGCTCATGTGTGCGCTGATCCCGCTACAGCAGATCCAGGCCCGAGGGCAGAAACCAGAGACGCAGATGCAAAAGCAATTCAGCCTCTTTTATAGGACTTCTATTGCATTTCTCTCTGTTTGAACACGAGGAAAAAATTCAGCGATCAGTCTAATTTGATTCCACATAGTCCGAGCAGTTGCACGAGCTGGAAAGAATGCGGTTAATTGAACGAATCCATGCGGCGAGCCGTTTCTTTATCCCTCCTCGTTGTCCTTCTTCTTTTCCTCATCAAAGCGAGGGCGGTGGCAGGGCACCGGTGTGACGTAGGCACATCTGGAGCGGTCATTACACTCGCAGACATGAGATTAGATAAGGCTGGACGATGAGGTTAACGTTTCTCTGGTTAGATAATGTAAAAATGACTACCAGGCTGTAGGTAAGTGTTAAAATGAACTCCGGGGTCCTATAGGGTGCTGGTTAGTGTTATAGTCAGAAGCTAAAAAAGAAGGTCTCAGAAAGATTTAAAAACTGTAACCATATCTGGGAAAGAGGTATCTCTCCCCTTCACTCATAGCTGTTCATCTGTATTCACTTTAAAAAATAATACCACATTAATATCAGTTTGTGGCTACGAGACAAGAAAATCAATCACACAATTCATGCTAGCTGCACAGATCTAACTGCACTGGAATTCATCCCCATTAGACAATTCTTCCCCAAAGTCCACAGGCTGAAAATCCACAGCCCTGAAGCAGACGGAGGTTTAATCCCAGCCTGGGCGAAGCCTGGATAAAAAGAATCCAATTATCTTATTTCAAGAGCATCCGCCGATCTTGCCTTTGACATCGCTCATATGGAGGAAGCGTCAACGTCAAATGGACATGGAGTTCATCAAAATCACCTCGTACATATTTCGCTCAGGAGATAAGCTGTAAAGCGGCTCAGGGATTTATGACATGCTTTAAATTTAGGGTGGTTGTTTAAGGTTGGACAAACAAACAGAATTTACAGGCTTTCGCTCTACTCTTGGCTGTAAATTACACTAGTTACTTCAAGAGACTTCAAGTTCAGTCCAAAAAACAGCACATGATCAACTGATATTAAACTGGTGTATCTTATGGAAACATTTCTGAAAATTGAGTGTAAACATGCAGATGGCATTTCCACCTAGATGCACTTTGGTTTTGGAGCACTTCCTCTTTCACCGATTCAATTCAATTAAACTTTTATTGCCATCGTACATATACAGGGGTTACTACAATCTGATTTGGCATTCACTGTGTTCAGGAATGTAAAGTGCAGCATGGATATGTTATTTATATGTTTTTCTCCACTCTCCATTTGTGTTCCTCAGGTTTTTCCAGACAGCACACTTTTTTTCAGTCTAAAAGTTAATGGTTTTATTTTTGGCTGTTCATGTGAATATTTTCCACCCTGTGGTTCTTTTATAATGATGTCACTTGCATGCCCACACACACTCTCACACACACTCACACACAGACATTCTACAAAACCTTTACAACAAACTACAAACTTTCCAACTTTACAACAAATTACAAAACCTGAGAACTTTACAACATACTACAAAACTTTACGGCATGTTACAAAACCTGAGACCTTTATGGCATGCTACAAAGAGTTAGAAATTTACAACATACTACCAAACTTTTCAACATACTACAAACCTGAGAACTTTACAACATGCTACAAAACCTTATAGCAAACTAGAAAACTTAAGAATTTTACAACATACTACAAAACTTTACAGCATGCTACAAAACCAGTGACCTTTATGACACACTACAAAATTTTACAACTTTACAATGTACTACAAAACTTTACAATAACTTTACCACATATTTAAAATGTTACAATTTAAAACATACTACACAGTTTTACAATTTTACAACATACTACAAAACTTTACAACATACTACAAAACAGCAGATGATCAGATGATATTAAACTGGTGTATCTTACGTAAACGTTTCTGAAAATTGATTGTAAATATTCAGATAGCATTTCCACTGAGATGCAGTTTGGCTTGGAACATGTCACACCTCCTCTTCACCAGTTCAATTAAACTTTTATTGCCATCGTACATATACAAGTGTTACTACAATCTGATTTTGCATTCATTGTGTTCAAGAATGTAAAGTGCAGAATAGATTTGTTATTAAAGGTCATATGAGATGCCTGCATATGCGTTTTGAGATAAAATAGTGCAAATTAGCCATAAAATAACAAAAAGATAACACCGAGAGCTAGATGAGCTGTTGCCACCATCTTGGAAGCAACTCCCCGCGCACGTGGTAAAATGGCCGACACAGAGTCACACTGAGTGGAAGACTGACACTTGTGCTAACTAGCATCTAGGTGGAATTCTCATGGAAGAAATACTGTATACTGGGCCAGAAAACTTGGGACTTTAAACAAACTCTAAATACCTACCTCTTCACCAAGAACTTGACACAAACACTTCTAATTAAAAAATAATAATCTCTTATCGTATCTTTCATGATGACTCGCATCCTCTAATAGGGTTCTAGCCTGATGTTATTCTTTGAGGATATGTTTTTTAATTCAGACTATAAAGTACTTCTGTAAGTTGATCTGGAAAAGGGCGTCTGCTAAATGCTGTAAATGTAAAACTGAACTTGCTGATAGGGATGTGTGTCTATTTTTCTGCAGCAATTCTTCTTTCGTTGTTCCTCAGTTTATTTTTCCAGACAGCACGCTTTTTTCAGTCTAACAGTTAATGGTAGAATTTTATTTTTGGCTGTTCATGTAAATATTTTCCGCCTTGTGGTTCTTTTCTAATGATGTCACTTGCACACACACACACACACACACTCACATACATATTCTTCTATCTTTGTGAGAATCTTCCACTGACATAATGATTACTGTAGTTAATTAATGCTTAACTCTAACATTAAATCTTTTGGCTTCAATATATTTTTGTGAGGACCAGGTATGTCCTTACTATATTTTGTCACAATGCAAAATGTAAAGTTGTAAAAAAGTTGTAAAGTGTTGTAGTATGTTGTAGAGTTGTAAAGTTTTGCTTTATTTTGTAAAGTTGTAATGTTCTATAGTATGTTGTTAAGGTGTAAGATTTAGTAGTAAGTTTTAAGGTTTTTTAGTATGTTCTAAATGTTTTATGTATGTTGTAAGATTTTGTAGTATGTTGTAAATTTGTAAGATTTTGTAGTATGTAAGATTTTGTAGTATATTGTAAAGTTGTAATGTTTTTAGCATGTTGTAAGATCCTGTCGTATGATGTAAAATTTTGTTGTATGATGTAAGATTTTGTAGTATGTAAGATTTTGTAGTATATTGTGAAGTTGTACTTTTTTTTAGCATGTTGTAAGATCCTGTAGTATGTTGTAAAGTTGTATCATTTTGTAGTATGTTGTACAATTTTGTAATATGTTGTAAAGTATTGTAGTATGTTGTAGTTTTGTAGTACGTTGTAAAGTTATTCCGTTTTGTAGCATGTTGTAAGGTTTTGTAGTATGTTGCAATGTTTTGTAGTATATAGTAAGGTTTTATAGTATGTTGTAAAGTTGTAACATTTTGTAGCATGTTGTAAGGTTTTGTAGTATTGTAAGGTTTTGTAATATGTTGTAAAGTTTTGTAGTATGTTGTAAGGTTTTATAGTATGTTGTAAAGTTGTAACATTTTGTAGCATGTTGTAAGGTTTTGTAATATGTTGTAAAGTTTTGTAGTATGTTGTAAGGTTTTATAGTATGTTGTAAAGTTGTAACATTTTGTAGCATGTTGTAAGGTTTTATAATATGTTGTACAGTTTTGTAGTATGTTGTACAGTTTTGTAGTATGTAATCTTTTTCACAAGTACACACCACCATGTAATGCCACAACACACAGTAGAAAAAGAAAAACTGTGTCAGACTGTGACAAACACAAAGTATAGTAATATTGTTGCATGGTTTACATGACTCTGTATCCTAGACACGCAAATTTATGGATGTAGAGTGATTTACCTGGATCTTTTCCATCTGAGACACCATTTTCATGACTGGGCTCTCCATCAGAACTCGGTCTGTCACAGGACAACTTCTGCAAGAGTCAAAAATTCATAAATGTAAAACGTCAGATGCACAAATAGCCAGTGGCTTTCTATTGTGTAAAAAAAAAGTGTGAGTATACAGATGGATGACAAAGAACAAATGTTAGAGTAACACTTTCTATGAAGGCTGTATGTATAACCTATGACCTATGGATATATTCTTACATTCACACATTGTTATAATGCTTTATGAAATAGTTCATAGCAAAGTTTATAATGCATTTATGAATTGTTACCAGAATGCATTGTAAGTGTTTTTTTATAACAATCACTAATACCAAAGTGAGTGTAATTTGCTGAGTGTAGATTTGCAGTATGCTGTAAATTTGTATTTTTTTGTGGTATGATGTAAAGTTGTAAACATACTACAAACACTTACAACTTCACCACAAAATACAAAACTTTACAACATACTACAAAACCTGACACCTTCACAACATGCTACGAAACATGAGAACTTTACAACATTCTATAAAAAGCTCATGACATACCACAACACTTTACAACCTTACAACATACTACAAAACTTTACAACAAACTACAAAACCTGGGAATTTTACAACATACTACACAACTTTATAGCATATTGCAAAAACAGGGACTTTTAGAGAATATTACAAAACATTACAGCTTAACAGCATACTACAAAACTTTACAACGTACTACAAATTTTTACAACTTTACAACATACTGCAAAATGTGACAACTTTACAACGTACTACCAAACTTTACAACAAACCCTGAGAATTTTATAGCATACTACAAAACTTTACAGCATACTACAAAACCTGAGACCTTTACGACATACTACAAATTGTTACAACTTTACAATGCACTACAAAGTTTTACAACAAACTTTACAACATATTACAAAACATTAAACTTTACAACATACTTAAAAAATGATGTCAATCATATGTTACAGTCTTCATGCTGACGACATCTCATTCCAAATGTTCATCACTCCAGTAAAGTTTCAGAGGTGTGTTTAATCGATGTAAAGACGTACTGACGAAACTGTTCTTGAGGCTAAGTTTGGCTAGACGCCTTACGTACACACTTTTCCTTTAATTTGTCATCCATCTGTATTTATTACATGTTACTTTTTTATTTTTTTGACAGAGAAAAGACTTAAGAGCATCTGTTTGGTATTAAGTGTGGATAATTATGGCTTTGACACACTGTGCCAGTTTAAGAGTTGTGTGTAATTAAAAGTATTAAAAGAGCTCTAGATCTCTATCTCACACACACACACACACACACACACACACACACAGACTTGTGCACAAACAAACCAAAATACAATAAAATCTAATGATCAGCTTGAGTTTGTTTAGAGAACAGTAATAAGGAAGGCAGAACGGCAATGTATTTATTTAAAAGTAAACAAGTATATTTTTAAAGATTATTTGAGATGATTTTGGAATAGTTAAACAGTTTTTAAGATAACCATTAAAAAAGTATAATATGTATAATATACATATTAAAATATATATAATATGTATAATGGATGGAGCCACAATCACACATCAGACATATGATTAATGCTGCCTTCATGTGCTATGGGAACTGAAGTGGTAATTACGAGTATGTCGTGTTCAAATGCTTTGTTGTCGGAAAGAACATGAAACATGGATGACGCCAGGTTCATTCATACATATTACTTTTTTCTTTTACTTTTATTTTGACACCATAACACATATTACTCAGCTAGCTAGCCTGCTGAATGGAACGTCAGTCAAATACAAGCTATTTTCACGGTGTACAAATGTACAACTTTACAACTTGTATCGAATGGCTGCTGATACACATCAATGGATATGACCAAAACGGCAAGCGCTAACAATCAGCTGCATTTAGAAAAATGAACAAAACCTATCATTCGGTACAGAAACTGTTCTCTCCTCCGCCATGTTAAAAGTTTAGGACTCCTCCGATCTTGGAAACTCGGGTATCAAAATTATCTCAGAGTCAAATTATCCCAGTCATAATTATGACTTGAGGGGTCATTCATGTGTAACTTCCTAGTGGGAAACTCGTATTTACGATAATTCCTATAGCACGTGAAGGCAGCATAGTACGAATGCCTAAACACGTGAATTACCAATTCTTTTTTCCGACTTTACCTTTTCCAGCTCGGCTTTGTTAACGGAAGATCCGGACACGGCTCCGTCAGAGTCCACTGCTCCGTTCCCGTTAGCACACACCTCTCTCATCACCTTATACAGAAAACAAAACACACACTCAGGGCTCTGTATCACATGTTACTCGGGATCGTACTGAGTAGCGATGGGCATTCAGAGTTGTTTCCTACTCACTGTACGTACTGTATATGCTCACTACATAGGGTGTGCAGAATGATTTGTAGGTAATTTTAACAAAGTTAAATATTCAATTTTAGCATTCTGTTCCCAGTATCGTCACAAAGACTCAAAGTATTGGCACCCCGGGTTTATTCGGGCTGGTTGCTACCATTACAAAAAATTCCATGTGATCAATAGGAGCTCAATGAAGCAGACAAAACCACTGTAATGAAAAACAAACAAACAAAAAAACAGACCACCAAAACAATAATAATTAATTTTGCAAGGTTTTTTAGATAATTAATTTTTAAGAGATTTTCTTTTAAATAATGGATTTTGAGGGATTTTTAGATAATGAAGTTGGAGGGGTTTTAATAATGAATGTAGAGTTTGAGAGATTTTAATAATTATTATTGTGGGGTTTTTTTAAATAATGAAATTTTGTGTAATACCTTTCATTACCTGTCATTATTTTTCTGAGGAGAAGAAGGTAAAAACATAGTAGTAAGAAATCTCCAATTAAAGGCTTATTCACAGTTAGCCAGAAAGCTTCACCATTCCACCATGCAACACACAGCGGTGGCATGTCATGCAGTCAGAGCTGTTCCATGCATCAGTGCTCTTCCTGCAGTCTGCATGAATGACACATCTGAATATAAATCCACACACAGGCATAATATTACTTCATACGAACAAAGCCAGAAGCAAGACAGATGCCCCCTCAAATCAGAAAGTCAGGAAGGTCTCCTCAACCCAGAGTTCAGCAAGTGACATCAAATCAACATGGCTGCTCACGGCATGAACAGTCAACACAGAAGGACTTCATTATCTTTAAATTAGTATTTACTTTACATCAATCAACATACACATATTCACTTTAAATCTGTAACACTGTACAGTCCAGGTTAAGTCAAACGCAGCATGAATCCTGGTGTGATATTAATCGACAACATTTATTTTACCGCATCGTAGACACTGTGATAAAATGAAAATAGCTCCGCCTACAAGACAAATTAAACTCAACCACGCACCTGTGGACAGGGATAGCGGACTGCTCTGTAACCAGTGAACTGCTCTGTAACCAATGAGCTGCTGTTTCACTATTTGTTGCCCTCTACTGGACAAACTGTATCAATAAATAAAATCAATTAGCAAATTGTGTATGAGTTCAAGGGTCAAGGTTCTTTATTTGTCACATACATTACATGTGATGTATTAATGCAGTGAAATGTTTCTCCTTAGTGCCTCGTCCCACAGTGCAAGAGTGATATAGCACTATTACATGTTACATAATGTTGTTATGTTACATAATAAAACAGAATATAACAAAAACCGAATATAATAAAAGCATTATGTATTGAATAAAATAAAAATATACAATTGAATAGAATCTAGTAGACAAACTATAGACATTATGTAAAAATATGTTTAGATTTTTGTATATATATGAAATTTGGTTCAGTTCTTATTCTTATTCTTACTATTATTATTTACTACGTTTTATCCTGATAGTGAAATGTGTAATAAAATAAACTACAGATTTAAATTGTCCACTATTTTAGTGTAGCTCCTTTGATTAGTAACTAACAAGCGTTAACAATTAGTTTCATTTAGAAAAGTGAACAAAACCTGTCATTCAGTACAGAAACTGTTCTCTCCTCCGCCATACTGACAAGTTTAGGACTCCTCCGATCTCGGAAACTCGGGTATCACAATTATCTCAGAGTTTCCCAGTCATAATTATGACTTGAGGGGTCATTCATGTGTAACTTCCCAGTGGGAAACTCGTATTTACGATAATTCCTATAGCACGTGAAGGCAGCATTGTATGAATGCCTAAACATGTGAATTATCCACTCTTTTTTCCGACTTTACCTTTTCCGGCTCGGCTTTGTTAACGGAAGATCCGGACACGGCGAATTGAGGTTTCATATAAAGCACGGGCGTCAAACTCAAATTCTACTCAAATAAAGAAGAACCAACAGAAACTACTAAAGTGTATGTACTATTAGGTAATCGCATTTTATTGGATACTAGGGTTAGCCAATTGGGAGGCTGCACTTTGTGTTTGGAAGCTACTACCCAGATATCTACACTATACATTTACTTATAGTTTATAAGTAAATAACTTTATTATTTATTAACATGTTATTTTAATCATTTTAAGTCGAGCTCTCAGAGCTTTTTTATGGCAAAGTTATTAATATGGAAAGACTGTTCGGCGGTAGATTGTGCCTGAAATGATTAAGTACAAATTAGTGTCATCACTTCACCGCTCTTACTAGTGTCGGACATCCCCCTGAAATGTGTCACAAGCCCCAGTTTAATTTACAGATCAGGAAAACAACTGTGATTTTATTTTGTATATTTCCTCGTTCCACTGAAATTCATTTCTGCACGTGCCACTGCCAGCACAACACACGACATGCTTCTGAATCGTTTTTTGAAGTGAGTGTGATTTACATCAAGCACAGCACACAGGCACTGATGTTAACCTGCGTTTCAGACCGCGGTCAAGCCAGTTGTGATAGAAGCCAGAGTGCACGTATACAAACACCTGTTCACGATAACAACCTTTTGGATATTTTAGAAAGTGCAAAAATGGCTATGGCTCGTCGGTTTTAGTTAAGGAGAGTGAGACGTGTTCGTGTACACTGTACAATTGCGGTCGCTACACTACGGATCTGCTGTGAACTCTGGATAGTGTGAAAATGTCGAGCAGTAGTGTAGACCTACAGTACCAGTTCGCTACGATTTTTTACAAGTTCACAAGGGACAAATGAAATGTAACTGAGAGCCACAGGCCTTGTGTTTGATAAATGATATAAAGGAACGATCAGCGACTTTAATGGATGTAAGCTGAAGCTCGCTCCACCGTTAACAGCCATGCCCCTAAAACTCATGCTAAACACCCGGAGCTTTCTGAAAATCAACATGATTGAGTAGAGAGGTCTGAGATTGGTTGTAGTGCCACTCTGGGGAGATGAGAGCTTCCCCTCTTAGCAGATATGAACATCACTGATACCACCTTCAGCACTGAAATGTCTCTGAGATCCTGCTAAGAGATGTTCATCATCTTGGACTCAGAAATGAGCCGTTTCTATGGAAACGCACCCAATATATACTGGTTGGTAAATAGGAATACGAAGCTAAATTAAAAACGTGACATAAATTAACATTCCTAAATAATAAGGAATATTTATTAAGACAGGAATAAATGTCTGTTTTTATAGGTAGGTTTTATACCACGGCACTGTTCAGAAGGTGTTGATTAATTTTCTACAACAGCAGCTCTGTCGATAGTGCAGCTTATGTTAATGTATGTTATCGTTTCTATAGTAACAGCTCATTCGCTGGGATTTGTATTGCGAATACTCCACATAATCTGGTCTAATAAACAGATTTAAGAAATAACCCTGATTACAAAAGGCCCACAGCCTTTTTTTTTTGTTTGGAAACTTGTTTGTTTGGAAACACAAATAAATCAGCATTTAACAACGGCAATGATTAATGTCGCCATATTCATTAGCACACACACACACACACACACGGTAAATAGACAGGCAAACCAAAGCAAGGTGCAGGAGCAGACATTCACACAGCGCTGACTCGGCATGTCCATATAACTGAAGCGGCAGTTCATCACAGAAACACACACACACACACACACACACACACACAAGGCAATGCCTTACCACATCAGCCAGAGGAGAGACAGGTGACAGGGAAGGCAAAAACAAAGATAGATATAAAGAGAGAAGAAGAAAGCCAGGACCTCCATGTGCCTGACCAAAGACCCGGATCAGAGGAGCTGTAGACAGAATAAAAAAATCTGAACCAAGAAAAGAAAAGAAAAAAAACACACAGAACACAACTAACCAGAGAATTAGTCCTGGAACGAATTATCAATAAAGCAGGGTAACATTTTCCATAAACAGGACATTAGCTAATAATTACTGGATGCAGTTTTAATAAAGTACCGAAGCCCCCTGGTGTCGTTTAGAGAAGCGCTTACTTCACTTCTGCGTGATTTAACAACTAAAGACTGAGAACGTTTCCCTCCGGACAGCTAATGTTCCCTCTGATGGCTCTCATATGAAAGCGGTTATGTTCTAGGGCATTGCAAAAGAGATGGAGAGCGACAGTAAAAGAGGGGTGGAGAAGAAAATGTAAGCTCCATCAGAGCAATCCATCACTCACACACACACACACACCCATGGGGAGTGTATCCACTCACACATTACGATACTAATGATGTGGAGAGAACATGCGTGTCTTCACTGATGGTGTGTATCACCGGCTATGTAAAAATCAAACAGCGTGTAAATGAAACGTGAGAGCACAGCGAAAGACAGTAAGGGTGTGGGATGGATTTATGTGGGATTGTGAAAACACTGACGTTTATTGCTCCAGTATGCTTTCAATACACAGAGTATTTGGGTTTGCCCTTTTCCTAAATACAGACCGTGCCAAGGCAGGCTTTCACACCCACAGATCAATAAACACACCCTCATTAACACATGCAGATGAGGAACAGACTCTGCTTCATCAAGAAAAAAAAAAAAAAAAAAGCGGAGTATACCGGAGCTAACGTGTTTTGCAGATGTTCCGCAGTATTAAACTGACAAACACTGTCACAAGTTGTTCTTTAATAAATAAAATATTGAACTTGTTGACAAATTGCTGGAGTATAAGATGAAGAAAACACTCTGGGGAGGTGCTGTTATAGGACAATAATCAACTTTGTGGTTCGTGGTAATGGTAACTCTGCTTGATCACACCACCTCATCACTGATTATTTTTCTATGAAGTGTTTTATTCCTACAGCAATTTGACAACAGTGACAGCAATATTTTTAAAGATACTAAGCCCGTGTTTGATGACACCTGACCCATCAGTGGTGCGTTCTCAACCCTTTTGGCTTATAAACAGATGATCCAACGCTCCCAGGCTACCCCGGAGCCCTGCGATGATCATTATAGCCGCTGTAGAGCGTCCACTACTGAGTCGAGAAACGATGCTGCTGGGAAACTGAAGAAAACAGATGTGGAGGGAAAAAATCTCTCCTGCGCCATGTACACAGTAGACTTGTGGTTTTGTATACATCCTGTACTTACACTCTCACCTTACCTTACCTCAGCTTACCTTAACATGCACTGCTCTGTGTATTTACTCTTCTGTGCATTCATTGTTCTCTATTTACAGGGTGTCCCAAAAGTCTCCATACATAGGGAAAATCAACACTTTTTAGTAAAATGTCTTCCAAAATGTCTTCTTTTTAAGCCTTTAAGAATATCTTTGACAAAAGAAGAGCGTACTGAAATCATTCCCATGGCAGGATCGGGAAGCTGTCGCAAGACTTTAACAAGAAACATGGGAAGCCCGTCACACACGACACTGTTCCCAAACTTATTAATAAACTCAAAAAGACTGGAAGTGTTGCGGACCAACCGCGAAGTGAACGTCCACGAACATCCACTGATGCAGATCCAACCGACATGGCGCTGGCAGACACGGTCCCCTGTGCATGGAGACGTTTGAGAACACGCTGTATTGTTAGTTGTTTATCTGGAGCTTCGTAAGTAAGGAATACTACGTAGGTGACAAATTAATAAAATCAGTAAACAGATGCATTGGTTAGTTAAATCTATAACACTGGGCATACAGTTTACTATTTTGAGAAGATAAATACATAAGGGTTAAATTCATCACTCATGTCACTAATGTTAGCTTGCTAGCTTGTTTGCTAGTTCATGAGGTTTTGGTGCTTGAGCAAAGGACAAGCTTTCATGGAGTTGGACATGTTTTTTTTCCCACTTTGCAGCTCAAAAGTGACATAATTTCAAGTTCTAAGTTTCAGTTTCCCTCTTCTGAGTAACTGTATACTTTTTTTCTTGGTGTGCCTTTACCTTGAGCCACTCTTCAGCCTGCTCTTTGCTGTGCACAGCGAGCACCAGAGCGTCTGCCCCCTGGTGGACGATCTTCAGCTCGTGCTTCTTCTTCTTGCTGTCTTTGGGGATGTGAGTGACGCTGCAGCCGGAAAGGAGGAGCTCCATCTGAGGAGTCTGGTCTTTAGATGACTTATAGCACTGAGACGCATGGAGAGATAGAGAGATAGAGAGAGAGAGCGAGAGAGAGAGAGAGAGAGAGAGACAGTTAGGGAGGTTTTCTGATTTATTCACACTAGAGGATCATTAATTTTTTTATATATATATCAGTGTTAATGCTCACGAGGAGTTTATTGTCCTTGATGACGCAGAGCAGTTTGGTCCACTGTCCGAAGCGTTTCTTGCGCAGAAGGAAAGCGCAGATGCGTGCGTCCTTCACTAAGTCCATAGACGCCTCCTCCGAGGGCCACTGATGGCGCATCTTCTGTCCCTTCCCATCCTCCTCTTCCTCATCATACGACTCGTACGAGCTGCTCATGGCGTCTGAGTCATACTCTGAAATGAGAGAAGAGAAGCCAGATAGAAACGAGATCCTGCTGTAACAATAATAATAATAATAATAATAATACGCCGTTTGTTCACGTGCCATATGTAACTGCATACTCATGATCAAAACGTAATGTTTATACGCATGTGGGGAATCCAAAAGCACTTTTCTCTTTGAATTTTCTGTGATCTATAAACTCTTTTCGTTTTTTTTTTTTCCCAAACGTGTTTGTGTTAAGAGTTCTGTGTGTGTTCTCACGGGAGGTGATGTATTCTGGAGCTTTCCCAGGACCCAGAGGCACGGCTTCCTCGTAGTAGCCCTCAGGAAGAGAGGAACTGGGCAGAGGAGGTGGTCCGTTATCAGGAGGCTGCAGACAGAGAGAGAGGGAGAGAGAGAGAGAGAGACAGAGAGAGACAGAGAGAGAGACAGAGACATTAGGGAAAAAGTACAAACAAAGTAAAATTAGGTAAAAGTTTAAAATAACTGTTGCTGCGTCTGACTTAAATTATACCATGATTATTAACGCAAGCACATATGATGCTGTCTTACTCGAGCATCCAGATTATTCCTGTTTTGCTGATACTCATGTCACTATACCTGTGCCTGATCTAGTACCCCACTCTAAAAGTGCATTATGGGTGTTCTCAAAACCTTTCGCCTCCAGGGATCTCTTTAACTGTAAAATAAATGTCATGGACCACTCAGAGCAAATGTCATTTTATGACCATAATTCATCAATTCGTTTAAACGTGTCGGCTATTAATCATAATTATAGAGCATTTATTCTTGAAATGTCTGCCAACAGAACGCATTAGGTCCAAGTCGATGTTGCTCATAGGCCTATTTGCTTTTGAGTTATTAATCAGTGACCAGTCTAATAGGTTAATAACTATAATAACTCAGAAATAAATATAATAACTTTGATAATAATATGTTGTGATTTATGAATCTATGTCCATGCTTGCTGGCTAGATTGTTGCTTACAAAAGCTGGACATGGAGGCTTTCTCTTTTCTTCCCACGTTGTAACTCGAATGCACAGAGGTCCAGAATGACGTAATTATGAGTTCCAACTTCCAGCTTAACCCTAAGGATTGCTGGATTTCAGGATCCAAGATTTCAGATTATATTTTTTTCTGTTCTAAAAAATACCCAAAGAATGAAATGTGCTTTCACTTTTTTATAATCTGATAAGAAAAATAATAAGAAATAATCTGGGACAGTTGATTAATATCAATATCAAAACAAGCACAAGACACGGGTCCTCATCTGCCAGGTTGCAGCACAGGTCCTCAGAAGTGATAACATGACGTGTGTTAATGTGTTTGAGGACACAGCAGTGGGAAGCATCATTTATTAACGACAGCCATTAAAGGGAGAGATAAAAGTTAGAGGAGAGAGAGGGAGATCAAAACATTACGACATGGATCTGGGATCTGTAATGACGGTTATCTGAGCAAAGAATGAAAAAAATTTTTTGGCCAAATATCGCTTCTGATGCAGAATCACTGATGAGAAAGATTTAAGTACCAGCAGCTGCTTTCTCATGAAAATATCACGGATCCCAAGCAGTGACCAAACTCCGAAAATGTTTTGCGTAGGACGATATGTTTAAATGATCGATGGAACAGAGAAAAAAGAAAACAAAACAAACATATGAATTAGTAAACTAGATAGATAGGCCAATGACAGAGGCAGATATTAAGTTAACTCTGGACATGTTTTATATTTGTGCATTGCTTTTCAAAATAACTTTACCATAACTGTTCTTTTCCTGTAGCGCTTCGCTTTGAAATACGGTGTACCATTAAAATCTACATTGCATTATTATAGAACTACATATACAATAATAAATCAGAAATAAAACACTCTGTGTTGTTCGGTTAGAGGAAAATAATCAACGACGTGATGGTGTGATGAAGCAGAGTTACTGTTACAGCCCAGAAGTGATTACTTTCCTATAACAAACACATCTTAAGTGTTTTATTCCTCTTATACCACAGCAATTTGCCAACTATTACAAAATTTTATTTGTTAAAGCATGGCACGTCATACTTCTTATCCATTTCTAGTTACACTTAATGTTGTGGAACATCCAAGAAATAAGTTATAACAGCTAGTCGTCCCATCAACAGCCTCTCTTTTTTCTCTCTTGAAGTTAACAAGACAAAAAAAAAAACGCAGCTTGTCGTGTCGTGTTACTGAGAAGCCACAAAGCGTAAACTCCTCGGTCCTGAAGACTTTCGCCGTACGAGTCTCTGTGAACGAGCTGTTACTATAGAAACGATAACGTATTAGAAGGAGCGCACTAATGTATAAAGTATCTTTACATCAACGCTTTTTTTCTGATCGCAGAGTGGCCGCTATACAAAACCATGTGAATGGGCGGTTACTATAGAAACGATACCGCATCAAAAGGAGCGCATTATTGTCATAGCTGCTGTTATAGGAGGTAAATCTACACCGTCTGACCAATCAGAATCGAGAATTGAACACCGCTGTGGTGTTATAAGCACAGAATTTAACTACAATGTGATAACAGTAAGAGTTTTACAAGGTGGATGCAGTTTACTAGCTGGTTGTGTAGCATATATACAGTAAGTACTGAGAGAAATAAAGCTGAACAGTGGAGCAGGGAGCAGCGCTGGCATCTGAAACTCTCTGTTATAGGCCTCATTATCTCTGCTGGTAAGTGACTCAGAGTGGACACCTGCTGCCAGTTAGAAAGCATCTGCACTCACTCAAACCTACATTATTGGGAGCTCATGCTCATTGTGTGTGTGTGTGTGTGGGAGGACGGAGAGCTTTAGCTGAGCAGACGGCTTTCTGATGTGTGCAGAACGTTGGCGTTCGGGACGTTTATAGGCAGCACATGGGACAACCTGCTGCTGTGATGATGACACCGGAGTCCAGCTGTTCCACAGAGCTCATGCAATGAACCACTGCTCGAGGCTAACTCACACACGCTATTAATCCCTCCTCCTCCTCCTCCTCCTCCTCCTCCTTCTGCGGCTTTCACATGGAAAACTCTGTCTATACTTTCCTTTTCTTTCATTTGGTTTACAGACACGCTCGTTATTTTTCCCCTGCCTTTAGGAGAGGGAAATTCTGACTTTCGGAGAGCAGAGGGCAGATCCCAGTCGCCACCTGGCACTAACATTTATCCTCTTTTAGTCGGGTTAAGTCTTTTCAATTAATTAAATTAGACTGTCAGATTGAATTCATTAGTTCATTCTGTGTGCTTATAAAAAGTGCTATTCAGACGGGATTAGGTTTGCGTGTTAAGTAATGTTTCCGGAGGATGTTTCAACGATGGGCGTCACGCCGCTCATCACACTAAAACTCCATGTGCACTAAACAAACCTCATTTTAATACACACTGATTGTTTTGTCCTTTATTAGCGCTTGTTGTAAGGGATTGTGACGTGCTGCTTCGTAACGTTACGCTATGTTACGCTATGCTATGTTATATTACATTATGTTACGCAATGTTGTTAGGTCATGCTATGATATGTTAAGTTATATTACACTATGCTATGTTATGCTATGATGTTATGTTATGCTGTTATGCCATGCTATGCTATGTTATTCTGTGTTACGGTACATTTTGTCATTTATTTAATTTGAATTTTTTAAGGTGAAAATGTTTTTTTGTGTGTGTGATTAGAGCATAGACACACCCCTAAGCTTCATCCCTACTTGTAGCACGTTGTAATGTTGCTTTATACATAAAATGTAAAACGAACCAGAAACTGAAAAGAACGAAGGGTTATTGACCCCAGTACAGGATGTGATGACGTGAAACTGCTGCTTTAATTTGTAAAAATAGAATTTACTACATTCTCATTTATCCGTTAATGAGAAATGAAAGTCACGGAGTGAGAGTTTTCCTGGACGCAGCTCTCACGGTCGTAACATAAACCGATAATAGTGACGGCTTTAAAACCGTAACTGACTAGAGCACTCGCTCTTCCTCTGTTTCTCTCTCGCTATGGCTGCCAAACTTTCCATGGTGCCACGGTTCCAATGCTTCCATGTTAAACAGCATCACACACACACTCAAACACACACACACACACACACAAATCCACCCTGACCCAGAACCTTTACCTTTAGAGGAAGGACAGAATTAAAGCACAGTGTGTGTGTGTGTGTAAGCGAGCGAGCGAGTGGAGGCCGGAGACGGGAGAAGGAAAGCTGGAAAATGCCAGCCTACATCCTGACGGATCGAGGAGCAGGTTCTCTCCCAGGCCAGATCCGTTTCCTCCTGTTCCACTCCTCCACCTCTGTGCGCTGAGAACTGTTGTTGTTGGCCGATGGAGATAGTCTGAATGCGCTCATTTCCTCGAATACATGTTCAAGTGTGTTAGCTAAAATAACAACAGAAATAAACTGATAAGATTCAGATGGTAGCTTTGTACGGTGTGTAAAGGCTACACCGAGGGAACTGCCATAAAATTTTCATTGTACGTACGAGAGCAGGGTGAATATAATTTCTAAAATTGACAGCAGGCAAATAATTCCCAAACTCCAAAGATAAAGGTTCGGAGGTATAGAAGTGTTTATTAAATACTGCACATGTATGACAAACCCTTTGTTTGTACCGATGTGCGAACATGTGATCTTAAACCGTTAAAGTTGGCATAAAACGGCTTGAGAGCCGTGATTTGATTCTGTATGTTGACGTTTTTCCTCAACAGGAAGTCATGTTGAAGTGCTTAACTGATAGTGTTCGAGATACTCCATGCCACAACCCCGCCCACTCTAAATAAACCTGAGTTTAGCACTCTAAGTAGCTTAATGAAAATGTTTTTTCACCTGTGGAGGATTTCTCACCACCATCTTCACTCACACCTGTCCACTTTAACCAGGGCGAAATCCTAGACGACGAGACGCTGTGTGTTTTTAGAGTTACGTTGTACGTAGTGTGTATGGTGACAGAGAGCTGCAGAGTCGTCACTGAGAGACGTCTGCCTCGTCTGAGTGGTAGACAAAATGATATTACTGACTCTTACTGATGGAGATGCTGTATAAAGATATAATTCTCCATCAGTCTGAGGTAGCGACGTTCCAACACTGAACAGCTCCAAGTTGGTAAAACTCACAAAGCTGAGAACTCACACAAACTCCGCCCTCTTCCAAATGAATAAACTCCACCCATTGATTCTCCACCAAGCGATTGTTGGAAAAAGAAGTAACGTACAGGAAGATGCCGCCACAAACACACAGACGAACCACATTTACTGCTAACGAGCTTCTACTGTAGAGCAAGCCACACCCCCGGGGGCGGGGCATATACATTACAGAGAGCATTTAATTGGAGGAACGCAAGGCTAGTATAAGATGAGTCATCAATTTTTTTCAGAAATTGACAAGACTATAAAATTAAAATGAGATCTCCAAAACTATTTGTATCGTACTTTTTTCTGTAACTTATTCACCAGAAGACAAATCAACATTACCATAGCAGACAAAAATATTAATTCATTATCATTAGTTAACATTTACTAAGTTAGTTAACTAGCTGCAGTTTCTGTGCCTCAAAGTTGCTGGGTAACCTGTTATCATGCTGGTATAAAAATTTGATTATAATAAATTACATGCGATTGGTCCAAAGCCATACAGCCTATTTAGTGACATCACAAATTAAGGTATCCTGTAGCTCCGCCCCTGAAATAGTATCTATTACAGAAGTATCATTTTAATATGATAAATGTACTTCTAGATGTGCCGTGTTACTTAATTTTATATAGTGTATACAATCCATCTCAAGAACATTTTCAAGAAGTCTGTCTGAAGTTTGTGTGTGTGTGTGTGTGTGTGTGTGTGTGTGTGTGTGTGTGTGTGTTGAGGTCAGGTGAAGGCCGAAATAAATCACAAGATCTAGATGAATTCCAGATGCCTTCACAGACAATAGAGAGCAGACTGGACAAAATTATCCATCCACTGCATACTGTGTGTGTGTGTGTGTGTGTGTGTGTGTGTGTGTGTGTGTGTGTGTGTGTGTTTTACTGAGTAGGATACATGAACATGTATCCTAAACTGGCCTCTTCCTCTCCTACTTTTCTCTACAGCCCACACTGTTTTCTTCATTTCAGTATGAAAACCGAACAGGAAAACAATGGCAGTCTGTAAAGACGTCCGTGTGAGAATGAGAGAGAGAGAGAGAGAGAGAGAGAGAGAGAGAGGGAGAGAGAGGGAGAGAGAGAGAGAGGGAGAGAGAGAGAGGGAGAAGCGATGGTGATGTTTGGAAATGTTGTGGTTAGAAATGATGAATCACACACTGTTACCAGCACTGAGTGCACACAACGTCACAACCATCAGAACATCTCACATTTCACACGCTAAATATTCATAATATTTATCCATTTACAGTTATAAAATCTACACTGAAAAGTATGTACTGCCGTTCTACTGTTACTCTTCTAGATAGATAGATAGATAGATAGATAGATAGATAGAAACACAGACAGACAGACAGATAGCTAGCTAGCTAGCTTCAGCCTTATTTATACAACGCTGACCGTTATGGCCCGTTTTTTTTTTCATCTGTCCAGAGGACACTCCTCCAGAAGGTTGGTGATCATCTGCAAACTTCAGTGTGGCTTGTGGCTGTTGTCTTGGGGTTCAGCTGAACCTTTAGGACCAACGTTCATTCACCCTTGGGATTTCATTTGTTCCTGCAGTGTCTGTGTGTTCCCGAGATTTTGACATTTGCATAAAATTGTTTGGACAGATGCTTCATTTGTTTGGAAATTGCTCCTAAGGAGGAACTGGACTTGTGGAGGTACACAATTTTTTTTCCCATGAGGTCTTTGTTGAGTTGCTTGAAGGGCAAAAAGGCATACAGCCACAGGTACACTCCTAATTAACTCCTAATTATTGACAAGTGCCCAATCAGAAGCTTCGAAAAGTCGTTACATCAATTGGTTTGATTGATGTTAAATGCAGAGTTCCTATGCTAAACGTGTAAAGGTTAGCAGGTCTGCTCCTGCTTAAATACCGTCAGCTCTGTAATCACTCGGGCCCTGACACCAGACATTTCTGGTCTTGGTTCAGCCCAAAGGCAGTGGAGTTCAGGGCAGAACAAAGAAGCGTCTTTCTGACGAGTATTTTTAGCTAAATTTCCACTTTAGGCTTTAGGACTTAGGTCACTGTAATGCAAAACACGCCTCCATCCATCCATCCATCCATCCACCTAGACGACTAAATACACATTCACTTCTGTTAACTCCCACTGCGCTCTCTCTCTCTCTCTCTCTCTCTCTCTCTCTGTCTTGTTCACATACACAGTACGTAGGTGTTAACTCCGGCATCTGGCTGGACCGGACCAGACCTACTGTACTCACTCCAGGAAAATACACTCGCTTACAATACAGTCCATCAATCACAGCATCTAGACATCCATACTTCCTCTGTGCACTGCCTGCGTTCATTCATTACCACACACACACACACACACACACACACACACACACACACACACACACACACACACACAACCATCATCATCATCATCATCATGCATAAAACCACATCTCTAACATGGTGTGTATATGTGCGTCTTCTTCCAGAAAGTGTGTTCAGAGAGAGAGAGAGAGAGAGAGAGAGAGAGAGAGAGAGATTTTCACAAACAGTTCTGGGATGCTATCAGAAAACCTGAAACTGCGTGCTTAGCTACCTCGTTAGCTAACTTATCTAATGTTAGTGAAGAACCGATGGTGGTTGTCATGGTAACGGTGGATTTCGAAAGGTTTGTCTGCTGTTAAATAAATCAGGGAGAAAAGAATGACGTAAATCGAGACTCTGATACTGAGATCTCACTTGTCTCGACATGTGACTAATGCGAGCTAGTTTAATAGCTGTGTAACTAGAATAACTATGTGTTAGTGATATTAGGCTAGTTGCTGCATATGGGTGTTACCTGGCATGCGTGTGTTTGAGGTAATGCTAAATAAATATCATCCACTCTGGAGGTAGCCCCGCCCACCTAATTTCAGTGGTGAAGTGTGTTCAGGAATGTGTGTGTGTGTGTGTAAAGGAACAGGTAATATAATCAGTTTCCAAAAGTTTTTCCTCCTCTCATGTAAGCACATAAAAACCCCACTTTCCCCAGCCTATATAAAACACACTGTTATCTCCATGGCAACAGCTAAACTGTGTAGTTTTGCAGGAGTTCTAATCCCTTTTTCCTCCTGTTGTCCAGGACACAATGAGAGATGAGGTCACTGCATTCCTCACTGCGGTCACGTCTCTATAAAACCCGAGGAGAGCGACAGCACAGAGAGAGACTGGCTTTCTTACTGTGACTCAAATCACACGCACACACACACACACACACACACACACACACACACACTCACTCACACAGGCCTTGAGTGTAAAATACACTTCAGCTCTGATACACAACTTATGACAGAGAGAGAGACAGACAGCGTGAGAGAAACTGAGAGAGGGGGACAGTGTGTGTGTGTGTGTGTGTGTGTGTGTGTGTGTGTGAGAGAGAGAGAGAGAGAGAGAGAGAGAGACAGAGAGACAGAGAGCCTGAGGGACAATATATATATATATGTGTGTGTGTGTGTGTGTGTGTGTTATTTGTATAAACTTTAGTGTAATCTACCTGCACTATTTGCTTTGGCAACAATGTGATTTATAACATTCATGTCAATAAAGCACTGCTGAACTGAACTGAGAGAGAGACAGAAAGACAGAGAGAGAGAGACAGAAAGACAGACAGAGAGAGAGAGAGAGAGAGAGAGAGGGAGAGAGTGAAAGAGAGAGACAGAAAAACAGAGAAAGAGAGAGAGAGAGACAGAAAGACAGACAGACAGGGAGAGAGAGAGAGAGAGAGACCTTGACTTTTACATTCCTTTATTTTAACCACTCATGATGTGTCCACCATTTTTGGATCAAATAAATAGCAGTTTTAAATACCTACTTAAATGAATGACTAAATAAATAAATAAATAAATACATTTTAAAATATCAATAGTTGATTGCATAAATAAAAAGGTAAATAAATACACAAACATGTCATAATTAAACCACAGTAATAATTTGGTTTAAAAGGTCAATTAAAACCTTATTTAAACTTTTTCATCCAAACTGCAGTTCAATGACAAGGAAGAGAAAGAGAAAGAGAAAGAGAGAGCGAGAGAGAGAGAGAGAGAGAGACAGAGACAGAGACAGAGACTCAAACCCCCAAATCCAGACTGAATACATTTGACACAAATGTAAAGAACACGTACACTGAACAGTGGAAAAATGAAATTAAATCCCAAACCAAACTAAACACGTACTCAACACTAAACACACAAATCCAGTTAGCTGAATATCTGAGGAACAGGAACCCGAAGAAGAACAAGAACCACACTAAAACCTATAAACCCTACGAACAGAGACCTACAGGAAGCAGAAACTCTGATCTGTCCACAGTAGAACCACATTAGACAGGAATATTAGCGTAATATCAGTCCAATCCTAATACTATCTATTATAATATTTTACATAGCTATGTCATTTACATACATTAATTCAATACTGCATATCCTTCTGTAATACATCTGTTCATTTAATTAATGAATCTATTCATTGTTTATTTTATTCATGATTCTTTTTCTTTTCCTTTATTTGTTGTTATTGTACTTTTATATAACTTTTATATTATTTTGCTTTGGCAACACTGTTAAAACAGTCATGCCAATAAAACACACTATGAACTTGGAAAAAAAAAAAAAACTTGACAGACAGACACAGGGACAGAGAAGGGGAGGGGGGCAGACAGACAGACGAACACAGACAGACACGGGGATAGAGAGAGAGAAAGAGAGAGAGGCAGACAGACAGGGACAGAGAGGGAAAAGGAAAGGGAGACAGAGACAGACAAAGACAGCATGTGAGACAGACACACACACAAAGAAACCGAGAGAGAGAGAGGCAGAGACAGACAGACAGACACAGGGATAGAGAGAGAAAGACAGAGAGAGAGAGAGAGAGTCAGAGACACACAGACACACAGGGATAGAGAGAGAAAGACAGAGAGAGAGACAAAGAGAGAGACAGAGAGAGAGAGAGAGAGAGAGAGAGAGAGAGGCAGAGACAGACAGACAGACAGACACAGGGAGAGAGAGAGAAAGACAGAGAGAGAGAGAGAGAGAGGCAGAGACACAGACAGACACAGGGATAGAGAGAGAAAGACATGAGAAAGACAGAGAGAGAGTCAGAGAGAGAGGCAGAGAGAGAGGCAGACAGACAGGGACAGAGAGGGAAAGGGAAAGGGAGACAGAGACAGACAGATACAGCATGTGAGACAGACACACACACAAAGAAACCGAGAGGGAGAGAGGCAGAGACAGACAGACAGACACAGGGATAGAGAGAGAAAGACAGAGAGAGAGAGAGAGAGAGAGAGAGAGAGAGAGAGGGGCAGACAGAGACAGGGACAGAGAGAAAGGGAGACAGAGGGACAGAGAGAAAGGGAGACAGAGACAGACACAGGGACAGAGAATGAGACACACACAAACACACACACAGAAACAGAGAGAGGGAGGCAGAGACAGACAGACACAGGGATAGAGAGAAAGAGAAAGAGAGAGAGAGAGAGAGAGAGAGAGACAGACACAGAGACAGTGACACAGACAGAGACAGACACAGACACACAGAAACAGGCAGACAGACAGAGAGATAATTTAATAACACAGATAATGATACAGATTATTAGTTATTAAGCAACATGTTTGTGTGTGTGTGTGTGTGTGTGTGTGTGTGTGTGTGTGTGTGTGTAAGCAGGGATGTGATTTGTGGGGTGGGGAGGGGGAGAGGAGCCAACGTCAACACAGATGGAAGTCATTACAATCTTAGCAGGGTCTGCTCTGACTGAACCATATTCCCTTACACACACACACACACACACACACACACACACACACACACACACACACACACACACACACACACACACACACTCACACACTCACACACACACTCACACACACACTCACACATGTAGCGTGGCGTCTGCTGTCCTGTCCATGGCCCTGTTTCTCCACCCACACACACCCCGCTGTTCTTCCCCACTCCGCTTTCTCTCTCTCTGTAGCTTTTCCCTCTGCGGTTCTGACCACTTCACTCTGAAGGGTCAGGGAAGGTTGTGGTCAAACACACACACACACACACACACACACACACACACACATATGCGCATGCAAGGACACATGCACATACAAACTAGAACAGCAAGCATTGGTTTGGCAACAGCAGGAAGATAACATTGAGTTTATACAGGGAGAGAGGCAGAGAGAGACAGAGCAACAGACAGACAGAGAGAATGGTAGAGAGGCAGAGAGAGACAGCACAAAAGAGAGAGAGAGAGAGAGAGAGAGAGAGAGAGAGAGAAAAGTTTAACTGTAATTTGAAAAACTGAAGGTATAGAAAAAATGCAAAGAAGTCTCTCTCTCTCTCTCTCTCTCTCTCTTTCTCTCTCTCTGTAACTCTGTAAGTCTAGCGGTTGGTGCAGAGGTCGAGCTCCGGACTGTAATGAACCGTTATTTCCATGAGAGAATTTAGCCTTTCTTACACTCCATCCCTCACTTTCAGAAAATGCAGCTCTTACACACACACACACACACACACACACACACACACTACTATTACTATTACTACACACTACTATACAGAATACATTGTGTGTATGTGTGTATGTGTGTGTGTGTGTGTGTGTGTGTTATGGTCACAGAACTCCACATGACTTCGGAAGGCATGTGCTATGTCACGGGTACAAGCCTGACTCTCGACTCTCACTCTTAAAAAAGTCCACACACACACACACACACACACACACACACAGAGAGAGAGTAATGTGTTTCATGTGTAAAGCGCAGCAGCACATCAGGGTTGTGTATTGGTGAATAAGAGCTCATGTGAACACGTCCGGCTGCTGTTTTACAGACGCCATAAAACCATCCAGGTTCAGCTCCGGCCCTTGTGCGTGTGCGTGTGTGTGTGTGTCTGTGTGTGTGTGTGTCCTCTACACATCCTCTACACGTGCTCCTTGACACACTCAGAAATAATTGCAGCTCTAAAACACGTGCAGCTTCTTTTCACTTGACATGAAATCAGGATTTTACAGAAACAACTGCTGTTTTCCCATAGACTTTCGAAATTAGCATCACTTCCTGACCAGAAATTCACAAATTCCCCATTCGAGTCACACTTCTCACCGCAGTGATCACTACTTGCTTCTGTTTTTCATTTTCCACATGCGTTTGTTTGTCATGGTCATGTGTGTTTGTCTCTGCCCCTTTATCACTGGTTTGTTTTCCTAATGTGTTCACCTATTCTGTGTTCAGCCCTAAATTAGATAGATAGATAGATAGATAGATAGATAGATAGATAGATAGATAGATAGATAGATAGAGTACCTTATTGATCCTTGAGGGAAATTGTTCGAATTAGTTAGTCCGGATATTTATACCCTGTAGACTTCATTCCTCCTCGCAAAGTCTTGCCAATCATATTGTGCACTTCTGAGCGCTGTCTGTCATTTTCCGGTTTTCTGACTACTGCCTGTGATAAGTATTCTTTTCTTTTCTTTTTTAATCCTCCTGTTTATTCACCCATGCTACAATATTATTAATTAATATTAATATTTATTATAATTTTATTATTAATAGTCACTTTGTTTTTGTTATGCTTATTTTATATTCTTTTTATCTTCTTATCTTCAGGACATTTTCCTGCTTAATATAAACAAACTATTATTATTATTATTATTATTATTATTATTATTATTATTATGATTAATGGATTGCCCTTAATAAAATACACATTGTATACACTCACTTGTGCACATCACAGCAACATTTCATTCTCTGTGTATTTGTTTTATAGACCAAAAGCATCACAAATGTTTATTAACGTTTATTTCACCTCCGTCTTTTGGCTTTTACATCACAGGTTATGCCCGAGTGATCACAGGTTAATATTAATACATTACTGTTTCTATAGTAACAGCTCATTCACAGGGACTCGTACGGCAGACACTTAAACATTGTACTGTATACGAGGAATAAAACATTGCAGGATGAGCTGTTACGGCAAAATAATTAACTTCAGGGTGGTAACAGTAAACACCCTTGTTGTTGATGATTTTTCTATAACAGAATGTCGGGGAGTGTTTTATTCCTGACTTATCCTGTCTGCAGTGATTCATTATTTATTATTATCCTTGTGAAATGTTATGTGTAATATAATACTCGTAATCCACTCGAATAAAATGTAAACAATCCGAGACACACGTGTCTCATGGCAATCATGTGGTATCATCTTACCAGCCATGGATGTGGGATCTCTGGGAGGGGCATCTGAGGCGGGGCAGGAAGTGAGCTGTGGACCTCGGCCTTATAGGACAATTCTGAAACCCAAACAGCAACAACATAAACAAAAATAAGATATAAGATCATGGTGTTACACAATTATATTACATATTTACACACTGTCCTTTCTTAGTAACATAATACACTGCGTTTTTTTTGTCTTAAGAGATGCTGGTGAGGGAACAACTGTTCATAGCTGCTATAACGTAAGTGAGAACAGGAACTAACAGATGTTAATGGATAAAATGGATAAAAATATGGCGTGGCATTCATTAGTAAGTAAAAAATTGTCACCGTTTGGTATAAAACACTTTAGGGTGAGCTGTTACGGAAAAAAAAACTACTGCAGGATGGTAATAATGACTCCACTTCATCACACCACGTCCCGTCGTTGATTATTTTCCTGTAACAGCACTACACAGATTGTTTTATTTCTTAAATAGCTTATATAGGCATGACTGTCCTTCAGTGTGTCCTCCCAAATCTCTGTTCTGTTGTTAACTGCAAAAAAAAAAGTCCCAAACACGGATGAAAATAAAACGACACCGTGATGTGTTCTTCTTTTCAAAACAAAATGTACACTTTTCACTTTAATGACATGCTTTCAGTCAGTGCAGATGCTTATTTCGATGCTCCAGGTGGTGTTTAGGAATTTTCTAAAATGACCAGTCTCTGAAGTTACATCCAGGTAAAGCGAGGTTGTGTTTGTAGCTGTCTAGAAAAAAAAAAAATGAAACGGATGTATCGGGACGTGTGATTGGGAAACGCAAATGCAGAGTTCCTTCAGTACTCACCTTGCAAATCACATCGTAAAGAAAGAAAGAAAGAAAGAAAGAAAGAAAAACACTTGGAGCACTTGATAAATATGGACAGAATCGTAAGATGCAATGCTCTCTGCTGGGAAAACCTGTTATTTGATAAAAGAGAAAAACTAAATACAGCTCCGATCATCCAAATATGTGTCTGCTGTGACTTGGAATTACAGTGTGAAGTGTGTGTTTAGGTGAAAAATAGCTTGTAGTTTAAAACTGAAGGTTTATTTTAGGGCAAGGTGAGTTCACAGTGTAGCTCAGGCTGAAGTCTAATCAGAGGAAATGCTCTTGGCTGTACGTGGGTTTGGGTGGAGGCAGATTAAAGGTAACATGATCTACATGTGTGGGTTTTTGAGTTAATAAGAGGGAACAAACAAGTCCTGCATGCCGAATAGACGTAAAAATGAGCAGTGGTGGGCGCAGCGGCCTTGGAGATGAACACCGTCAGAAAAATAGGTACTAGACTGTACTGGTGCTCATCACTGCAGTGGTACCTTCAAGACACTGCATCATTTTCTACTCATTTAAAACTCATATAAGGTAAAACAGTTGTATAGTAAAGGTACACTGCATTAACTTACATACAGTTTAGTACCATTTTACTGTTCATACTGCAACACATTTAGTAAAGAACCATGGGAAACTTATGTTCATGGGCTATTAGGCTATAAAGTTTAACTAATAAACTTTCTGGGAGCAGAATTTTTGGCATTCTACATGAAAATATCACAGGCACTGAGTAATATTGTGAGCTTAAACATGTGTGGAGGCTATATAGCTTTTTTAAATCCTGTATTTTTGGGGGGTTTCAGAATTACTAGCACCCCTATGATTAATATTTAGTGAACCAACCCCCGAACAAACAGCACAGAGCTGTTGAAGAGGCTTGGAAACAATCTTGACCACTCCTTTGTACACGACATGGCCCAATGTTTGTGCATATCTGACTATCACACTCATAAGCTCCACTCTTCTGTGAAGGCTTTCCACTAGATGTTGGAGCGTGGCTGTGGGGATTTGTGTTCATTCAGCTACAAGAGCATTGGTGAGATCAGGCGCTGATGTTGGGATGTCGAGGAGGTCTGGGGTTCAGTCGGTGTTCCAGTTCATCCCAAAGGTGTTCAGTGGGGTTGAGGTCAGGGCTCTGTGCAGGACACTCGAGTTCTTCCGCTCCAACCTTCACACACCATGTCTTCATGGAGCTCGCTTTGTGCACAGGGGCGTCGTCATGCTGGAACAGGTTTGGGCCTCTTAGCTCATGTGAAGGGAAACTGTAACGCTACAGCATCCAGAGACGTTCTATACAACTGTGTGCTTCTGACTTTGTGGCAACAGTTTGGGGAAGAACCACATATGGGTTTGATCATCAGACTTTTAGCCATATAGTGTAAGTTCTCAATTCCCGAGACTGACTTATTTAAAAATGTCCTCTACTGACAAGTTGTAACCTCCTGACAGAGGCAGCCAGCTTTTCCTTCTATACAGTCCACTTTAATAAATGGAGAAAGAATCGTGTGTTTATTCTCTTCATCTCAAATTCAACATAGATGCAACGCTAAGCTTGGAAGTGTGAGCATAAAAGCAAAGAATAGACTTATAGGTTTGTACTTTAGCTGGTAATTAAACACTACACCTTTAGCAGATAGGACTCTGTGTAGAATGTTGGAGATCTGCAGTTTCTTCTCTCTCACTGCTGCGCTCAAATACTCTCGGTCCAACAGCTCCAAAAAGACCCGCAGCTCCGCCACCAGCTCCTCCATTGCTGCAGAAAACACATAAACATATAAACATGATCAAACATGATCAGGAGGAAGGAACCACACACACACCGAGATGTTTTCCACATTTTATGAAGCCCTCCTTCATAGGTGATCACAGGCATCGGCTGGCAGCGTACCTGAGGAATATGAGCGGCCAATGGAAATTCATCGCTCTATAAAAAACTATGTACTGAAGCCAGCGAAGAAACCCCACATAACTGAGGCTTTACATAATACATCAAAAATGTGTGTGTGTGTTTATTTTATTATTATGTAACCCAGGGAACAGCGCTAGATGATTAGCACGTGCCATGAAATGAAGTATAAGGCTGCAAATTGAGGGCATCATAGCAGTGACACTCGGGCTTTGTACAGCTCTGTAACGTCAAGACGTATTAAGGTGGCCGTGTAGGACTATAAAATTCTGTCGTCGGCTGCCATATGATGTCATTCGGGGGGTTTGATCCAGTTACCCCAAGATGATGAGTTGTGCTCCTAACAAGACTGTACGACTGTGTGATGTCACAGCTTAAGACCTGCAATAATTTGACTAAAACTAACATCGATATCACCATTTATCAAAACAAAAAAAAGATACAGAGCCTGAAAGATTGGTCAGAACACTTAGGGAACACAATGAACGGTGTGGTTTGAGGCTGCTTATATGCATATTGTGTAATATTGTCTATTAGTGATGTGAAAAGTACTCAATTAATCGACGCACAAGGATTTTTTTTCTTCTAAAATGGCTATCTTTAATATACACCTTTAAAACTGCATTCAAATTGTAATATTTAAATAAAATATTTAATATTCTAATATGCATTCAATGCCATGTGCTTGTGTTTTGGCTTCTCTTCTAGCCCTGTCCCTGCTTCCATCTGTCCTTTCATCGATTTGTTACCTGACTGTGTTCACCTGTTCTGTGTTACTCCTTAATTAGTTACTTTATACACTCCAAGGTGATTTTGTGTCATTAAGTCTGTGCTTGGTTTTCTGTGTTACGCTGTAATTCCTGGTTTTGATCTTACTTCCCGTTCCTCACTGGATATGATTGATGGATTTGACCTAATAAAGAACTTTTTTTGCAGAAACATATTTTTTGCAATAGATTAAATATGATTTAGAGATACATATGGACATACATATGTTTTGGGTCACATGACCACAAAGGTGGGTAGTAATGCATTACATTTACTCAAGTAACTTTTATAATGAATGGTATTTTTAAGAATCATTTTTAAAGAGGATAGCTTATACTCTTTATCGAGTACCTTTGTGAGGTTAAAAATGTACTTTTACTCCGTTATATTTGTCTACATTCCTCCTGTTATGTTTTTAAATCATTTTAATTCAATGCACATTCTGTGCAGTTCATTCAAAGGCACCTGTAAAATGTTCACTATTTGAGTTGTCTTTTCACTGGATACATTTTTACTTTTACTCAAGTAATTATTTAAATGACTACTTTTACTCCGACTTGAGTAATTTAGTTTTTACTTTTACAGTTTTTGACAACCCATCTCTGCATGATAGTTATCTGCCTTTGGATAAATCCCAAATGGCTTGCAACTTTAACATTTAGTGCACTGCATAGGGTGGAGAAACAACACTTCACTGCCTAAGAAGGTTAAGATGAAGCATCTGAATGCTAAACAGCAACACAAACACCAGTATAGTTCAAATGATTGCGGACAGAAAGTAAGCGTAAACCGCGCTGCCAAACAGTAGCTTGCAACATGCAACAATGAAGCAAATTATACACCAGCCGTACATCTTGTGATGGTGTACATTTCTCTGTAATGAGAGACCTAAACCCTGTACAGAGTTTATGAAGCACTTTCATCTCTGACGGCCAAACAATGTGAAAGGAAATACACGTTAAGAGCCGACTGAGAGAAACTAATGGCACACATAAATGAGGACCACCTTCAAAATGTGCTTGGGGGTGAAAAAATAAACGCGGAGGAAGAAAACACCACCCAAGCACGAACTTTCAACCTCCCACTCTCCCATCGCCAAGCACACACACTCTCTCTCTCTTGCCTCGACGAAGCCTTGTGTCAACACGATCGAATGACGAAAGATGGCCTGTTTCGCTTCCAAAAGCAAGAAGAAGACATATCCGGAGGTGAACAATAAAAGAAGCATGTACACGCTGGAGCCAGAACCGCAGAGACACCGGAGTTTTCAGTCCAATGTAATCCAAAGCCAGTTTGACAGGAAGAGGATTTAAGTCCACACAGTCTAAACACTAAGCTCTGCTGCACAGACAAGCACATGTTTTCTGTTTCCAGTCTCCAAACGCAGGTAGTCTGCACTGGAGATACGCTGTCAGCCTCCGTGACTGAAAACCAGCAGTGCAGATTTATTAAAATGTGTGTGTGTGTGTGTGTGTGTGTGTGTGTGTGAGTGTGTGTGGTCAGGGTTTAATACCACCCAGGCAGCAACAACAACCCTCTGCATTACACAAACGCTTCATCATTTCATAAGAGAGAGTCGGTTCTGTGTACTCTGCTCTGTGAGGAATAAAACATCCTCGACATCCTCAAGTGTTCTATTACTCTTATACCGTGACAATGTCAAGGCAATGATCCAACTCTAACGTTTTTTATTTATTAAGAAGAATGACACATTGTACTTTTTATCCTTTTATAGCTACATTTAATGCTGTTGAATGTCCATGAAACAAGTTAGTTCCTGTTCTTATGTTATAGCAGCTACAAACATTAAAAAAAAAAAAACGTAAACTCCTCTGTCCTGAAGATTTCGGCAAACTAAAAGTTACAGCTTCACCTCTGACTGTTACAAAGAAGCTCTGACACTGGAGACTCCTTCCATAAATGTTAAATAAACACCTCCTCACATTTTTTTAACCTGTGAACGAGCTGTTACTATAGAAACGTTAATGTATTTGAACGAGTGCATTAATATAAACTTGTGAGCTGCTGTTACAGGAAATTAATCAACACCTTCTGACCAATCACAATCCAGAATTCATCACTGTTGTGGTTTACATCATTTCCTAGCGGCCACTTTATGATTATTACGTTATCTTGTGAGTTCTGAACAAACGTTTGTGCTTGTTTTGATTTCACTAGAGCTCCCTCGAGTATCTGTGGTCTTGACGTGAGACAAACAGTTTAGTATAAATAACTTGTTTATTCGTTTATTTATTTATTTATTTATAGTTTTGTTTCATTCTGTTTTATTTTTCTCACCTCCTAAACAGTTGAGGACAAATTTTTAACTGTATATTCAGCAAAACAGGAAACTAAAACTCAACCAATGACTAAATCAAACAAACCGTTAGACACGCCGTAAATAAACTAATAATGAAAACAGTGTTAAAAGGGTATTTCGGTGGTAAATAAACGGATCCACTTCAGCAATGACGTCATTGTTCTTGCTCAGAGACGCCAAGATAGCGGGAAGAGCTGAATCACAGAACCACAAGAACGCTTTGTTTTGTTTTGTTTTGTTTTTTTAGTTAAGTATAGCTGAGATATAAGATCACACACACAACGAGGGTGTTTGTCGTCCACTAAGCTAGCGGTCTGAAACTTTATCCACAAAGAGCCGACGTGGCTTCAGGATATAACTCCAGCCCAAAAGGAGACATTCATAGACAGTTACAGAGCAAGAGGAGCTGATGCGTCCGTTCACATTGAACCGCCCACATTAATAACAGCTACAACCGTCATCTTCCTCCGATGCATGCTGTAGTAAGGGTGGAGCGATATTACAAAAATATCACATCACGATTCTCAAAGAATCGTTTTTGGAAAAGATGCCAGCAATACCAGTACTGTAGCATTTCAAAAATAAGCAAATATAATTTTTATTGATAACAAACAAACAAACAAATAAATAACACTGAAAAGGAGGAAAAACTTCAATGTTAACATTTTCCAATTTTAAAGATGAAACGCAGTTTTTAACACCAAATCAGCTACTGCCAGTCATGTTGTAATTGTTAAAAAAATAATAATAATAACAAAGATATTACGATAATCACAACATCGTACTGTGACATAATTTATCACGATGTTGATATTATATTGTCATATCTTCCAGCCCTATTTTGCAGCTAATTTTAAGTGTTTCTCTGAGTTTCTCTGTATTTCTAGATGAGTACTGTTTGTTTTGGGTTTTTTTTATTGCGCGGTTGAGTGTGAATGCATGTCATTCGTTATTGCAGCTGTAAATAGGGGGAAAAAAACTGAAATATTTTAACTTCAGAGTGGACATTTCGCCTAAGCGTTAATGCTGCTTTCAGCATGGTTTCGAATGTTTACAATATTTATAGAGATATATATTTGCAGCTAATGACAGTGGTGAAAGGGAGGAATTACAAAAATGTGGTAGCTGTGTAATACTGATTTCACAACAAGCAGCAAAAATAAGGTTTGATTTCAGTATATTTTACCTTTTATGGAGTTTTGTGGGTGTCACTAAATGAAAAAAAGCTGTGCTGGGAACACACTTCGCACTTTACGGCTGATCAACACAAGTACGCACACAAGTACGAAGAAAATCATTAAAAAAATTGGAAAGCTAGCACAGAAATTTTGTTCGGTTTGGCTTACGCAAACTTTTACACACAACTTTACTAAAGAATTGATAATTGAAGCCCGTTATCAGCCCCCTGATGAAAATATAAATGACTGATTTGTGGGGGGAAAAAATGTCTCTAACGGTTAAATGAGTGGATTTGAATAAGACTTGAAGTTGAAGTTTTTTTTACTCACTGAGCCCACCCCCATTCCACCCATTTCTACACAAAGCCCCGCCCCAAAACTTATGGTGCATCAACTAGAGTCACCATCAGTAAGGACTGTCATGACATCACTTTCAAGCGCACTCGGATATTCAGCCGCTTATAAAGTTTCAACTCTATAAACACGCAACTTCTGAAAGGGCGAAAGAACGTTGGGGGCGTGTCTATAGACAGTAGCTTGAACTTTTCTTTTTAATCATTTCTACATAATTTTCAACATTATTTGTATGAGTAAGAAATGAAAAATCCTGACTGTATCTATGTTTATACTGATTAACTATAGAACATGCTGGAATGATTTTATTAAAAATGAAAAGAAATCATCAAACTGTCATCTGCAGCTCGAGTTACTGAGACTAATGTTGTTTAAAGAACATCATCAGAGAGATGTTCAGAGAGAACTGACATCAGACGTCACGTCAGACACCACACTCAGGATTTTATTCATTAGTATAATGTCTGTTCACAGCTTTCATACACACTGCACACATGGTGAACTCGGTGGACAAAAAAGCTGCGGGTTTGAGCCGAAATTGAGAATCCAGGATGCTGAAAATAGGATGGCGTTGTCGGCACCGTGAGCCAGGAATTTTTTGCCGGGATTCAGCTTTGAGAATCAGCGCTGTGGTTTTGGATAGATGGCCTACTTTGCTGCCTGGCCACCACAGACGGACCGGGGCATACCAGCGAACTGACACCATACAGCCAGTCACCTCATCTCTAAATCCTAACACACACACACACACACACACACACACACACACACACGGTTTCTTTATGAGCAAGTTCCTGAAAGTTCTGGGCTTGGATACAGCACCGCATTTATCCATGAACTGTCACTGTAACTGGTGAAGTAGTTACACAGCAGAAGCGCATTTCGGGTTGTGTGTGTGTGTGTGTGTGTGCGTGCGCGCGCGTGTGTG
Organism: Pangasius djambal; assembly: GCA_022985145.1. Taxonomy (NCBI): domain Eukaryota; kingdom Metazoa; phylum Chordata; class Actinopteri; order Siluriformes; family Pangasiidae; genus Pangasius; species Pangasius djambal. The sequence continues at coordinate 23,240,954 of CM040986.1, read as the reverse complement.
TGTGTGTGTGTGAAGCCTTCCTGGTGCCAGTGTCTAATCTCACAAAAATTTCCACTGCAAAAAAAAAAAGCAACCAAAATTAGCTCCATCACCAAAAATGGTGACATCGTGTGGAGTAGAGCTGAACGATACGATAATCTGATATCGATATCACGATACATTAACTTCACGATTCGATTTTTTCCGGAGTTTCGGGAAAATATCGGATATCGTCATGTGTCACTGTAACTGGTTAAATGATAAAATTATTATTATTTTCGCATTAAAATGTATTCCTCCTTTTCTTTGTTAAAATACTTACATTTTTTATAACTGTTATTTTAATAAAAAAACACATTTTCTTTTTCATAATATGGTTTCACTTAATAATCACTTAATCTTCAGTGTTAATGCTAACTGGAGCTAATCTGATAGGATTTCTGACAGGATCTTTAAGTCATATAAATAAATTTTGACAAAATCTTTTGCTGTTGTCACTAAAAAGCTAGCTAGCATGAGCTAACCTGACAGGATTTTTATTTTAGAATCATAAAACATAACAATCTTCACTGTTATTTCTAGCTGGTTGGCTAGCATGAGCTAACCTGGCAGGGTTTGATGTAAATGTTTGAGAAACTTTATTGTTATTAAGCTAGCGAATGTGACAGGATTCATATAGGCATTTTTAAATTCAACACTAGCCGACTAACACTTAACACTAGCCAACTAGCTAACTAGCTCAACAGCTCAATTTGTGACAGGATTATTCATATTCAAGTCATATTCATAAATCTTAATAATCTTTACTGTGACACTAGAAAGCTAGTTAGCATAAGCTAATCTGTCAGGTTTTCAAGTGATATTCATAAATCTTAATAAACACAGCTAGCTAACATGAGCTAAGCTGAAGTATTTCTGACAGGATTTTAGCTAGCTAGCATAAACTAACCTGACAGGATTTCTAACAGGATTTTAGCTAGCTAGTGTAAACTAACCTGACAGGATTTCTAACAGGACTTTAGCTAGCTAGCATAAACTAACCTGACAGGATTTCTAACAGAATTTTAGCTAGCTAGTGTAAACTAACCTGATAGGATTTCTAACAGGATTTTAGCTAGCTAGCAAAAACAAACCTGAAGGGATTTCTAACAGGATTTTAGCTAACTAGCATAAACTAACCTGACAGGATTTCTAACAGGATTTTAGCTAGCTAGCATAAACAAACCTAACAGGATTTTAGCTAGCTAGCATAAACTAACCTGACAGGATTTCTAACAGGATTTTAGCTAGCTAGCATAAACAAACCTAACAGGATTTTAGCTAGCTAGCATAAACTAACCTGACAGGATTTCTAACAGAATTTTAGCTAGCTAGTGTAAACTAACCTGATAGGATTTCTAACAGGATTTTAGCTAGCTAGCAAAAACAAACCTGAAGGGATTTCTAACAGGATTTTAGCTAACTAGCATAAACTAACCTGACAGGATTTCTAACAGGATTTTAGCTAGCTAGCATAAACAAACCTAACAGGATTTTAGCTAGCTAGCATAAACTAACTTGACAGGATTTCTAACAGGATTTTAGCTAGCTAGCATAAACTAACTTGACAGGAGTTCTAACAGGATTTTAGCTAGCTAGCATAAACAAACCTAACAGGATTTCTGACAGGATTTTAGCTAGCTAGCATAAACTAACCTGACAGGATTTCTAACAGGATTTTAGCTAGCTAGCATGAACTATCTTCACACACACACACACACACACACACTCTCTCTCTCTCTCTCTCTCTCTCTCTCATACGATGACTCTGGGAGAGTGTGTTAATGCACTGATCAGGAAGTTTAATCAGCAAACTCTGCACAGATCAGTAAACGTTCCTCCAGGTGCAGAACTCTTCTCAGTTACGCAGAAGTGGATGAAGAGACGTTTGGGAATGTGTAAAATGCACATCTGAGCGAGTGTGTGACAGCTAAATGACACAGTAACAGTAAAACGCAGAGTTGGGCCATAAATATCCAGCAGATGCTCCATTCCAGCGTTAATGATGGACTACAGTAAACCTCCAGATGTACAGAGACACCGAACACACCACTGATCATCAATGAGAGGGAAAATACTTGTGTGTTTGTGTGTGTGTGTGTGTGTGTGTGTGTGTGTGTGTGTGTGTGGATGTGGATTACAGAGCACTAATGTGTAAACCGCACTCGAGGGAAGAGGGAATGAGGATGAGGGGGCCGTGGTTGGAGAAACCCTCATCTCGGGTGGTGGAGAGACTTCATGGTGCCTTGAAAAATGGCTTTGTGTCTCTCAGCCACAATCTCTGTGCTGTATAATGCTTTATAGTGCTGCATAATGCTGTATAATCTTCTGCTTCTTCTATAGTGCTGTATTATGCTGTATGATGCTGTATAATGCTGTATAGTGCTGTATGATGCTGTATGATACTGTATAATGCTGTATGAGGCTGTATAACACAGTATGATGCTGTATAATGCTGTGTAGTGCTGTACAATGCTGTATGATGCTGTATGATGCTGTATAATGCTGTATGATGCTGTATGATGCTGTATAATGCTGTGTAGCGCTGCGTAGTGCTGTATGATGCTGTATAACGCTGCATAGTTCTGCATAATGATGTATAGTTCTGCATGATGACGCAGAGTGCTGTATGATGCTGTATGATGCTGTATATTGCTGCATGATGCTGTATGATGCTGTACAATGCTGTATAATGCTGTATGATGCTGTATAGTGCTGTATGTTGCTGTACGATGCTGTATAATGATGCATAGTCCTGCATAATGATGTATAGTTCTGCATGATGACGCAGAGTGCTGTATGATGCTGTATATTGCTGTGTAGTGCTGTATGATGCTGTATAATGCTGTATAGTGCTGTATGATGCTGTATGATGCTGTATAGTGCTGTATGTTGCTGTATAATGCTGTATAATGCTGTATAATGATGCATAGTGCTGCATAATGATGTATAGTTCTGCATGACGACTTAGAGTGCTGTATAATGCTGTATAATGCTGTGTAGTGCTGTATAGTTCTGCATAATGATGTACAGTCCTGTATAATTGTGTATAGTGATGTATAGTTCTGTATAGTGATATATACTGCTGTACAATGGTGTATAGTGATGTATAGCGCTGTATGACGCTGTGTAATTCTGTATAGTGCTGAATAATGATTTATAGTGCTGTATAAAACTGTGAAACACTCGCTCCTCAATAAAGTGTTTAGAGAAAACAAACAGAGCAAAATGGAAGACAGAGATGAGAGAGACATTTCCCAGAATCCCCAGTGAGCTCAGATTCAGTTGGCTGATAAAGGCCTGTCTTATGTTAATAAGAGGGTGAAAGAGACGAGCTGTCTGTGTGTGTGTGTGTGTGTGTGTGTGTGTGTGTACATGTGTGTGTGAGCAAGAGATGAAAGATTGCGTACCTAAGCCAAACTGCTGACAGAGTAAAGAGAGAGGTGGATGAGGGATAAAATGTGAGAAATGTCCGCATGTAAAAGCTTTTAAAAGGCTGTGACTGGGGGAAACCCCTCCACAAAACACTCTCTCACACACACACACACACACACACTAACTGAGTGCCAAGTAACACAATGTTTGAGGTGGAATAAATGCTAATAAACACATTAAATGTAGTTATAGGCTAGCCTGAGGTCAAAGCTGTGCAGAACCTTACACACACATCCACATACACCAACGCCATGTCCATGAATGGTGTAGTTTAGCCGGAGTGCTTTGGACATTCGTGAAATCTTTTTTTTTTATGTTGCCGTAGCAACCATAGCAAAACAACTTGAGTAACAGAAACATTTTTGCTCCCTGCCAAGATTTAAAAAGTGTCCAAATGTCTAACAGTTATTGTCTAGAAGCTAGGAAATGAATTTCTAAGAGCTTGAAGCGTTCATAGATTTTCAGAACTGTCAAGGATGTTGGCTATGTGCAGGCTGTCCATCATACTGCAGAGTGTGGCGGTAAACAGGAAGTAGTATTAGGTAAAATGTCATCAAACATGTCGACATGCTTCGAATGAGATGTGCATGATGCAGGTTTCATTGTGATTTGATCTGACAAGACACCAAGTTGAACCATTTTATCGAACAAGCAATACTGATATAGATACGTCTTTTCATTTTCTTAACGTAGTCTGTAGGTAGTATGTTTTTTTTTTAATCAGATTAGTGGACAATCACACAATGCTCTGCTACAACAGTGCTACTGCAGCTTCCGTCCCAATCCATCGCCACTGAAAAACTGCTGCAGACATTTACAGCATTCTGTAAACTTCCATGAGGTGAATTACAAGCCTGTCTGGAAGGAATTGAGAAAGTTTAGAAAGTGCCACCCGATCCAAGCACATGAAGTGGGAATAGTTCAATTCAATTCAGTTTTATCTGAATAGCTCTGTTAACAATAGACCATTTCACAAAGAGGCTTTATATTCCTGATGAACAATTCAGGTGTGACGGTGGAGACAAAAAAATCCCCGAGAAGATATGAGGAAGAATCCTTGACTCAAAATGGGTGACACGGGAGAACGGTATTATAAACCCTTCCAGTGTACAGGTGAAGAAGAGTAAAGACAAACAGTACTGAGTGTGTTTCAGGATGTTCAGTATGAGCAGATGAGCACAGGACGGTGTTTATGATTACATGATTACAGCAACATGAGGATTGGGCGTAAACTGTTTTCGGGAAGTGTGGATCCCTAAGGGAATGCAGGTGGAACTTTCCACAGGAGCTGGTGCAGATATTTGTGGTACAAGAATGGAAATTAGTCTAAATACAGAAAAAAAAGTAGCTCAAACATGATCTGATCCCGATCCAGCGAGTCAGACCAAAATCCACAGGCTGAAAGCAATGCTCACTGCTTCCTCAATCACTAGTGTATGACTACATTGTAAAACACGCCACTGAGCCCATGAGGTGTCACTGGGCTGCGTTATGTTAAATAAAAATTATAATCTCTTGGATCATTGTTGAATTCTCAAATCTGATTAGCCAGAGGTTGTAGCAGCTCTGAAAATCACAAGAATTAATGTGTTTGTTCTTTTATATAGTGGATGCTAGAAATATACATAAATAGCATTTATGGAAGGAGTCTCCAGTGTCAGCACTTTGTAATTGTCAGAGGTAAAGCTGTAACTTTAAATTTTCTGACATCTTCAGGACAGAGGAGATTACGCTTTGTGGTTTTTTTGGTAACACGACAAGCTGTGTTTTTTTTTTTTTTTGTGAGAGACAAAAGAGAATAGTGATAGAACGACTGTTTATAGCTGCTATAACATAAGTGATAACTTGTTTTGCAGACGTTCCGCAACATGAAATGTAACTCTAAATGGATAAAAAGCACAATGTACAATTCCTTGATAAATAAAAAAATATTCGTTGGCAAGTTGCTGTGGTATAAGAGGAATAGAACACGCTGTTAGAGAATAATAAACTCTGCTTTATAACTCCACCCTGTCGTTGATTATTTTCCTCTAACAGCATGACACAGAGTGTTTTATTCCTTACTGAGTGCGTCAGTGTTACAAATGGTCAATATTGTGATACCATGGTAGAGCAAGCATCAGTGTGAACACTCGCTCTAACAGATTTTATAATCTTAACTTTGCAGTGCTTTTGGGAAACTGGACTCATCCACCAATCATCATCCACTTTACAACACTCTTTACAACAGTGGTTTAACAGTGTGACAAATAAAGGACATCATCTGACCTGAAGTTGGAAATCTCGATATTAGTATGTGGTGAGTGAGAGAACATCAAATGTGTTCGTTGTTTTTTTGGATTTTTATTGCAGAAAGGTAATGACTTTAGTGATTTTCCTTCCCAAAGCCACTCCATCAGATGACATCCTTGCAAAAGAAACCTTGTCTACCTTACAATATTGCGCTGTCTAGTTATTTAGTTTAACCTCATTTACTGCTGTTATTTAAAAAAAAAACATTACTGAAACATCACAAATTGATAAGATTAGTTTTGGAATTAAATTAGAAAGGCTTTCTCCATAAACAGGCTCTTAATGCAGCTGCTAAAATGAATTCTGAAAACGTTCAACTTTAATAAAAGTGTAAAATCAGACTCTAAGGCAACACCAGTGCTACAAAGCACAAACTTCTCTCTAACGTTCTTCTGTTTTACGTTTCTCTGGCATAACATAACACTACTCAGAGCGTGTAACCAAATTAGAACCACATGCTTCTTAAGTCTGGACTTCTGCTCGCCATGCTATAGGCTAAATCGTCAAAATATGGTCTTCGTTAATGTTTTTTAGACACATTATTCCACTTTAATCCATCAGGGTTACATGTTAGAAAGGTTTTCACTCCCAGAAAGCACTCACCCCTGGAGGCGAACAGAATAGGGTCACTCCGCATGGTGAAGGTGATCACATCTAACCGAGCGTCCAGACGCCTGCTTTCATCCAGTCCAGCCCAGAGAGACCGGCTACTATTCTGCTCTTCAACTCGGAAAACTTTCTTCTCTGTTCTCTCCTCCTCTTTTCTTTTCTTCCCTCCTTCTTCCACGTCCTGCCCTGAAACTGTACGATCTCCTCCTTTGTTTGCTTCGAGTGCCTCAAGTCTTTGTCAGCTCCGAAGGGCTCTGAATAGTCCTATCCTTTCTTTCCTTCTATCCTTCTTTCCTTCTTTCTTTCTGAGCAGAAATTCAGCACACTTTCTGTGCCTTCTTTATTGTGCAGACGCCGCTTGATGAAAAGCGACACCTCTCTCTCTCTTTTTTCCTCCCCTCCCTTTTTTCTCCACCCTCAAGCCTCTCGAGTTCTCCACCTCCTTTCATCCCAGTGTTCTCTGTGTGTGTGTGTGTGTGTGTGTGTGTGTGTGTGTGGGTGTGTTTGTTCGTGTGTGCATGACTGCCTTCAGCATCTGTAGTGTAGTGACACACTTTATTTCAAAGCAGCGATTATTTAAAATAACCTCAAACCTCACACATGTTCTCGTGGTAGCTTAGTGCAGAGGAAAGGAGAAAAAGCTCCTGGTGGTAATTACAGCACTGAAGCAAATTCCCTACTAAGAGAACAAAGCCTCAGCCATGGCATGTGGTTTGAAAAACAAATACCTCAGTGTAAACCGGGATCTTGGAGGCTCACAGTGACCAACACCTGTAATTTACACGTAACTGCGATACGGGTAAAGAGTGGAATGTAGATTTATTAAAAATAATTCAAGTTAGAGCACTGGTTATTCTCGCATATCTAATGTAGTGTTCATTAAGTTAATGTTTTGGGTTTTTTTTTCCGAAACTAATATGATAAATAATTCGAATTTCATTCTTGTAATCAAAATCATTAAAAAATACAATGACACCGTCCTTAATGAATAAAAATCGATATACACACCATGGATACATTCTAACTAATGGTGATACGTTATAATATCGATATTGCGATAAATTCTGTCACAATACACTCTTCTCACTTTTCTGATATATCACTTGGTCGTGATATCTTTTTAATGTTTTTTTTTTTTAACAACTACAAACTGAATGCACCTTGGAAGCAGTTGATTTGATATTATTTATGGGATCTTTAAAATGATAAAATTGTAGTTTGATAGATATTTTTTTTTGGAACATTTTGCTTGCAGCTGGTTAGCAAACCTATATTTCGGGATACATATTGCCTATCGTAGAATTGTCGTTAAGTGTCATGATATGATACATTTGTCATATTGACCATGCCCTAGCCCCAACACTGATGTTTTATGATTTAAAAAGAATGTGTGTAATCGTAGATAAGGTGAACTTTTCACTCCACAAGGAGAGAATGTTATTTAGCATTTATGGAAGGAGTCTCCAGTGTCAGAGGTAAATCTGTAACTCTTGGTTTCTCTGTAACATGACAAGCTGCAGGGTTCATTTTTTGTCTTAGTAACATTAAAAATAAGAAAAAAAGAGAGGCTGGTGAGGGACCGATTCTTTGTAGCTGCCATAACGTAAGTGAGAACAGGAAGTAACTTGTTTTGTTTCTACAACATTAAATGTAACTAAATGGATAAAATGTATGTCTTTGTTTACTAAAAAAAATTGTTGAAAAATTGTTGTGGTGTAAGAGGAATAAAAAGAATAATAGGGTTCTTCCATAAGTGGTCAAGCGATGACCGAGGTGTGTGTGTGTGAGACTATATGTGTGACCACCTGCTAATGCATGATATTTGGCTGAATGAGCTCATGAACACCAGCAGACCATGGATGAATGGATAGATAGTTGGATGGATGGATGGATGGATGGATGGATGTCCTGTATCTTCCAGACCTCAGCTCCTCCCATGTGCAGTGTGAGGCCCAGTAAAGTGTTACTGCACGAGGATGAGGTGTGTCTGCGGTTCCACGTCAATGCTCGAGCTCCTCCGTCTCTCCGCAGGAAATCTGTCTCCACTCCATCCTTCACTCAGCAAGACCGAGGAGAGCGTCTACAACTGCTCAGTTATTAAAGTGAAGCATTTCACCACCGACTCGTTTCACAACCTGTCGTTAGACACACGGAACTAAAAAACCTGTCCGTCCTCCAAGACTGAATATTTCTCATTCTCATCAACCCCCTGCCTCAAGTTTAGTTTAGCGATGTGCTGGGATTGGGGGTTAGTCTAACGTACAAGGTGAATTGTTGAAAAGAGCTATATGGAAAAAAGCTATGGAAGTCTTATGAAATGTTCTCTTCCTTAAAGGTCCACTCCACATTTATAAACAAAATCACATAAATTACCTCTAAATTATCTCCAAAGGGTGGAAACAGAGAGAAGGTGCTTTGGGAGTAGAGTTACATGCTTATTGGTTGTTCTTGTTGCGTTTTAGGGCGTGTCCCAAATTGAGCCCTAAATCCTACAGTCCTATTTGTGTGCTTTTGGGCAGCTAAAGTCAGAACCTCGACTGTAACAGCATTACAGTTAAGAGTTTAAGAGGGACTTAACTCACTATGTTTAACGCTATGGTGGAACAGAGTCCTTGTTGGCTAAGTAAATGTTAAAATGATAAAAGTAAGAAGAAGTGCTTTGTGTATTATACTGAAGATACTGTAAGATAATCTCAGAGGAATGGTTGTATGATGCCAACAGGTCTGCTAACTTAGATTTAAATCTACGCATGCACACAGTCAAGCCCACACATGCACAGATTAGACAGATTTTCTTCCAGCCCCTGTAGTTGTCCCTGTGGCCATCATTGCTTGAAGTGCTTAATAGCTAAATAGAGTTGTTTGATGGAAAATCATCAGGGAGAATCTTTGGTGCACATTGCAGGAAGACACATTATGGTGTTTAAGGGTGTTTTCACACTTATATTTTCCAGACTCCAGGGCTGTCTGTGCGTTGTTTTCAAGCCCGGGAACGATCCAGAGGACCGACCCGTTGTCCTCTTCCGCATTGCATGAGGAAGCTATCCATTCTCAGCACCGCACACCAAGTATCATGATTGGTTCAACTTGTCACATTACTTCCTGTTTCCAGTTTCATAATAACGGGAAAAGGGTTGTTATGGTCACCAGAGGAGATGGAATGGATACTGCAAGGTTTATTAGCTCACTTGAGTGTTGGTACCAAAGGAAAATAACAAAAGTGACCTATGGAATTGTGCAATCGATCCACGGTTTTGGAAAGAGTTATGCGATTATGAGCCCCGTCCCTAAATGAGTACAGAATCAGTCACTCAAATATCCAGATACTCAAAATGGCTCTATAAAATGAGGTGTTTATCAGGATGAAGGGTTCATATGTCACTTCACCTTAATTGTACATCGTCCATATGAAAGACCTAATATCTAATGGCGTTTCCCGGCTGCCTACAGTGATGTGATGACTATAATGACTGGAATCGTGTGCTTCATAAGCATGACATCTCTTATTATCAGATATGAGTGTTCATGTTGAATATGAGCGTATACGTATAAAATACTCAACGTTACACAAGTATGCAAAAAGTGATAATGTATCTGTGAAAGGGTTAACAGGTTCTGGTTGAGGTTGCGTACAACGCTAGGAAGCAGAAAAAAAGAGATGGAGAAGCAGGTCACATTGCTGGTTTAAACCAAATCCTCGGGGTTGCTGTAACTCTTTCACAAGGTTTTATCTGTTCTAAACTTTCCACATCAAATAAACACTCATCGCAAAGAGAAACCAACCCTCAGGAGACATGGATGAAATAGGAAGAGAGGGCAAATGACCATTACAGGAAAGAGCAATGGAGAAAGTCTTGTGTTGACTCTCCATCTCTCTCAGCTCTTTCCCTGGTATTCGAGGCACGCCTTTCAAAACAATGAATAACTCACAAACCCTTTCTACTGCACGCCAGCACTCATGCCACCTGCACGGCATTCTGGGAGTGTGTGTGTGTGTGTGTGTGTGTGTTGGAGAGGGGTAGGAATGAGGGGGGTCCACTTTAAACAAACTCCACACTAATGACACATAAATCTGGGTGGTACTCACTTTCCACTCTTTCCCTCATGGCTAAAACCTGGAGCTGGGACACACACAAGTCTTCTTATTGTTAATATTATTAGCAAAACACCACTGATAGAAAGATATAGAATAATCTACCTGAATAAAACTAAAAAGAATAAAAGCAAAAAAAAAAAGAATAAAAGCCACTGTTGTTCAAGAACAGAATCATTCTTGAACAACAAAACGCTGAAACGTCACTGAATGTCTTTCAGCTTTATCATAAAAAGTGAAAATAAAGTAACAAATGATAGTTTTTCTCTTTTTGTTGTCATGTCAGCATGCCACAAGATCTATTCCTTTAACGCATGGTGTACAAGTTAGTCGAGAGTTGGAGCAGTTTTTAGGAAAATGACAATAAGATGTAAATCACCTCCAAACCACTTGGTGGCACAGTCGTGAGAACGTTACACCAGTCCAAGATGGCTGACAGTAATAAAGGTCCAGTAAGACAAGATGGCTGACAGTAAGAAACATCCATTCCAACAAGATGGCTGACAGTAACAAAGGTCCATCCTGAAAAGATGGCTGACTAGCCGGTCCTTTGTTGTTGACATATCAGGACACGTTAGCACTCACTCTACAGATGGTATGTGGCCACGTGCATCTCTGAAAGTGTTGAAAGAGATCAGATCTGAACACAACACTACTTTTGTAACAGTTTAGATGACAATTCAATTTTAAATTTGTGTAGCACTTTTAATATTAGATATTAAGAAAAGATGGCTAACAGTAAGAAAGGTCACCCAGAAGAGTATAGGTTCCCCTTTGAGTCTGGTTCTTCTCGAGGTTTCTTCCTCGTGTCCCTCTGGCTTGTTCATTAGGGATCTAAATCTAAATCCTGTCTAATGTTAAAAGTGCTATACAAATTTAAAATTGAATTAAATTGTCAGCTAAACTGTTACAAAAATACTTGTGAGCAGATCTGGTCTCTTTAAACACTTTCAGAGATGCACGTGGCTACATACCTTCTGCAGAGTGAGTGCTAACGTGTCCTGATACGTCAACAACAAAGGACCGGCTAGTCCAAGTAGGGTAGTCATGGTATATGATTTTGACTTTTTCAAAATACCAATTAAAATGCATTTCTGTCTAATATCATCTACTCACTCTCTTATTTTGAACCCAATCATGTTCTGTACTCCAGAGGTTCTCATCCCGTTTGTGTCCAGCTGCAACTCCCAAAAATTTCCCAACCTCCTCCCTATGGACGTGCCCTTAACCACACTACAGCAACCTCCGTTTCTCTTAGCATGCTCATAACAGTAGAATACACGACAGCTATCAAACGCACAGGAGAACACACCATTACTGACCACATCTAAGTGAAACTAATATGTCTAAAACTATTTTTGTTTAATTTTGAGGATAATAATTAGAGATGGCATAATACCACTTTTTTCCTGATACCCAGACAGAAACCTTGACTATCAGCCGATTAGATGCCCATCTGATATTTGATGTTTTCTTTAATGTGTGTGTTTTGTTTTTTTAACTGAAACACTTTCTAGTTAAACTCTTTCACACAAACAAATCCAAACAATATAATAAATATAATAAAATCAAACCAGGCTCTTTATAGGTTAACATGTCCAGTTCCCCAAAAAATACATTTCTTTTTCATATCCAATTCCAATCTTTGCTATTTGTTACAGGATCCGATATTCGATATGTTTCTCTGATTTTCGATCCACTATTTCTTCTGGTATCGGTCCAAAACTGATATCGGATCAGTGCCACCTCAAATAATAACTTGCGTAATAATTTCATGAAAAAAATCGTTCTCAAAAACACATTTTGAGGAGAGATGAACAATTGATCCTTTTGTCCTTTTGGTTTTCATATGTACAAGAATTTCATCACAATTTTTTCCCCTTTAATCTTCACCACTGGCTTGTGTGTTTTTAAATGGTTGATTAATACCATGAAACTGTGATATTTTTAGACTTGGCTTTTGTACTGTGAAAATATCAAACCCTAACACCTGTAGTCACAAGTGTGGCCAGGTTCTCGCTTTTTTTCTTCCTGCGGACTCTTTGCTTTCTTCAGATACACCTACAGAAGCATGGGGTGTCCTCCTTGTTGATTTATTGCTGAACCTGTGAGGTAGCAGTTAAAACATCTGCCACTGTAACTTATCATCTAGTTTCTAAAAGCACGGGCCGATTCTGAGCTGACATGTTTAGGCGCTTCTCTTCATGCTGCGAGAAGCCATGGAGTCATGGAGATGTCATAAAAACATTAGGAGGTTTGTTATGAACTACTACTTTTGCACTGAACCTCAAATACCCAGTCAGGAATTAATAAAATCCTTACAAAATTCATTTCTGATGTGAATTTAGACATTATGAATAAACATATTTCACCAGCTTGGTGTACAGTGCTAAGAAAGTCTGCGTTTTTAAACAGACTTAAAAATTAGAAACCAATAGAAGAACTGTGTTAATAGGTTTCTAAACACCAAGGTAACCGTTTAAAGGCGCAATCAACTAGTCAAATTAAGACGGAAATTATGCAGAACATGATAAATAATAATATTTAAGCCATGGCTCCAGCACAACTGTATTACAGTCGGTCCGGAAGACTTGTTTGGGCCTCCTGCCAGTCATTTTATAGACATTCCCCTGCACTCTGCCCCTTTCTCACTCTGATATCAGTAAGCGCCCAGCACAGCCAGATAATTCACATTGTGAAATTTAAAAAAAAATCATGTTGCATCAAAAAAACTTAACAACAAGAAACACAGTAAAGCCAGAATAAACACTGATGGTGCTTTTTCAAGATGGAATCATTTACGTCTGTAAACGTAATCTGAATTAAACACTGAATAGTTAGAAAGAATAACTTCACATAACGGAAGTTATTCATCAAAAAATCAAGCAGATGCATTTTTTTTTTCATTATGAAGTAAAAAAGGACAGCAACTGGATTCGTGAACATCCTCATAAACCATTATTACCTGAATTCTGCATGTTTATAGTGTTACAACTCTGCTTTCAAGTAGCTGAATCTTTTAGCTAGCACTACTAACAACGCTAACATGCTAATGCTGGAGCTTAGAGCTCATAGAGCTTGTGGGCTCATGGAGTGAAAAAAAAATCTTATTCAGCCCTACGTATTTAACCATTAGAGAAAAATGTTGACTATTGCACCTTTAAACATGACATTTGAAATGACTAAAGGAATAATTTATTTAATTAAGATGAGGAAACGGTACAAAGAATAAAATAATTGTGTTTATTATGAGTGTCAGCGTTACTGAAGTACTGATGATAATTGCGATATTAATGTAACTGATCTCATTTTTTTATTACTCTAATTATAAACAGTACTCCAGCTAATCAGAGGACTTTATCTTCAGCCAACGATAAATTAGCCTTCAAACACACCGACTGAAATAATGAATAACTGAAAATAATCTCAGTCTGATCATGTTAGTCGTCTCAGTGCCGTGGTCAGGTGAAGGATGCATTATAAGAATTTGACCTCAGGAATGTGACGGGACAGTTCTGATAGAGCTGGAGAGCATTAGTGCAGAGTGCTGGCTCTTATCCAGAACACTCGAGCCCTCAGGAAGGAAGGAAGGAAGGAGGGAAGGAAGGAGAGAGAAAAGAAGGAGGGAGGGAAGAGAGAAAGCGAGGAGAATGAAACACTCCGAGACACGCTTCTCTCCTGTAGCACACCGGCTGCTGTGTGACTGGGGCGGGACTGGAGATCGTTTTCTTCTCAAACACACACACACCCACACACACACACACACACACACCCACACACACACACACCCACACACACACACACACACAGTAACAGCAACGAATGGATGATGAAGACCAGCTCAGCATTCCAACAAGACTTACGTGCTTAAGACTCATCGAATCCTCTCTCTCTGTACAGCTTCATCTCACATATACGACACGAGCAGTTTGGATAATTTATCAATGAAGAGTGTACATTAAAAACATGTGCATGCAGTGAGTCACACACACACACACACACACACACACAC
>CM040986.1:23209432-23220331 GCA_022985145.1 Pangasius djambal | reverse complement strand
AACCCAGTATAAATATATCCCTTCTATAACGGCGTACTAAATGGACGAAAGGTTTCCACATGAAGTCTGTTTTGTTGAAGTTATCAGCTGTTCACTGATGGAGACTTGAGTGCAAAACTTCATGGCTATTGCAGTCCTAAAGCTATCACAGCAATTACATTGGCATGGCATGGTAATAATGAGATAATATCTTGAAATAATGAGTTAGTAAGTCATAATAACAACAAAGGTCTTAAAACACTTCACGCCTTGTGGTTCAGGGTTATAAAGATTAATATGCGAGTCGTTCAGGGCGTGAAAGACAAAGGCAGCAGACACTGAACAATGGGTTTGAATGCTACATCGTGTGTGTGTGTGTGTGTGTGTGTGTGTTTAACTGCCTGTGGGTTTGTATAGATCATGAGACACAGGTCCAGATGAAAATAGATGAAAACCTTGTCAATTCTCACAGGTCTGAACCACAGCTGTCGAGGACGGCTCTCTGAGGCTCTCCTGAACGCAACAAACACACAGAGAGTATGTGTGTGTGTGTGTGTGTGTGTGTGTGTGTTAATCCCACCGTGAAATATCTCCTGCGTAGCTCACAGGCTTAACTTCAAAGCTTCACTCGACCCTTGAACTCGAGCACAATGAGCTCGGTGATATCATCTAAACACAACACAATACACCTCATATGTTCTGGTCTCTTCAATAAACACCATAATCCATTCGATCTGCTCGCTCGCTTTCAGTTTTGGTGCAGGAATGCGAGACGTGTGTGTGTGTGTGTGTGTGTGTGTGTGTGTGTGTGTGAAAAGTTTTCAGCTCTGGCACATACTACCAATCCAATCTGCGCTCAAGAGCACAACGGCTTCTTTGTGGCACGTGAAGTATCTTCGGGCCTGAGGTGCACTCTCTGCAGGAGGATGGGTATTTGGTGTGTGTGTGTGTGTGTGTGTCAGAGAGAGAGAGAGAGAGTGTGTATTCATGCAAGTCAACCCCATAGCTTCAGGACTGCGGGAAACACCCAGTTAAAAATAAGTTACCTAACAAATGTTCACACGTTTCCTGCAGTAAGGGTGAACATGAAAGGAATATTGTGTCACGATATTTAAAGACATTTCTGCAACTTTACAACATATTACAAAACGTTACAACATGGTACATATGTTGTATAGTAGATAGTAAAATAAACTACTACAAAACTTTACAACTTTGTAGTATGTTTAAAATTTTATACAATGCTATACAGTTGTAAAGTTTTGTAATATGTTTAAAAGTTTTGTAGTATGTTGTACAAGTGTACAGTTTTGTAGTATGTGTTAAAGTTGTAAGGTTTTGTAGCATTTTGTAAATTTGTAAAGTTTTGTAGCATGCAGGGTTTGTAGCATGTTGTAAAGTTTTTAAATTTTTACCAAAAAAAGTAAAAAAAAAAGTGTATTTTGACATAATTTATCATGATATTGATATCACACACACACACACACACACACACTTATGGCTCAATTATGGCTAATTATTAAAAGGGTGTGTTGGGTTTTTTGTATAAAAATCAGTGGAATGTAAAAAAAAAAAAGAATCACAAAAAGAGTTATAAGGAGAAAATAGGTGTGTGTGTGTGTGTGTGTGTGTGTGTGTGTGTGTGTGTGTGTGTGTGTGTGTGCACGCGCGTGTGTGTGTTGTGGAATTGTGGATATGCACCGCGGAAAGGAATTTTCAATAAAACGTTCTGCAGTGAGGTCGAACCTGAAACCGAAAAGGAAGGAGAGATGAGCACAGAAAGAGATGCCTAAGGGCTTTAAATACCTGGCGTTTAGGTGTACACCTGCATGACCAGCACACACAACACACACCTGGTACTTGTTTTCAATAAAGAAAGAATGTGGGGGAAAAAAGAACGGTGGATGAAGAAGGCACGTGGGCAAATAGGAAAATAGGAAAGCAGACAGGCAGCAGGAGAGAGGAGAAGAGAGTCATCGCGACTGAAAGGTATTATTATACTAACTATAACCTGTTTAAACCACAGTGCTGTTGAAGTCTGGATTGCGATTGGTCATTATTGAACAAGTTATGGAAGGAGTCTCCAGTGTCAGCGCTTTGTAACAGTCAGAGGTAAAGCTGTAACGTTTCCGACATCTTTGTTTATAGCTGCTATAGCGTAAGTAAGAACACAAACTAACTAACTCCAGTGACATTAAATGTAACTATAAACGGATAAAAAGTACAAGTTGTTTTCGTTAATGAAGTAAAAATTGTAATCATTGGAAAGTTGCTGTGGTGTAAGAGGAATAAAACACGTCGGAACGTGATGTTACGTGATGATAGGAAAATAATCAACTGTGCGGTGATAACAGTAACTCCACCATATCATCACACTACCCTGGCATTGATTATTTTCCTATAACAGCACACCCCAAAGTGTTTTATGTGCTTATTTGAAGAGGTTCCACAAAAATATGGCATTTACCATTTAGGAATTACAGCCATTTTCAACAAAGTACCTCCATTTTCAGGGGCTCAAAGGTATTTGGACAAAGTGACTTAATTGTAAATATAACCATAATTTTAATACTTGGATGAAAATCCTTTGCAGTCAATGACGGCCTGAAGTCTGGAGGCCATGTTCTCAACACTCAAATTCTGAGTTTCCTCCCTGGAGATGCTTTGCCAGGCTTCACTGCAGCCACCTTCAGTTGCTGCTTGTTTGTGGGTCTTTCTGCCTTCAGTCTTGTCTTCAGTAAGTGAAAAGCAGCTCTATTGGGTTGAGATCAGGCGACTGACTTGGCCATTGAAGAATATTCCATTTCTTTGCCTTCGAAAAGTCTCGAGTTGCTTTCGCAGTATGTTTAGGGTCGTTATCCACCTGCACTGTGAAGCGGCGTCCTATCAGTTTTGTAGCATTTGGCTGAATGTGAGCAGAGAGTAGAGCCCTATACACCTCAGAATTCATCCTGCTACTTCTGTCAGCAGTCACATCATCAATAAACACCAGTGAGCCATTCCATTGGCAGCCATACATGCCCATGCCTTAACACTGCCTCCACCATGTTTGACACATGTTTGACACATGATGTGGTATACTTTGGATCATGAGCTGTTCCTTTCTTTCACCATACTTTCCTCTTCCCATCATTCTGGTCCAAGTTAATCTTGGTTTCACCAGTCAAAAGAATTTTATTCCAGAACATAGGAGGCTTTTTTAGATGTAAAAGTCTAATCTGACTTTCCTGTTCTTGAATGTTACCAGTGGTTTGCACCTTGTTGTAAACCCTCTGTATTTACATTCATGAAGGCGTCTCTTGATTGTAGATTTTGACAATGATACGCCTGCCTTCTCCAGAGTATTCTTGACTTCTGTTGATTTTGGGAAGGGGTTTTTCTTCACCAAGGAAAGGATTCTGCGATCATCCACTTTAGTTGTCTTCCGTGGTCTTCCAGGCCTTTCGATGTTGTTGAGCTCACCGGTGCTTTCTTTCTTTTTAAGAATGTACCCAACTGTTGATTTGGCCACACCTAAGGTTTTTGCTATCTCTCTTATAGGTTTATGTTGTTTTTTCAGCCTAATGATGGCCTCCTTCACTTGCATTGAGATCTCCTTGGACTTCATATTGGTAGCTCCAGTCGAACAGCTGCCAAATGCCAATTCAATACCTGATATCAACTCCAGACCTTTTATCTGCTTCATTTGTCTTGAAGTAACGATAGAATGGACCGCACCTGGTCAATTAACTTCTTGTCAGTCAATTGTCCAAATACCTTTAAGCCCCTGAAAATGGAGGTACTTTGCTGAAAATGGCTGTAATTCCTAAATGCTAAATGCCATATTTTTGTGGAACCTCTTAAAATAAAGCTGAAAGTCTACACTTTGATCACATCTTGATTGTTTTATTTCAAATCCATTGTGGTGGAGTATAAAGGCAAAATCACAAAAACTCTGTCATTGTCCAAATACTTCCAGACCTAACTGTATATATATATATATATATATATATATATATATATATATATATATATATATATATATATATGTGTGTGTGTGTGTGTGTGTGTGTGTGTGAATGTCCAGCTAACTAACCACAATAAATTCCTGATGTTCATGCTGAGCTAAGAAGGACACAGACAATGACTCACAACTCTGGAGTTCAACTGGACTTGACACAAACAGCTCAGAGCCAACACACACACACAAACTCATATGAACATAGATCAGAAGGAAATGTTACCCTCTGGCTGTGTGTGTGTGTGTGTGTGTGCTGACAGCTATTCACTGTGTTTGCTCACTACCTAGGGTACAATATATAAATATAATGCACTATACTCCTACTACTTTTGTATTTTAAAGCTGTTTTCAATAAGACTAAAGTATTGGCACTCTTCTAGGGCTGCATCAATATCATTTTGGTTTTCAGACCGAGTATTAATACGAGTACATGTCTCCTAGTATGTCTCGATTCCGAAATGAGTAGCGTAGTTAGTACTAAGCAGTAAAGTGCGTCATGTAATGTGTGATTTAGCTCTTTCGCGAATTTCACCTTGACCCGTGAGCAAAGTGTTGACACTGGCAGGTGAGGGGAAAGGAAGCTTGAGTGTCTGAGCGCTCAGTACTCGCTCAAGTGAACTGCTCATTCTCTCTTGTGCTCATTGTTATGCTATTGTGCTCATTGTTATGCTATATGTTATTGACAGCGCTCGCTGATACTGCTCTGTGCGCTCAGGTCGGCTGTCCTCAGGTTCTCTGTTAAAGATACTGTTTAAACCCCCTCAGGTTTCATGCATGCTGTAGTTCCTCATCTTGATATTTTCAGTCTACTGTGTCACATAGTATCACATGTTTTGTCACTACTAATACTCACTATATAGTCCATATATAGTATAAGCTTATCTGCTGAATTGTCATTGTATGTTATGTTTACATTCACAGCAACTTATTATATTGTTACTCTTTCGCACTACTGTCACATCTGATTTCACTTTCTACTAGAACTATGTGCTAGTCGGCGCTGCACTGTAACTTACTGTGCCCATTGTCTTGTTTTTGGTGGTTTTGTATTGTCTTGTGCCGTCTGCACGTTTGCACTGTGCACTTTATGTAAATATATGTAGTCTCTTGTAGTTTTGTGTTGTTTTATGTAGCACCTTGGTCCTGGAGGAACGTCGTTTCATTTCACTGTGTACTAACTAGCTGTATATGGTTGAAATGACAGTAAAGCCACTTGACTTGACTTGACTTGACGTGGTATCGGATGTTGTTATCAGAGCATTTTAATGAGTACTGGATTGATATCGATCCCTACACCCTGGGTTTGTTTGGGTTGCTTGCTTCTTCTATTACTTCAAGCCAACAACCTCGATATGTTTCATGTTTACTAGCTCTCTATTCACGTAGTCGAAAATGAATACTTGATCCTTAATCCGTTAATCATGCCAAACGTTAGTCTCAACCCACCAGCGTTCAGAAAGACATCTACTTTCACAGGTGATGAAAAACAGACACAGGTACCGAAACAGGGTACAAATAGTTCTGGATGTAGGTTTCGAAACCATTCCGTACTGAACTGTGGCACACTGTACTGTCAATGTACACTAACTTACATATTGCTCACTAGTGTGCAATAATTTACATCAGGGCTGTTCAACTACATTTCTCTGGGGGCCAAATTCTCAAAATGTGACTAACACTTTATAAATTTTAAGTACTTTTATTTCACAACGTTGCAAAAACTAATCAAATCAAAAATGATGAAAATAATGTGTTATCCGTGTTTCTTTTAAGTGTTGAGAAAGGCATTTTGTTTTTGTTTTTGATTCACCATTTTAAAATGAAATACGCAGTACCGTAAAAGTCAGCTAAGGTCATTAATCAACTGTTTAGCTAGATTTCTACGGCGTCATCGATCACGTATCTCTGTAATCGGTTGCCGACAGCAACGCAGGCGACCTCAGCAAACCGACCTTGTTTTTTTTTTTTTTGTAGGAAAAATGTCAGGTATTTATACAGATTTTTATTTATTTTTTCTAATTTTTTTATGTATTAGTAATCAAACCTGATCAGAGGGCCAGTTGGATAACCCTGAATTACATATTGATCAATAATTAACAAATTATTTGGCGTAGAGACTTTAAACTGCGTCTTGTTGCAGAAAGCGATTGCAAACACGCTTGTAGCAGGTTAACAGTGAATAAAACATGTTTTTGTTTAGGATTTTGTGTGTTGAAATTTTATTCCATTCTGTTTTTTATACAATCACCTTACATATTTGAAACAGAAGCAATGTTTATTAAGCATATGTATCAAAAAGAGCCAAAAGCAGGCAACCTCTTAGGATTAAACTTAGATAATATCGCTTGATTTTTTTTGGTTTTGTTATATTTAATTAGAATATTCATTTACAAATCCGTAGTAACATCTGCCATCTAACAAGACATACAAAACGTATTGGTTACCAGTTTCACGTGATCCATTGATCTGTAGCTCTGACACTTAAACAGGCGACGCCTCGGGCTGATTAGGAATTCAGCAAGGAAGAGAAGTAGCAGCTGTTCACAGCTGGGTGTTACTTACACACACACACACACACACACACACACACACACACACACACACGCTATCCTTAGGCCCTGACTGCTCACAAACACAATCTATGTAATTGAGTCACAAAGCTACCAGGCAAAATAAAACTACTCCCGTTTTAAAAATGTGTTTTTAGTTAGTTTTAAAACTTAATCACTTCTGCGTTGCATCAGACACATGAATAAACAAGACAATGATGGAAAATCAGAATTCCACCGGAACGAACTCTTAGGTTTGATCATAATTTTGATCAAAATGAGAGCTAAGTTGAGATTTACCTGAGTAAAGTTCGGATCGATGTCTTATACGTAAAATTGTCAATGCTGAAAGTCGACGCTGTTCAGAAGTGTTTAGCCGAGCAACCTAAAAACATTTTATAACTGATTTATTTCACTTTAAACATTACTTGTTGGAAAACCGCTTCACCTGCAGCCGTAGAGGTTCCTCAGAGAGAACTTCACACCGCTCAAGGCTGGTTTTTATTCAGATTTTATTATTTTTTTATTGTTCTCCAGCAGGTTTTACTTCATTTTCGATGAAGAAATATTGAGTGTCTTGACAAATGCATTGACATAAAATGACAGCCGGTCTTTGGCTATGAGCCGTGTTGTCTGGTTAGTGTTTTCCTTTTTCATCTGAATAAAAAACTGTATAAATATCAGTCGTGAACTCTAGCCTTCTGCAATCCAAAGTTTTTCTCTCGTTCTCATTTTACAATTTTCTTCCGGTTTCACGTTTACAGAGCGACCAATATCGCTAACAAGGTTATTCTAGCGTGAAAGCTTTTTTTTTTTTTCCCAGATGTGTGCCAAGTAATAGTTAAAAAAAAACAGCGAGGCAAAAGTTCAGATCGAGTGCTACTTAATAATCTTGAAAAAGCAGAAACGGGTCTCCCATATCGCCATAGCAACGAGTCAAAAATCATAACTGCTTTGGCTAAAACGGGCCCTCTGCATTTCTACCAATAAACCTTCTGCCATGACCTGCATCCTGAAAAAAAATACCATGATACCATGATTATTGTTTGAGAATAATGATGAAACTGCTATAATGCATTTTTGATTTTTAAGGCGATTTGATATTTGACGATACAATTTAATCCAATACGATACGATACGATTTTGATTCATTGTGCAACAATTAGATATTTGACACAGAATCTGCTACGATACAATATGAAACGTTGCGATTAGATTTCGTATCCTACAATCGATATGTGAGCAACTTTATTCAGGATCTGGGGAAGGCACACCTTTAATTTGTGGATGATGATGGCATAGAAAAGGACTATTTTAAACATTTCAGAGTGACGGCCAAATCACCTTGCTAGCTTATTATCGCGTCAGTTTAAAAATATTAATCATTTTTTACACACCAGGTGTGATATTTTCTGATAACAATCGATTTATGATTGTCGCTATCGTTACACTCCTAATTATTATAAAGACTCAACATTTCAAACGTTTTTGTTTTGTTATTTATTCATTTCTCTGATGTCGCTTAAAATTAAAAGCAGATGAGATCCTCCTACTGACTCTCATGTTTATGTTTATGCTTATGTTGGTTTGTCATCACGTATACTGACCTGCGGGGCTGAGGAAACCGTCTTTCCGAGTAGGAATTCCGAGTCAACGGGGTGCTTCCTTTGTTTTTCCTAGTTCCACGTCAGAAATTCCGAGTTATGAGCTTTAGTCAAACGCAGCAGAAACCCAACATCATGTGTAGATTTACAGTCCGTGACCCTAAGACCCCTCCTCCCGCCCCGTGCCAAAACTGGAGCTTGTTTTTTTTATCAGCCCACGTAGTGTGCTAAGCAAAATCTCTCAGCAGGAGGTTTTTCCCAGATGTCCAACAATGATGTCACCGCAGCCGGCAGCAGCCGATATGTTTTGGAGAACGGAGCCAGCTGCCAGGTTATCTGCTTCCATCAAGATTGAATATCGCAGCACCAGGACTACTTTAGCACCCATATTCATCACCAGGGCAAAGTCACGGCGGTGCAGCTCAGTAAACTAGTGTGTACTCTGTGCAGAGAGACGCCTGAAACGAGGCGTGTACGAGCACGATAACGCATACTAGCACGGCCCTGTCTGAACCTGAACCACTGGAGACGGCGTGAGGACTCGTCCTGACGTCCTGCACTGAGCTTTCAGACAGATTCATCTTTTCTGATTGAATGTAAAAACAACACAGTGAAGTATTTTCGGCTGTGATTTACGACGCTGTGTTTCTCTCCCCAACCTGCTCCTTATCAGTGATGAATTTCTGCTACAGTTCTCTCAACATCAGCGCTGAGCAATACGTCAGCCGGCTGATATTAATGCTCCTCGCAATTACTGGTGACAATCACACCGATAAAGCAGCAATAGCATCTCTGACGCTGAACGTTATGTAGGAAAACCACAATCATATATGCTTGTGATGATATTCTGAACAAACACTAGGGGGACACCTATTATTTACATTGATTTTTTTTTTTTTGTGCTCTTTAATGTAAAACTGTGATCTGTTTAAAACATAACATTTAAAATTGTGGTCTGTATAAAATGTAAAATTGTGATCTACTAAAATAAATACATAATTTCCTATCAAAATTTAAAAATATTAAAATTAGTTATGACATATTTAGAATATAAAATTTAAAAGTACAATCTATTTAACATTTAAAATCGCAGTCTCTACAATCATAACATACGCTACAAGGCGCTAAATCTGGATTGGGGATGTTCAACCAGCACATATGAATGTGATCATCATCTGGTGTTCACACTTTTGGCCTAATAGAGTATTTAAAATTGGAATTTAAAATCTTTTGATTATAAGGTGAAAACTTTAGACTGCTCTCAGGAAAGTCACAAAAAAGTGTGTTTCATTAACACTTATGGTATAAATGAAGTTCTTATATACACATATGTGGCTTGTGGTTTTATGTTTATTGCTGTTAGTGCTGCTTCCTAAACAGTCATATCAGTAAAGCCCTGTTTAAAGCAGCAGTATGTAACTTTTGAGAGTAGAGATTTTGGAGACCTCTCTGGTGTAAAAGTGTAACTGCAAGCAAACAACTTGTGAGATGGTTTTGTAATGTCAGTTGTGGCTATTCTCCTAGTGGTATTTTCACAGGAAGTGGAAGAGACATTTGACTTTAGACTGCAAACGACCAAGTCTTCGGTCACAAAATATGAATGAGTTACAGCTAATTACGGCTAATTAGATTTAGCTATAGTTTTGTTAAGGGTTAGTTAATTAAGAAAATACAGACTAAACACTAATGTTATCAACTATGACACCCCTTCATCCACCCAGGGGACTACACTGTTTCTACCTCCACCCACATGTCCTTGCTCCGTTGTCTTTGTAACTAGGTAAGAAATTACATATTTATACTTATTAATGCTAAAAGTCACTTAGTAATGGTTACTGTCCAGTTATTAATTCTGGATCATCTTTCCCTTTTAACAAAATAAACATTCAGAACAATCTGGATTCTGTACAAGTCACATATGATGTTTTGAAAGTTTTGGTTTACTACACCACAGTGGAAAACTGATCAAATCAAAAGTTATGCTGAAAGTTAAATCAGTTCTATTCTCCTTCTTTGCTACAGGAATCTTGTGTTTCTGGGACACACCCCTTCCAAATTCCCATCTGGCTATTGATCAAAGGCTCTCTCCTGGACCGAGTTCTGTGTCCAAACGCTTATCTCTGTTTTTCCACAAGATATCATATCCCTGGCGTAGGGTTGCACTTGGCCGGTAATGCTGGATTCCTCAAGACTGTTTTGACCTGGTCAGGCTGATGGTGTGTGACAGGTAAAGAGGGCAGGACATTGTCTCAGTGTCTCAGTGTTTCAATGTCTCAGTGTCTCAATGTCTCAGTGTCTCAGTGTTTCAGTGTCTCAGTGTTTCAATGTCTCAGTGTTTCAATGTCTCAGTGTCTCAATGTCTCAGTGTTTCAGTGTCTCAGTGTTTCAATGTCTCAGTGTTTCAATGTCTCAGTGTCTCAGTGTTTCAATGTCTCAGTGTCTCAATGTCTCAGTGTTTCAGTGTCTCAATGTCTCAATGTCTCAGTGTTTCAATGTCTCAGTGTCTCAATGTCTCAGTGTTTCAATGTCTCAGTGTTTCACTGTCTCAGTGTTTCAGTGTCTCAGTGTTTCAATGTTTCAGTGTTTCGATGTTTCAATGTCTCAGTGTTTCAGTGTTTCGATGTCTCAGTGTCTCAGTGTTTCGATGTTTCAGTGTTTCGATGTTTCAATGTCTCAGTGTTTCGATGTCTCAGTGTTTCAATGTTTCAGTGTCTCAGTGTTTCAGTGTCTCAGTGTTTCAGTGTCTCAGTGTTTCAATGTCTCAGTG
>CM040986.1:23191211-23206485 GCA_022985145.1 Pangasius djambal | reverse complement strand
TCACTCCAGAGAACACGTCTCCACTGCTCTAGAGTCCAGTGGCGGCGCTTTACACCACTGCATCCGACGCTTTGCATTGCACTTGGTGATGTGTGGCTTGGATGCAGCTGCTCGGCCATGGAAACCCATTCCATGAAGCTCTCTACGTATTGTTCTCGAGCTAATCTGAAGGCCACACGAAGTTTGAAGGTCTGTAGCTATTGACTCTGCAGAAAGTTGGCGACTTCTGCACACTGTGCGCCTCAGGGTGTGCTGACCCCGCTCTGTGATTTTACGTGGCCTACCACTTCGTGGCTGAGTTGCTGTTGTTCCCAATTGCTTCCACTTTTTATGCCCATTCTTTCACAAAAGTTTGTAGAAGCAGCCCGCTGCCTAGGTGCTTGATTTTATACACCTGTGGCCATGAAAGTGATTGGAACACCTGAATTCAATGATTTGGAAGGGTGTCCCAAAACTTTTGGCACTCTATCTATCTACCTCTATAATTATTGCCTCCCCATCTATCTATTCGTCTAGTCACCTCCATAAATATTCCCCATCTATCTACCTGTCTCCAGAAGTATTGGCACCCCATCCATCTATCTGTTGAATTATTGGCATGTATCTATTTATCCTTCTAGTCATCTCCATAAATATTGGCACCCTGCCTATTTATCTATCTTTTGAATTACTGGCATCTATCTATCTATCTATCTATCTATCTATCTATCTGTCTATCTATCTGTCTATCTATCTATCTATCTATCAACAGTCATCTCCAGAATTAATTATTAAACCCCATCCATCTGTCCATCCCTATGTACAAAAGCACTACATACAATCCAGCTGTATGACACATTTATTGAAAGATGAACATCATTTTTTTTTTTTTTTTTTTTGCAATCCGGCAAAGCAAATGAAGAGAAAATGAAAAACATAAAGGCTTAAGTAACAATATTGTATTAAACCTTCATATTTCTCAAACTGCCACAACTACATCAGAATCACAGCATTGGCCTAAAGACGTATCTGTGGTTACGCAATTGTTAGTTCATTAGAAAACACACGCACACACAAACAAATTTTCTGATTGGCATCTCAGTGTCTGGAGCTTTCATGTTACATTCGCTGTGTATAACAACATGAAGACACGTTTATAAACAAAAAGGAGGAAATATAAATGAAAAACATGAACATGGTCTGGATAATCTCAATCAGTCCAAAAAGTATGAATCATAATCAGTAATGTGGCTCTTCTGCTTTCACTGACACTGTTTATTTAGAGCGAAGATCCAATATTTCACACTCATACAGTCTAAAAAAAAAAAAAAGAAAAGAAAAGAAAGAAATGCTGATTACATCCCTGCATGGCTGACAGGAAAATGAACACCAAAGAAAATCAGAATAACATAAAACACTGACTCCAGCAAAGCGAGTGGAGTTATGAGCCGAGCTCTTGTAGGTCCTGATTTTCACTTGTTCACCTTTTTATCAAGAGTAAAGAGACAGAGAAGCAGACTGAACATCTGTATTTGACTTATCCAGCCAGATCTGACTCACACACACACACACACACACACACACACACACACACAAAACTCCAACAGCTGTTCAAATAAAGCAAAATTTCCATGCAACCCAACACAGCATGGTCCATCACGGAACCTTTCCTGCACAAATTTATTCACGAAAATGACAAAAATATATACGCCCTACAATGTGAGTGGAAACATTTGGCCATGACAAGACAGGTGAGGAGGACTAGATATTCCTAGAAAAAAAAAAAAATTCACTCATACACATTTTGCAAATGATTAGATGTACTCACTCATAACGTTACATAAACGTGAGGTGACATTTTCTATTGCTTTGCAGTAAAATATATTAAAATGTAAGGATCATGATACTGAACAACAAAAATCTCCACCACAGACATTTATTAAACAGGGTAGTCTTACTAAAGAAAGAATTCATATTTCTAATTTAAAGGAGCAGTGTGTAATATTCAAAGCCCTCTGCTGCTTGTGTGGTGAACTGCACTCGCAATAAATCATAACCGATCACTTATGACATGTGAGTTGCCTTTTAAGGAAAAAGGGGTGGGGATGAGCGGTACTGGTTTGGAGCTAATTTCAGGGACAGAAAAATGAAAACAGAAGAATAAAAAATTATTATTATTGTTGTTGCTGCTGTTGTCGTCATTATTATTATTATTATTATTTTAAAAAATAGTCAGCTTTGCTGAATAACAACGCGGTAAGTCAAAATGCCATGCACGTTGCCTTTTAAGGAAAAAAGGGGGCGGGGCAGAGCAGTACTTGTTTAGAGCGAATTTCAGGGCCAGAACAATGAAACCACTAGCCTTAAAAAATAAAATGAAATAAATTTAAAAAAGCTATTATTGTGAATTACATTTTTACTAAAGTTACCTCTAAAGCTATACGATTATTACAGGTCTATACACATTTTTTTTAAACATTACAAACTGCACCTTTAAAAAAAAAAACAGCAAAAAAAATAAAAATAAAAAATCCCCACAAAATGGCCAAGATCGTCTTTATCAGTGTTACAGGATTTGAACTTGAGCCTTAACCACAAAGGCATTTTAATGAATCTTAAATTTATTTTGAACTACAGTTTGACCTTCATTTCGACCTCAAAAACACAATTTAGCAATTTTTGGAATAATGACTGGAGAGTGTATTCCTCATTTCACACCCACATCATTAAGGCTTTTCGTAAATCAGATTTATGAATGAATTTAAAGCAAAACCAACCACCCATGTACCAAAGGATGCGTACGATACAGTCTGAACTCATTATGATCTCATTTCATTTCATCAGCATGTCATGCGCTAGCTATTTTTATATCGTATGTACACACATTTATTCAGAAACAGAGAACGCAAAGATGCAGCATTTGGTTTGCAGTGATGCGTCACTGAACCGCTTCACAAATGCTTATTGTTTTTTGAGCATAAAGCTACAGTCGATGCGATGATGGAGAGTTTAATCAGTTTAGTGAGTTTCACCGCAAAAATAGAGTACAAAAATATTTAGAAGAGCATGATCGAAGAGGCTACAGCGTGTCCCGATAACGTTTGAGAATATCTCTGGTTCAAAATAATATAACGCATGAAAAAAGCCATTTTTTTTTTTACTTATTACATCAATCAGGTTTTTATATAACTCCATAAACCACCATTTTTAATCTCAGAGTGAGGCCACTGGAAAAAACAGACAGCGAAGAGCTGAATGCGTTAGAAGGTGCTTTGTTAGATGACGGCTGACTTACTGAACTCATGCTAGTAAGCATCTAATAAACCTCAGTTGGCATGATAAATATCTAACTCAGGATAACGTGTCGCAGAGTGTAAACCTGTCACAATCATTAAACCGTTGGAAAAACAACTGCAATTAATGATTTAATGGCATTTCCTGTTGAATTTATGCCACTTGTTATATACAGTATGCATGTAATAACACATGGCACATACAGTTCTTTAATCACGCTGGATACGAACAAATTTATGCATAACGAAAACACAAAAATTAGCTTAGTCACAAAAATCCAGTTATTTTGAAAAATATTTGTTTGTGCAAATTTCCTTACAAGGAGACTTAATTGGCTTCAAATCTTATAATCGTGGCTGAGATTCTGAGATTTTAAATACGGATTATGCTGTCGAGTTTAAATCACTTATTTATCTCAATTACACACCAATTTAATGAAACTCATTTGTTTTATACTAACGATTTGAAAGAAGGCGATTCTAAAAATAAATCCACAAATTAAGACAAAAAATACTAGCCATTCCTTCAGAAGAACATGGTAGCTGAAGCGCTGCAATGGCTGAGCTGCATTACTGGAAGATTTAGAGTGCATTCATCATACAGATACATTCACACATTTACAATTTATTTTGGTTTAATTTAATTTGAATGTATTTATTTTCTGGAAATGTCCATTTTTAAAAGCGCTATACAAATAAAATTGAATTGAATTGTCGTCATTTTGTCATTTTTTAGCTCTCTGTGAGCTTTTATGGAGTTTTATTTACTGGTTGGAGGTTGGGAATTACAAGTTGCAACCTCGAGTTGAACGCAGCATGAATGCGCTTGGTCATTTATGGTTCTTTGGCGTTCATCGACATACAACAACAAAATTCTTTTGTGAATTTGGCGTGAAATTCTAGCTCAGTTTGAACTACAAAATCATTTACAAACAAGTTTACTAAAAGATGTAAAGTAAAGAAAGTAAGTAAATTGAATTTATACTGCAAGTCAAAAGTTTTTTAAAACCATGGAGATTGTTCTTGTTTGTTTTTATTAGTTTACGCACTAATAGCTGTTAAACAAGAGGGGAAAAATGAAACAAAAATGTTCCATCAAATCCCTAAATGTTAGTATTTAAGGACTTGTTCACTGATTGTAATGAGACTCTAATGTGAATTAGCGCTTTATTAAAGTTGAGCGCACTTATTTAATAAAGCCGTTTCTGTAAAACTGGAAGATTTATCTTGCAGTGGATATTAGACAGTGTTAGTGTCACCTGCATTGCAAAAAATATATCTTGTGTGCTAACAATACCTAATTTGTGATCCAGATCAACCTCTTTTTTCACCCAATAAAATAAAAACAAGAAGTCAACAAGAGAAAACATTTCTCAGTTCACCTATAGTCAGTTCTTACTTAGCTTTTCTAATTCTAGAGGATTGTAGCCAAGTTTAACCAAAAAGATGTTCAAAAACTGTTGACTAACGCCGTGTCTGATTTATAGACTGAAGAAAGAATTATGCTGCCTTCGTGTGCTATGGGAACTGAAGTGGTAATTACGAGTATGTCGTGTTCAGATGCTTTGTTTTCGGAAAGAACATGAAACATGGACGACGCCAGGTTTATTAATCCATATTACTTTTTTCTTTTACTTTTATTTTGACACCATAACACATATTACTCAGTTAGCTAGCCTGCTGAATGGAACGTCAGTCAAATACAAGCTATTTTCACGGTGTATAAATGTACAACTTTACAACATGCATCGAATGGCTGCTGATACACATCAACGAATATGACCAAAACGGCAAGCGCTAACAATCAGCCTGTCAGTCAGTACAGAAACTGTTCGCTCCTCCGCCATACTGAAAATTTAGGTCTCCTCTCATTAAAATTATCTCAGAGTTTCCCAGTCGTAATTACGACTTGAGGGGTCACTCATGTGCAACTGCCTGATGTGAATCTTGCATTTACGATAATTCCGATAGCACGTGAAGGCGGCATTACAAGGCCACAAGTTCTAACTCGGAAAATATAAACCGTACGACTGAAACGCTACTCAGTGTTGTCTCAATAGTTAGCAATGGATTATTGAATAACGTGGCAGGCTGTAAAACAGGCTGTATCCTTTCCAGTTTGTGTTTTTTTTTTTGTACGTTTATACGGAAATATATGATTGCGGATTTTAATGGTTAAACACTACCATCTCAAATAATATCTATTAGCTAATTATGTAATGATTGTGACAGGCGGCTGAGGAAAATGGAGGAAAAGACAGAGAAAAACAGAGGAAAAATACACCGTAATGATTGGATAAAAACGGACATGAAGGGCTTGCCATAGCAAACACACACACACACACACACACACACACACACACACACACACACAATCGTACAGCTTATATACCTCACATATAGATCCTTATTGCAGTTATGTGAAAGGTGAGCGAGAACAGGGAACAGGAGAGACGTACACACTGTAGATGGTTTCCTTCCCCATCAGAACAGATATAATGTGGCATTCGCACAGAAAGCTACCATGGCTAACACTGAGGCTGTGAAGTGACGGCGTATATAACACACTCCTCCTGTCTTCAGCGTTATGACAGCAGGTACGCAGCGCAGCAGAATGGAAGTGCATATATGTATGTAGATATATATATATATATATATTTCACTCTTTCTCTTATTTCTGCATATACGTAGACTGATTGAGGAGAACTTCCTCGTTTATCTTCTCTCTCAGTTCTCTCGGGGGCGTCGTGGTGGTGTTAGCGGTGTTGGTGGTGTTGATGGTGGTTAGAACAAGCGAGCTTTTTTCTTCAGTTCGTTTCTCTTCCACAGAGCCAAGCGGTCGAACTGGGCGATGGTCATCCCGAACACCTGGAAGAACTCGTCTGGAGACAGGTGCCTCTGAAAGATAGCGGGAAAAAAAATTTCACTAACGCTTGCGTTTCATTCACAGTAACAATGACAAGTCAGCGTCTGGGCGTGGCCTGTCTACGCCCAGACACGACTTTTTTTTTTTTTTTTGTGAAAATATCAAGTCAAATGTCGCTTGCTGCTGTCGTTGCTGTACATACAAAGAAAGTGAATGATTGTCAATTTGTTGTTTGTGAGTGTGAACGTAGGGAAACTCTGAGGAAGCAAAGGAGTGGAGATGGCAACATGGCAACATGGCTGACAAAAAAATTGAAAATAAACAGAGTTTTAGGACAAAATTCATAACAGGAAATAATTCTGGTCCCAAGAGGCTGAATTTCTTTCTTTATTTATTTATTTTTAATTAAAAAAGGTGGTGGTAAAAAAAATTACTCTGTTTATCAACAGATTGTTGGTTCTTGTGTTAAGTGTACACTGCCACCTAGTGTACGGATGTCCCAAGCGTTTCATTAATAACTTTTTTTAAAAAATTAAAAAAAATTTTTTTTTTAAAAATATGCTCATATTGTGTTTCCAGTGTTATATTTTGTATTCTCCCAAATTTCCATGAATCATTTGAAGTCATACTACAAAAAACGACATAGCAGTAGTGCAGGTGACCTAATAACACATCTATCAAAATGTGAATAACTAAAAAAAAACAAACTTTTTTTTTATGGACCAGACCACAGCCCATAACAATGTGCATCACTAATTAAGCTTTACTCATAAATCGTTTGTTTGAGTGTTTACACAAGAAACTTCGTAATCATGAAAATCCCATAATTTCAGGGAAAAAAACATTCGTGTCCTACTCGTGCTCCTGAGTGGGTGTAAATTCACACATCAGAAGATCAACTAATGTAAACTTCGACTTGATCGAAGAATATCACTGAGAAAGTTTTGGGAAAACTAGTCATTTTATATTATTAGCATTAATCAAAGAATATGACAAATAAAGAAAGCGAGTCAACACAAACCCATAAATTAAGACAAATAAAACTAATCATTCAATTATAGCAAAAGAAATGGCACCTTATAAGCGGAGGAAGGGCGGGTCTGCCTGCACAGAGCCATACACCGTAAACAAACGCCTCATCTGACCGAAGATTGAGGTCACACTTATGAGGAAAAGGATGTTTAAAGACCAGAAAGCTGGCTAATAAATCAGTTCTGTTTGCCAAGGCATCGTCTTTTTAACACTGAGCAACACTTCCAGCACATCAGCCGAGACACTTAAAACGATTTAAAACAGCGGTTTCCCTTGTGACGTGCTCGGTGTGCATGATCACCTGGTCACAGTGCAGATCTTTTTTCCACCTTTTTTCACATCACACCATTTTCTTGTCTCCTCACTTAATTCACACCTAATTCAAATTTTCTGTACTTTAACTCTAGATTTTGACCTTTTCGTAACCTCTCTTACTGCTCATTTCGTGCTCCCAGCCCTCTGTGCACATGACCTTTTATGGAGTTTCGTGGGAGTCAATTTGCTAAATGCAAATGTATCGGTAACTAGCTTTGTACTTTGCACAGGTGATCAACATACACACGCTAGTACGAAGAAAATCAGATTTTCTGAAACGTTTTTAAATCCGGCAGAAATATATATACAACTTTAGTAAAGAATTGATAAACGATGCCTAATGTTTGCGCATAATTTGTACTCATTAATCTGTTAAACAGCCTCGCTGCTTCATGTCAGGAAATCTTCTGCCCTCACTGCGGCAGCCCAGGTACCAAATGAACTTCATGCTGGTAATCGGCCATATTCAGCTTCCAAAGAGTTCAAAACCTAATCAGCTCTGACCTCGTGAGCAGATTTTTCTACTTAGAGCATCTGCGTGCAGTGAATTTCACTCTGGATTAAAGACTGGAACAGACGACATGGTGCACGGTGATGATGGTTACGGCAGTCTGTCCACAGAACTCAACTCATAACTTACTGCAGACATCCAGGGCCTTTGTGTGTGTGTGTGTGTGTGTGTGTGTGTGGTTTTGTAGCTCTATGTCTCTATGAACAATGACATTTGGGGACATTTGGCTGCTCCACACAAAGGAAAGTACTTTTTTTCCCCTTTCAAAACATGCAGCTTTTATTTAAAAAGCCGAAAGAGCCAAAGAGGCGTGATTCTTATTTAACTACAGTAATGCACAAGATGGTAAAACCAACATGTGTGTGTGTGTGTAAGGGAGTGTAGAACGCTGTGGGTGAATACGTCAGGGTTACAGGATGTGAACTGGATTTGAGGCATCAGTTAGTGTTTGTTAGCTCGGTCCAGGCCGCAGGAGGTAGAATAACAGACACGTGTGGCTTTTACGGACCGCTAGAAAGATGAAACTGCTGAAATCATGAGGCTTTCGTAATTCTCATCAGGGTGTTTTCAGCATTCCTCTGGAGAGGCTGACGGTATTCCCTCCTGCAAGAGAAACAAACCGATCTCCTGTCCTAACCAAACGAGTGCAGTCTTAACACACACACACACACACACACACACTGATCATTTACACCAAACACAGAGCTGATAACCCCACAGCTCATAATTCAGTCCTGAAAGTCAGCGACTTGTGACCTCTGACCTCTCCCTGATAGTTCTGTCACAACAGTTTGACTCCTAAGGGCTACGTTTTTTTTTCCCGCACAGACCGTCCACCTGTCTGTGATCTGCCCACACTCACAAGCGTCTTCTGTTCATTCGTCCCGTGTGTCAGGTCATGACGTCGGCTCAGCTCACAGCGTCCCTTAAACAGTGAATTTACTTATGACTGCGTGTTTGGCGGTGCTTTTCTTTTTGTTTGTTGATGGATCGCTGGTCTACAGTACGTCCTGTAAAGAATGAGAAAACTGCAGGAAATTTCATGGGTAAGTGGCGAGTTGAAACACGGATGTCTAGCAGAATCCACACATTTCCAGAATAAACATGTATATGCGTGTGATTCGTGTTTGAACCCCTGAAATATGTTATGACAGCTCTAAAGGCTTATTCAGAGGTGGCTGGCATAACACACATACAGTGTAGCTAATATATACAGTACATATCAGTAATGCATTAATTGAGCTATAATGATGTTCAGAAAACATCAAACACCTCAGTCGTCCAATGAGCGTGTCCCTTAATTTGTTTAATCACAGTTTATTGGCTATCAGCTGCTATGGTGAGAAACAGGATTAACCAATCAGGATCATGTATTTTTCCCATTTCTTTCTGAAACCAGCTAGCTACGCTCCACGCTCTTGAGGGATATCGAGGTGACGGCTGGTGAAGTGCAAGAGGTTTACTGCAGAAGGAGGAAAAGAGAAATAGATCTATCACTATTTTAATAATTTTCACTAGAACTACGGCTTTTAATGTCATTAATGTAGTTGACTGTAGGTCGTGCCTTAAATAATTACATAACAAATTCTCAGTACCATCACTGCTCCTACTGTACTTATCAGTATAATCATTCCAAAACAAAACAACCATCTTAATCAGAATGGAGTAAACCAACTGAGGCCAAACCAAAAAAAAAAAAATCTACCCAATCATACGAGATGGATGAACTGTTTAATAATAAGTTAAAAGAAAAATCGCAATCTAAAAACCTCTACGCAGTTCTACAAGTTCTATGAAGAAGCCAAGTTTATGTGCACATCATAAAAGATGTAACATGATTAAGATATTGGATCTGAAGTAAGGGACAACCAACTAATAAGTCACGACAGAATGATGACTCACGTTTTCTTGGACAGCTGTGGCGTTGCGCTGTGTGGCTCTGGATGGTAAAATAGGATCTTTTATACATAAGCAGAACAACCAAAATCTTTTATGGCTGTTATATCACTGTGCATGTTGGATTTAATAATGGTTTGGCTTTTAGACTAGAGGAAAGGTGGACCGATTTTTCAAATTGGTTTGTCCAAGAACTAGGTCACTGTTACAGAGATACCAAGATGAAGTATGACAGAGACGGAGAAACAAATGAATTATGAAGGAGAAACGTTACATTTTCATTCCAGCAAAGCTTCATGTAAATGAGAAGCGGATGTTCTCGGACAGCAGACGATCTGCGGACTGTTGAATGCACTGTTGCTTTCACTAGGTTTCATTCCAAATCAGTGCAGAAAGAGATGGACAACTGATGCAAGGTGAACTATCCCCACAAAACAAACATCAAACTTCCGCACTGGTTAATAATTACAATTTATTCAATACACAAACGTGCATTAAGCAGGAATTACATTGGTTAAAAACAGGTATATTTAAAAATGTGTATGAACATCAAGATTTCACAGTCTGCACCCGGGACTGATTCTTAGCTTGTTTGGGGCAGAACTCTGTCCATTTTCCATACCAGTTATCCTACACAAGGTCACAATCACACACACTACAGACAATTCAGAAATGCCAAACAGCCTACGAGGCATGTCTTTGGACTGGGGGAGGAAACTGGAGTACCCAGAGGGAACCCTGCGAAGCATCGGGAGAACATACAAACTACATGCACACAGGGTAGAGGCAGGATTCAAACCCCAAACCCTGGAAGCGTGAGGCAACAGTGCTAACCACTAAGCCACCGTCCCCCCTGGATGGGGCTCATAATCGCAATTTCTGTTCACATAGAAGAATTACTTCTGAACTGTGGACCGACTGCACAATTCCATATGTCACTTTTGTGCATACGGGTTTTCAAAATGGCGGGCACTGGATTCGTCATTTTTGCTTTGGTACCAGCACAATAGCAGTAGAGAACAGAGCTCTTTTTGGATGCACAGCATGTCATCGTACAGGAATACAACAAATGATGAGCTGTTCTCGTATAAGAGAATTTTCAGCCATGTAGGCCAGCACAAGAAGTGGGTTTTTTTCACGATGTTCTCATATAAATATTAACAACAATTTTGTTGACCACAACAACGAGTTTGGAGGCTTTTTTGCTCCATATATTGATAAAGTGTTTCTTCTCCTCCACTGATAGCACCAACCCTTTCCTCGTGATCATGAAACAGGAAACAGGAAGTGATGTGAGAAGTTGAAGCAATCTTGTTACTCAGTGTGTGGCTCTGAGAGGGCATAGCTTCAGCATCTGATGATGACATCACCAGGGGTTGAAGCGGACAACAGGACCAGGGATCGGTTCTCTGGACTGCTTCCGGGAAATTTCCAGAAACACTAACTAAATATATCCAAAAGCTTTAGTATATACAGTCTGATTTAACCTGCTTATATTCTTTACTTTTTCGACAGCCAGAAACGCACTTGTATTTCAGAAACACATCACCAGAATGACCAGCTGCCTGCGAACGAAGTGTTTTGCGTAACTGCAGTGTGAGTGTACCGTGAGAGGGTTTAACAGTAACAGTACCTCGAGCCTGGTGCGATCCACATCACGCGGCAGCTTCACTCTTACTCTGTGTGTCACAGCCAGTGTGTCATATGGGTACACCTATAAACACACAACACACACATTGTACTGCTTAATAACTCTTATATCAGCACTTTGCTTTAACATGCATTAAAATCAATCTAATGCTACAATGGAAATCAAACTCACCTTGTACTCTGAGGAAAGGAAGCGAGGACAGAGAATGAAGGAGAGACAAACACAGAGAGAGAGAGATACAAAAAGTTGTCAATCTGGCACACATTTCGATTTTCACTCTTGGATAAATCTCAGGGTTTTTAAGGCAAAGGGCAAAATAATAATCTACAGTATAGACACTGATCAGCCATAACATTAAAACCACCTGTCTAATACTGTGTAGGTCTCCTTTGTGCTGCCAAAACAACTCTGGAGTCTGTCGAGGCCTGGACTCCACAAGACCTCTGAAGGTCTTGAAGGTGAAGGTGTGGTATCTGGCACCAAGACTTTAGCAGCAGATCCTTTAAGTCCTGTAAGTTGTGAGGTGGGGCCTCCAAGGATCAGATTTTGTTTGTCCAGTGCATCCCACAGATGCTTGATCAGATTGAGATCTGGGGAATTTGGAGGCCAAGTCACCGCCTTGAACCCTTTGTCACGTTCCTCAAATAAAATTCCTGAACAATTATTGCAGTGTGGCAGGTCGCATTAACCTGCTGAAACAGGCTACCGTTGCCATGAAGGGGTGTACGTGGTCTGCAACAATGTTTAAGTAGGTGGTACGTGTAGAAGTAACATCCACATGAATGTCAGGACCCAAGGTTTCCCAGCAGAACAGTTCCCAGACCATCACACTGCCTCCGCCTTCTTCCCATAGTGCATCCTGGTGCCATCTCTTCCCCAGGTAAGCAACGCACACACACCTGGCCACCCACATGATGCAAAAGAAAACATGATTCATCAGACCAGGCCACCTTCTTCCATTGCTCCATGGTCCAGTTCTGATGCTCACAAACACATTGTAAGCGATTTCGGTGGTGGACAGGGGTCAGCATGGGCACTCTGACCGGTCTGCAGCTACGCAGCCCCATATGCAGCAAGCTGCGATGCACTGTGTGTTCTGACACCTTTCTATCAGAGCCATTTATTAACTTTTTCAGCAATTAGAGCTACAGTAGCTCTTCTGTGGGATCGGACCAGATTTGCTATCCTTTGCTCCCCACGCACATCAGTGAGCCTTGGGCACTCATGACCCTGTTGCTGGTTCACCGGTTGTCTTTCCTTGTGCCACTTTTGGTGGATACAAACCACTGCATACCGGTGCATACAACCCACAAGACCTGCTGTTTTGGAGATGCTCTATTCCAGTCATCTAAATTCGGCCCTTGTCAAAGTCTCTCAGATCCTTACGCTTGCCCATTTTTCCTGCTTCCAACACATCAACTTCGAGAACTGACTGTTCACTTCCTGCCTAATATATCCCACCCCCTGACAGGTGCCATTGTAACGAGACAATCAATGTCATTTACTTCACCTGTTAGTGGTTTTAATGTTATAGCTGATCGGTGTATGATGATATATAATACCTCTCATTGCCCCCCAGTTGGAATCGTGGTCATCCTCTCCAAGATCAGCCGCCTATAAAGAGCAGACAGAAAAATAATCAATTAAATCGACGACTGAAAGCGGTATTTCCGGCTGCTTCGTAAACCCTGTCTGTGCAAGTAAAGTCATGAAAACCATCTCACGGATGTTCCTCTTTAATTTCCTGAGGTTAAAGGTCACAGATTGATGTGCTGTTATATCAGCTCCATCACTAGTTTTCACTCATGCAACAAACTGCAAACTGTCTCTGCTCAGCTAATAAATAATAGTGTGATACAGGACAATGAAATGGACAGCGGGTGCCAATACTTTCCAAATACATGCTTTCTCAATCCTGCACTTCTGGAGCAGCTGCTCTAAAAGATGTACAATTTAAAAAAGGAAGGACAAGGAAATGTGTGTTTTAGAGGATAACACTGTAAACTGTGTGCACGATGCTGCCACCTAGTGTACAACTCACAACCACTTCCTGTCTCTGCTCTCTCAGAGTTCAGAGACACTAAGTAAGGAATAAAACACTTCGGGGTCAGCTGTTACAGGAAAATAATCAACAACAAGGTTGTGATGAACAAGAGTTAGTGTTTCCACCCTGATATTGATTATTTTCTCATAACAGCACACCATGAAGTGTTTTATTCCTCTAAAACGACAACAATTTGCCAATCACTTTATTTTTTATTTATTATTAAACGACATTTTTACTATTTTATAGTTAGTAGAACACCTGCAAACCAGGTTCTCACTTACGTTATAGCAGCTGTAAACTGACGTTTCCTCAACAGTCTGTTTTTAATTCTCTCTTGAAGTTAATAAGACAAAAATAATAAAAGCGCAGTTTGTCATGTTACTGAAAAAAAAAACGCAAAGCGTTTGAAGATGTCGCTAAACCTAAAGTTACAGCTTTACCGTGTTCAAAGCACTGACACTGGAGACTCCTTCCGTAAATGCATAGAGCGCATGCCGTACAAGTCCCTGTGAATGAGCTGTTACTATAGAAACGATAACGCATCAGAACGAGCGCATTAATATAAACCTGTGATTTGCAGCTGCGCTACTGTCAGAGCTGCTGTTATAGAAACTAGAGAATTCAAAAGCGCTGTAGTTTAATAAAGCTTTTTCTCTCTGTCTGTGCTTCCTGAGCTCATCGGTATCTTATTTCCACTTTATTGACAACGCAGCCTTGTCCTCTGTGTCCTCTCTAAAGTACGCAGCCAGACGGTATTCCGTGGCATCGATGAACTACATCCTCAGTCAAATCGAGTTACAGCGTCTCTATCGTGATCCATATGTGCGATTAGACGACATCATCCAAGTCCTCACAGCTGGAGGACTTTTTATAACCAAACAAAAGTCATCATCACTGACGCAAACGATACGTGACCACAGCTGTTACACCCAAAGCACACACATGTGGAGAGAGATTGCAGACAGATGTAGAAGCTGGATATGTCATCTCACATCTCACACCTCACATCTCACACCTCACACCTCACACAGCAGGAGAAGGGTTTGCGTAGCGTAAGGATCTGCAAGAGAAGTGTACTTTACCTTGTAGATGCCATTATGCCCGTAGCCTGGGAGTGAAGCAGACTTGTTGTAGGGGAAATCTGTAACAGATATGAGAAAGCTACTTTTTTAGACCAGACCTGTATGAGAAGTGAAAGTAGCGTCACTACGTCTGAGAAAAACCCATCGGATGTCACTGCGGCTGAATTCTGGCAAACAGCCAGAGATCAAAAAATTGGGGATTTCATCAAAAATGGAGGGTTTCTTCCTATAACATACTGACCAGAGAGAAAAAATACCCTGTGCCTGCTCTATTTTTAATTGTAAATAATTCACAAGAGCTCCCTGTTTTCATAAATACTCTGCCCTAGTCAAGGACTGCCTCAGTGTCACATTTTCCTCTTTTTTCTAATCTCTTGCCCCCCCCCACCCTCCCGTACTGTAGCCAACAAAAAAGACCCCTCACGTAACTGCTCCATTGTATGATGTCGTATGTGTTTGTGACTTTGTTTATTGCTTTGACTGTTCTGTTAATGTTCTTCTATCGCGGATGAGAGAGGACGTTAGCGCCTGGCATGGCTGCTTTAAGGACCTCTTCTCTCCTTATAGGGGGAAGATGTGACCCGTCATTCCATTCATCTCGT
>CM040986.1:23154511-23187714 GCA_022985145.1 Pangasius djambal | reverse complement strand
AGCGAGTCGACAGTCGAAGTCTCCAGAAGAACTGCGGCTGCTTCTGCAAGATGCTCAGTAACACTTCCAGCTCATTTCCTTATCAAACTGCACACACTGC
This sequence comes from Pangasius djambal, assembly GCA_022985145.1. NCBI lineage: Eukaryota > Metazoa > Chordata > Actinopteri > Siluriformes > Pangasiidae > Pangasius > Pangasius djambal. The sequence goes on along the minus strand of CM040986.1, from coordinate 23,187,614 downwards.
ACCTGAGACACTGTTTATTTATTTAAAGCGAAGGATCGTCACATTAAATACTGACTCTGTGTCATTTATTACTGTTTACTGCTCTTTATCGTATTTTTTAAATGTAGAAACATTTAATTTCATTATTTTTGAAGGCATCTTTGCTCTACAGCTTTTCTTTGCATGTGCCTAAGACTTTTGCACAGCACTGTATATACACTGTGTGTTTCCATAATCAGAGCTGATGGTTTGTAAAAGTAAAATAAAAAGAACTAAACTGCAATTAAAGTACCCCTGAATTTAGCCCTGTATAACTCGTATCATTTCACTTAAACTTCTTGTATTTCTACAAAAAAAAAAAAATCATCCTAATTCGTGGAGTGATGCGTACGAAAACAGTTGTGACGTCACAAATTATGCGCGAAGACATTGCACCAATCACGGCTCATATGCAAATTAATTAACTTAAAGATGACAACAAAACCTGAGAGGTAGGCTAGCTAAACGTTAGTGATGAAGAAATTAGTTTTGGTTGTTATGTTAACGCTAGATTTGGACAGGTTTAACTGCCAGTCAAGAATTCACTGAGAAAATCACACGTAACTCGAGATTCCGATAATGAAATAATGAAATCCCTGCGAGGAATCCACGTGCTCTCGGCCTAGCTATTGGAAAGGCAGGAGGATGCAGGAGAAACGGTGCAGTATATTCACCTATATATTTATAAACGTTGGAGGTTTGTAATGAACGCAGAAGTCTAGAGGTATTTTTAGGTTATTTGTAGTAAGTAAGAAATAAAACTTGACCACGAAGTGTCCTGAAGTGTTTTTATTCCTTTTATACCACAGTCAGTGATTATTTTAAACACTGACACATCGTGATTTTATCATTTTATAGTCACATTTATTGCTGTCGAATGTTTACAGACCACGTTTCTGCTCTGATCTGCATTACAGCAGCTTTAAACAGTCGTTCCCTCATCAGCCACAAAAAAATCGCAGTTTGTCACGTTACCGAGTGTAAACCGAGCGTAAACTCAGCGCTGACACTGGAGACTCCTTCCCTAAATGTTAAATAAACGTTTTTTTATGTGCAGTGTCGTACATAATGTTTCAGAACGAGCGCATTAATATAAACCTGTGATTTGCAGCTGCACTACTGTCAGAGCTGCTGTTATAGAAAATGAATCAGCACCTTCTGACCAATCAGAATCCAGAATCTGACAGCGCTATTTAGCACTGAGGTTTAGAAAGACGTGTTCAGGGGTACTTTAAGGCGAAATCTTCACGTCACTCGTGTTAGTTTCCATGAATGTGGTTAGGTATGTGGTTATGTGGTTAAACGGTCTGTAATGTGGTTAGGAATTTACAGCACAGTCTGAAATGGAAACCCCAGAACCAAAACAAAAGGTCAAAGGTCACCGGGTACCACGGCACCAAGATACCATGATAGCACCGATAGTATCATGCAACAGAGCATGCACGGAGTGATGGTTATATCACGCAGATTGAACTGTACCATGCTGTTTGTAGATAGGGGGTTTTCTATAGATATTATCTTTGGCTTTATTATCTGGAATGGAATACAGAGAGAGCATGACAGACGCAGAGATGACAGATAGAGAGAGAGAGAGAGAGAGAGAGAGAGAGAGAGAGAGAAAGACAAGAAGAACCATGAAAAAAAAAGAAGCATGAGTTAGGAGTTATCGAAGGATGGATTGAAGTCAGGACAGCAGACGGGCAGTGCCGAGCTGAAGAACATCTGTCGCTGTATTAGATTTGAAACGTCAGACTCATTGTACATCCTTCTCTTAATGCACATGTAGTCCATCAGCTACGTAAAGGAATGAAACACTCAGCGGAGTGCTGTTATAAGAAACTAATCAGTGTCGAGGTGGTGTGATGAAGCACAGTTACTGTTCCCACCTTAAAGCTGATTATTTTCCTACACCAGCACGTCACGAAGTGTTTTATTCACCGTATATACCACAGCAATTTGTCAACGCTAACCATTTTTAATTGTAAAAGAATGGAGAAAAGGGAATACATGGTCAGTTAGATTTAAGAGAAAATATTCTACATGGTTTATATAAAAATATGAAGTGATTTCATTATACTAAATAGAATTTAAACCCCTGTTTAATCTACAAGTTTGAATTATGTAGAGTGAGTGTAGGATTAACGTGATCCAGTTACGTTTATAATATCTATAGAGTTAAAATAACGCAATTTTTTTAACGACTAACTCATGCAGCATGATATCCCAGGCTCGCTCCTGAACTTAGGCGAGGTTGCGGAGTTTATTTTTATTTATTTGACTGAAAAGAAACGATCAAGTCACGTTGGCTGTACGAAAACAAACGGTGTTGATGCAACCCAAGTCATCCACGTACAACCAATGTACACGTTTGAATTAATTAAATTCAATGAGCTTTTTTTCAGTGTACATCTTATCCGTTTACGGTTACATTTAAAGTTCCTGTGATCACCTAGCAGCTATAAACAGCCGTTCTGTCACCATCCTCTCTTTTTTTTCTCGCTCTCTTGAAATTAAAAAGACAAAAAAAACAAACATGCAGCTTGTCATGTTACCAAGAAACCGCAAAAGTGCAAACTCCTCTGTCCCGAAGATGACAGAATACTTCAAATTACAGCTTTACCCCTGACTCTGACACTGGAGACTCCTTCCATAAACGTGTCCTTACAGAAAACTTTGGTTTTCAATCCGTTTAAGCGGAGCGTTCGCCGTACAATCGGCTGTGAACGAGCTGTTACTATAGAAACGATAACGAGATTAGATTAGATTAGATTAGAACGAGTGCATTAATTCAAATTTTCAGCTGCACTATTGTCAGAGCTGCTGTTCTAGAAAATTAATCAACACCTTCTGACCAATCAGAATCCAGAATTCAATTGTGCTGTCATATGAAACATATACAATGCACAGAGTTTGCGTTTTAGAGGTTTTAGAAGGAGCTGATAATTAAGAGAAGCCTATAGCTACCAGTTTAGCTAGCTACCCAACATGTCTGGCCTGATCGACATGTCGACATGATGTTTAAAGGAAAAGTGTGTCAAATGAATTTTTGGATGAATTATTCCTTTAAGAGAACACTGACTGTAATAATCAAATCCAGTCTGCTGAATTAGACAGCGATTTGATTACCCAAAACATACAGCTCAGAACCAAAGAAGCGTAAAATCCCTAAAACCCAAGACAATATGAGGATAAATGGAGTAACTGAAATGGCACTATCGTTTAATTCTTTAATAATTGACACAGCATGTTGGACTCTCTGGTCCATTTCATCTTAACCTCACTTTACTTTAAGCTCGACTGCTTCCAAACAACTGCCCTAAATTAACTGGAGTGCTTTTCAGGAAAAATGATTCACTTTTAACACAACACATGCAGCCTCTTCTCTGTAAGAGCTGTTTCAGCATCTGCCAGCGCTGGAAACAAAAGACACCATAAAAAACAGGGGAAAAAAGTAGAATAGAGCAAAAACACATAAACCCCATGATTCATTTTACTGATTCCTCAGTGACAGTGACAGTTACGTGCTTATGAATAATACGCCTTCACTCTGCCTTAGAGCAGTAAATACAACCATAAATGAGAAATATATTACGACTCGGACTTCAAACACAGCGTATACGAGCGCAGATCTTCTCATGAGATGTCTGCAAAAATGCTCTGTATAGAGAATCTGAAACAGCAAACAGACCCCGGTTCCAGTCTAAACCTAGATATAAACCCAAGATAAATCATATCTGATCTTTTTCCACCTTTACTATGATACAGCGACCAACAAAATTCAAGTGGAAAACAAATGGAGACGTTCTGGAGGGTTATGGAACCTGGTTGCATAAGTATGCACACCCCTTGACTGATACTTTCTTAGAGCACCTTTTGCTTGTAATCCAGCACTCAGTGTTTTTGGGTAAGAGTTTACCAACTTAGCACATCTTCATTTAGCAATTTTATTCCACTCTTCCTTACAGCAATGCACCAGGGCTATCAAACTGTAAGGGAATCTCCTGTACACAGCACTCTTCAAGTCATTCCACAGATTTTCTGATTGAGCCATTCCAAAATGCTGATCTTCTTCTTCTGTAGCCGGTCCTTTGTTGACTTGGAGTTGTGCTTTGGGTCGTTATCTTGCTGGAAGGTGACATTTTTCGTCATCTTCAGCTGTCTAACAGAGCCCTACAGGTTTTGTGCCGAAATAGATCGGTATTTGGAGCTCTCCATGATTCCCTCTGTCTTGACTAGAGCCCCAGTCCCAGCTGAAGACAAGCAGTCCCATAGCATGATGCTTCCACCACCATGCTTCACTGTAGGTATGGCGTTCTTTGGGTTATAATCTGTTGTTTTTTTTGCCAAACATATATTTTAGAATTATGTCCAAAAAGTTCTACCTTGGTCCCATCAGACCATAACACATTTTGCCACATGGTCTGGGGTGGTTTAGGTGGTCTTGGATTTTTTTTTGTGTGTGTGTGAGAAAGGGCTTCCATCTAGTCACCCTACCCCACAACCCAGACATGTGAAGAATACGAGAGATTGTTGTCACATGGAGGGAGAGTCCGGTATTGACCAGATATTCCTTCAGCTCCTTTAATGTTGCTGTAGGTCTCTTGGCAGCCAGTTTTTTTTTTCTTGACTATTTATCAATTTTGGAGGGTCGTCCTGTTCTTGGTGACATCACTGTGCTGCCCCATTTTCTCCACTTGTTGATGATGGCCTTCATGGTGTTCTATGGTACATAGGATGTTTTTACCCCTCTCCTGATCGATACCTTTCCACATGAGATCCCGTACATGCTTTGTAAGCTCTTTGTGGACCATGGCTTCAGCAGTCTGATGAAACCAAGAAGATGTCAAGAAGATCCTACAGAAACAGCTGATCTTTATTTGGGGTTAATTAACGACAGGTGTATGATAATTACTTTTGAACATGAGTTTGAATGTGATTGGTTCATTCTGAGCACAGTCACATGACCTATTATAAAAGGGTGTGCATACTTATGCAGCCAGGTTATAACATTTTTTTTTCTTTTTTTCCCTGAAATTTTTCCATTTGTTTTTCGCTTGAATTATGTCAGTTGCTATATCACATTAAAGATGGAAAATGTTCTGATATGATTTATGTTGGTTTCATTTTTGTTACATCACAAAAACCTGCACTTTTTTGCAACAAGAGTGTTTTTATATCCGCTGTAGTTCCCTACGTAGGCAGCATACTTTGGACTTCCTGAGACTTTTATTAGGATGGCAGCTGCCACTTGAAGTTGCTAATTTATCCAAAATTGAAGGCAGCTTCACATATACAGTGTCTCTTTTGTTCAGTAAATTTCTCTATAGACTTTTCAAAAAAGTGCATCAAAGAGTTTAAAGCGTCAAACCAAACCAAACAGCTATGAGATGAATCATAACATCATGAAAATGAATATATAAAATTATGAAGCAAAAAGAAAAAAAAAAAAAAACAGAAAAAAGGCAAGACATTCTAGAGACAATCCGATCATTCTCTTCACCAGGCCAACGTTTTATGAAACAATCAAAATCTTTGCATTTCTTGTAGCTTGCTATTTTGTTCAACAGCCGTATTTACGTAATGTAACCTCACAGCTTACGTAGCTAACATGCACATGGCTGTGATTCAGCACTTCAGCAAATAAGACTGTCACAATTATTACATCATTTCCAAATTGCCCAAATGGTGAGCGCCCTTTAGACAGCACAGTGACAAATATTTAGCATATCTGGAGAACTGTTATTACTAAAACTTTTCCATTACAATCATTGACAATGTTTTTCCATAGTTCATTATTCATGTTCATAGTTGCTTGTGAGGAATATCACATTCTGTGTCATGCTGTTAGAGGAAAACAATCAACACTGGAGTGGTGCGATGCAGCAGAGTGACTATTACTACTGCAAAGTTGATTATTTTCCTATAACAGCATGTCCCAAAGTGTTTTATTCCTCTTATACCACAGCAATTTGCCAACAATTACAGTTTATTATTTATTAAACAACAACACACAATTTTTATCCATTTATAGTCATATTTAATGTCATGGAACGTCCAAGAAACAAGGTAGGTCCTGTTCTCACGTACGTTATAGCAGCTATAAACAGCTGTTCCCTCAACAGCCTCTCGCAGCTTGTCATGTTAAAGAAAAAAAAAAAAACGCAAAAAGCGTGAACTCCTCTGTCCTGAGTTTACACTTTACACACTTTACACACTTTACAGCTTTACGTCTGACTGTTACAAACTGCTGACACTGGAGACTCCTTCCATAAATCTTAAATGAATGTCTCCTTACAGAAAACTTCACCAGATCAACAATTAATAATTGCCAACATTTTTAAAATCTGTTTATGTGGAGCGTCCACTGTTCCATTTCCTGTGAACAAGCTGTTACTATAGAAACGATAACGTATCAGAACAAGATCTTATAGTAAATTAATCCAATCAGAATCACAAATTCATTGGGGTTGTGGTATAAAGCAGCGTTATCAATTGGGTCATGTCTTCCTTTTGCTATTTCAAGATGGAGAGAGACATGTAACTGATTTTAAGTTACATTACATGTTCAATGTTGATGAAGGGTGTACATTCATACAAACGTGTATTACTGCATTATCATCATACTTATTTTATGAGTGGCATAAAATCATAATCATAATCATAAAAAACAATCTAGCCGTGTTCAGTTACAGAAATACAGTATATCTTCTGCTAGTTTCCATCCGTAAGCGAATAATTTTGATGAAACACGCACAGAGTGCTAATAGTTATTAAATATGATGATACTGAAGCACGTCCCACATACAAAACCCGTTCCTATTTTCAAAATATACAGAATGATATTGTAGCTAACGAGTTTGAGTCAACCGTAACGCAATCGTAAGGCAGTGCTGAGTCAGAGTGCAGGAGCGAGGCAGGCCTACCTGGGATGTGGAAATGCTTAGGTGCAGCCACGTATGCAGAGGACGGAGATTTGCCATCGGAGTAGGTGGAGAGGCTCGGGGTACTACGACCACTTTCGCTACCTCCAGGGGGAGAAGGTGAGGGCAGATAAACACACAGAGGGGATTGGGGAGGGGAGGTGAGAGAGCAGAGTTACGCTGTGTTGCTTCTTAAATCATTTATACAGTCACACCACATGACCCAGCCTGCTAAAGCTAAGTGCAGGACCACACTACTGTGTATTACAGTTTACAGCACGAACGGCACACTCATTTCGCTACCAGGGACTTTCTACGTTTTTCATCATCTGAATCCCTTCACCCTAAATTATTTACCCACTGGGTTTTAAAGCAAGTTTAACTTTAAGTGAAACTTTGGCTCATTGAAAACTTTTATTTTTTTAAACTGAGTTAAGCTTTACAACCTTACCATGAAACATTCGGATGGTTTTGTGTCCAGTCATGTCTTCACGTTTTGTTTTCAAATGTCTTTTGAAGAAAGCTGGTTTCATGCTTTCATTAGAAAGTTGCTCCAAACATGTCACACACTCTGGAAGAGGGTTTGGCCTCGTTACTGTTTGCCGTGCATGAAAATCCAAATCGTAAATACTCCACGCTGTTCTGTAAGTACAAAAGTCCCGCTTTTTGTCGTCTAGATTTGTGCTTGGACATTCCTGTCCATTTTAAGAGATCTTAACAAGTTGTAAAGATGAAGACGTCTTTAGCCACAAAGATTGAACTAGCTATCTAGCACTGCAATTTACATTTAACGGTCATGTCTATGTCACAATCAGTGCTGAACTCCAGTTCCCAGAATGCACCGTGGCCTACAAATATGGCCTCAATGAACTTCAATTCCTACACTGCACGTGCCAAACTCACCTGAATGCTAACAGCCTTCACCTGCACTCAATCACACACACACACACACACACACACACACACACACACGATAATGTCTACTATTTTGTATTTGTCTATCTGCCTTATTAATAAAATCTGGACCCGCAACTGCAACCGTCTTCGCCGCCTGACATTAACCCTCACGTGCTAAGAACTATCATCTAAGAACTGAATAATTCAGTCAACTTCTCTCACTTTTAACGTATAAGCTTACAATAAAACATTATTATTACATTATTAACCCTTTTAATTAATTTAGGTTTTTCCACTGGAAAAATACGTATTAAATTAAAATCTAACTTAATGTGACACTGACATTACTATTACACTCTCATGAGCCCTCTGTAGTAGACCACTAGCACGTCAACAGCTCCTCTTAACGTGTTCGTTTAATCTGAGCTCATAAAGAGACACGTTTACAGAGTCCAATTTGTAGCTTTCTAATAAAGAATTACTTTTCATTAGCACTTTTTGTCAGTAGCTGAGTTTATAGCACTGAGTTTATTGCTCTGTTTTTCTCCCTAGCGGAGTAACAAAGCTCTTTTTTTCAAATATTTAGATTTAGTTTCATTCCACGAGACGATTTTAATTTAGAAAGCAGATTCTAAGTTCATTTGGTGGACTGGATCAGAACCTTTATCTGGCTGGTCCGTTGGTTTCACAGCCCTGCTTTAGAAGCGTTGCTTCTGTTTCACTCGGATCTGCACACATTCGATCAGTCAGGAACCGCACTGTTATAATGCCCCTGTGACCACAGACTACAAGAATGCACAGTGTCATTAGCAGGCTGGAGCATGAGGTCATGAGGAAGGAAGCACTTTTTGGAAAGTGAGGGGTAGAAAACAAGAAAGAGAGAGAAAAGGAGGAAAAGAGAGGAGAGAGGTGCATATACTGTTTGTGAAAGCATGTGGAACTTGGCTGTAAAGTGGTGGCTCACTCTCTCATTCTCTCTCTCTCTCTCTCTCTCACACACACACACACACACACACACACACACACACACACTTAGACACTGTACAATGTGCTAATATACACTTTTGCACTCTACACACATGCACAACATAAAGAATGCGGTTAGTATAAGGCCGGTCACTATCAGTAAGAAACTCCTCCACACATCTGGAGAAGTTACATTCCAGAGACAAACTCCGAGTTCAGCGTGGAGAGCAAAATCGGACCTTCTCAACCCGAAAATGCATTACTCTGACATATAAATGAGTGATTCCATGATTAAGGTAAAAGTAAAACACATTTTAAATACAGTTAAAGTGTCCTTCACAACAACCTACAGTGAGGAAATAAATATTCAGTCACTTCAATTTTACACACATGATGTCTTTTGATTTGTACTTTCAAAGTAGTGATCATGGTGAAGGTAAAGGAGCTTCTTAAAGTTCTCAAAGATGACATTATTACACAACACTCAAATGGAAAAAAAAGCTACAGAGCCATAGCATAGTCCTTAAACATTCCTGTCAGTAAAACTGGTTCGATAATATGCAGGTGGAAAGTTCATGAAACCATAAACTGATCGTTTAGACAGCAGTCACTTGAAAAGAGTTGCAGGACGACTTGAAAGCAGCAAGAACAACAGTTACAGTTACAGAGAACAATAAACAATGAACTGCAGTGCAATGATCTCGGTTCCTCCACCTCACACTAAACTCCTCTGCTAAAAAAGAAGCATGGAGGGATGTATTCGACGAAAATTTAATCAGCCAAGAAACTGAATCTGGAGAGAAAATGGATGTTTGAGCAAGACAACGGCCCCAAACATACAACTAAAATAACTCAAGTAGGCATTGCATTGTGTAGCCAATCTCCTGACTCGAATCTTAGTGAAAACTTTGGAGGATTTTGAAATTGCGAGTCCATCAGAGGAATCCTTGTAACCTTGGGGAACTAAAGACGATTTGCCAAGAGGAATGGACCAAAACTCAACCACAATGTTGCAAAAAGCTAATTACTTCATACCAAATCTTCAACTGCCAACGACGACTTTGGTCATTTGTGGTGTCTGAATACTTTTTTCCCTATCAATTTTCTTTCTTTATGCTTATGAATACATACTTTTTTGTCATATTAGTTATAAGTTCAAAGTCAAACGATATCATGTGGGTAAATTTGAAATGGATATACAGTATGCACTGGAAGTATATTAAAAAACAAAATTAAAAGTGTCTGAATACTTATTTCCCCTCACTGTATGTGCATGCTTCAGATGAATAATAAATCCTACAAAATCCACAGCACGTAGAAAACAGCATTTGTGGTGAGAACAGCTGAACTCGCATCCCTACTGACTGTCGAGTTAGCGTATGTGGCTCCACACCCAATAAACGGTCTATAAGTACAAAAAAACCCAGAACACATCGCTCCCTTAAGACGTGGTTAGACTCAGAATCAAGCCAAATGGAACCCAGACCCCAAATTATGATTCCTTCACGATGCCCTTTAATTATCTCCTGGGAACTTCATTTTAACCCTGGAGTGGTTGAGAGTCCTGAATAATCCCTTTCCCAGATCTGTAGACAACCGATCATTACACCATGGCACATTCAACCCTGCTTCAGATGAGATAAACCTCTGTATTCCCTGACTGGCAATGAGCCCCGAGTCTGTGCTGGTGTTCATTTTAATCATGAGAAACGTCTAATTAGAGATTAGAGATTAGACAAAACAGGTCAGTCAATGGCAAACCAACAGCACGTGATAAATTGCAGGCAGTTATCTCCACACATCAGGTGCAATCCAACAACATAGCACAACACTGGCAAGCACAAATACCACACTCGCACAACGATACATGTTCAGTCCATGATACGATACAGATTTAATACTCCAGATCATTCTATCGCAGTCATCATAATGGCGACAATATACTGTATACAACACACACTCATACACACAACAGGTCCATGCATCATCACAGTGCATGATGTTAAAACAAACAGTCAATTCTGTCTCAAGACACCAGATCTGCCAACCCCCGAAGACGAATAATGTGTAAAAAAAAAAAGTTTATTTCTCGTGGGGAAAAAAAAATGTCAATCATGACTCATTAGCAGTACACTTTCAGTCTTTCGTCAGTGCTTTTACAAATTGTTTGTCTAATGTTCCTTGTAGAAATGTTTCCATAGAGCTGACATTTTCTGTTGATCATAAAGCTTGCACGCATCTCCAAAGACAAAAACGTAGGAGAGCAAATTGTGTTTTAATCATCATTACCATTCAAATGATTTGTAAAGCGTCAGAGAAGCTTTCTGTGGCTGAAATTTCGGTTCGTCCCTAACAAATCTAGCTAACTGATGCTAACTCTATACTAATGTTAGCTAAGTTGAACATACAGTATATTGATCAATTTTATTTCGCATTAATGGACTCAGAACATTCGCCACTGACCCGAAAAAAAGCGCATCGTTCAAACGTGAAAATCAAGATGTCGTGAGAGCTCACTACTAATGTGAGACTGATAGAAGGGGGCGGGGCTTCCAGGGAAATATGAGCTCATATCGGAGAGTTCAAAACACATACACGACTGTCAGTCATTTCAGATTAATGTCACGATTGGCTCGCCTGAGAGAAAAAAAAGAAGACTTATTTGTGTGTGATAACTCATATCAGCGTAATCCAATGTTCAAATGCGAGCTCCTACGCAAAAATAGTAAAGGTTGGCAGGTCCGAGACACAACAACAACAAGCAGAAACAAACCGGATGGTCCATGGAGTGAACCTTGGGGTACACCTACAATCCCACAGGACTGGATTACACCGATAAGAGATATGGAAAGGTCCAGGGCTTTACCGTAAGGAGGCAAATTGAGATGCAGGCCTGTCCTAGGTTTAGTTTCTTGTTTCAATTCTGTCTCAATTCCTGTTTAGGGAAGGCGGGCGAAGGACAAGGTAGTAGTTTCATATCTCAGTGCATTTTTTTATTTTAAAAAAAGGTTATTTATCCCTAAAACAAATAGTGATATCTGACACTCATTAGTGTTCAGCAGTGAGAGCACATATGGATCCATGCATGGCGTGACATTAGTTGGTTTTAGCGAGCACACGAGGCCTGCAGGCTGAGCCGTGTACCTCTGAAGTATGGGATGTAGTTGTGCTGTTGGAGCATGTTCAGGGTGGTGGGGTTCAGGGAAAGGGTCTGTGGGGTACTTCTACCACCACTAGTGTAGTACAAGGGCAGTGAAGAGGAGTCTCTGGGACTACCCTGGCCAGAATATCGACCCCCGGTGTACACGGGCAATGAGTTGGAATTCCCAGGTTGTGGGGTGTACCTACTGCTCTCATATTGTTCTGAACAAGGAGTCCAACACCAGCCAGGAGGAGAAGGGCAGTAAAATAAAGTCAGTGATTACCAAGTGTGGTAAAAAAAATAAATAAAATAAAATAAAAAATGATGGGAAATTATGTGTACTTGGGCTACGTTCACATTACCACACTAAAGTGACGCAAATCTACTTCTGCCTTAATGTGATCTATGTTCACAAAAAATAAATCTGATCTCTTCAAATCAGACCTGAGCCACTTTCATATATGATCCTGGATCTGATCCATATCTGATAACCGGGAGTGTGACACGAATCACAACGCTCGGATTGGGGTGCATGTGCCTTAATGTGCTTTAATGAGCATATCGCTGTTATCATTATTGTCATTCAACAACGGAGGACGGCAAGAGCGGTGACTATCTTCAGTGGAAGGATGGAGAAATTGGTGATTGACTTGATTTTCGGGGAAATAAATCTATCGAGTGGTATTTGAAACAACTGTGAAAGGAATGGCAAACACAGGCAGAAATGAACATGGCTACAATGCTAAAAAGAAAAATAAAGAGCCTTAAGGCTAAGTTCAGTGCTTGAATTAACGTACTGCTCATTGTCTGCAGAATTGTATCATGAATGTGAAGGTAGCCTTGTATTTTTGTGATTGTCAGTATGATCAATGTTACCAAAAAAATATACACCACGTATCTGAAAGGAAAGTAAAATGGACAACAAGTTTCCTATATACAGGTAAATATCATTAAAAAAAAAGCTATTTTAGCACTACTTAAATAAAGACGTACCTTGTCTGCTGTAGGTTTGTGGCGAGCGGGACGGGGTGTAGCGGCCGTAACCGCCCAGTGAGCTGTTAGAGCTGGGGCTGGAGGGTCTTCTATGACGGGGTGATTTTTCCCCATCTCCCTAAAAGGAAAAAAAAAGGTGTGTGTGTGTGTGTGTGTGTGTGGTGGGGGGGGGTTTAGGGGCAGGTATATACTGTAAACTGTGCTGTCACACTAAATTGTTCCTATAACACAAAAAACATTAATGTAAAAAAAAATAAACAGGACAAAACATGACTTTAAAACATCTCATATGTTCTAAACCCGGGGAAGATAAGTCACAGATGGACTGCATGAATGAAACGCATAATTAAATTCAATCTCGTGATAAATGACTACAGCACTGACAATACAACATGCAAGCTCCATTGAAGCTGCATGGAGACACAACGAGACAACACTATGTGCTCCTGAGAGATTTCTTGGCTATCAGGTGAGCTATACTGTACCTCTGTCGGAGTCGGAGTGAGGAACTGCGGGGACTGTGAACGGAAAAAGCAGGGGAGTGAGATGAGGTTATCATGGACTCATGATGTTAAATGAAATTAGCATGGGTCAGCTGAGAAGTAAGAAGCGGGACCTTGCTGTTTAGGCTTTAACGGTTGACATGCTTCGTATTAGCAAATTCATTTCAAATATCAGTTGCTGATATTTGCTCATTTTTTCACGGCGAATGCAACACGTGATAAAAATTAAAAATTCACCTGAACCCTGTTATCGATATCATCATATGGTACACTGAGATGTTAAGACATTTTTCTTCCACTGATATAACATCAGAAGCTTATAAACATACATAACATCATACGATTCTTTACGCCTAACATCAACAGCATCAACAATTCCTATGACATCTCTCACATTTGATTACACGTCACCCTATGCTGTATGCAAATATATGCAAATGAGCATGATGGAATGACCAATTACCATTACAAAGCTTACACTTCCTTGTTAAACTACACTACATGATTTCTCACAAATGGTTATTAATCTGTTACAACATGTTCATGACATGCTATTGTCAAATCAACGCAGCCTCATAAAGAACTTTACATGACATATATTACAACATACAAACTGACTGATGCACCATGTTTGTTTGATTGTTTGTATTTTTTTTTAACTTATGACGTATGTTAATGTATGTCACGAATATTCGTCATAAACAGAAGCTATCTAGCTTGAAATGGCATGAAATATTAAGCTTATCATGGCAATTTCTTGAGATAAACTACCATAAACCGGACATAACAGCCTCTATAACATGTTTATGACACAGGATTCGATTTGAGTGTTTACTTTATTTCTTTCAAAATATTAAGTCATAAGCTCTAATTAGGGAAATGTGTACAATATAACAAATGAACTAATATGAATGAATAAAACAGCGCAGTATGAACAACAACAATGTCCCTGTAAATGATCTGTTCAATGACTTTCTAAAGTCGGGGTGCACTGAAACCACGTGCGAGTATGATTACATGTTTTTGGCAGTAATTTTTACCGATACTGAAACGAGTAACCTACTTAGTATTAATCAGAGACGTCATGAAACATTGTATTTGGTTCTGATTGTTTCCACGAGTTCATGTTCATAAACCAGGGTTTCCTGAACAAGGGGTTTGTGAGAATGTGATGGAAATGTTAATGACTTTTTAAGTTAAATTTTAACAATGTATATTGTGTATATTTTTACGGATAAAAAAGAAAACTAGTTAAAACCATTAATACTACAGCAGCATGTTACTGTAACCTCACGAGTAAAAAGTGATCGAAGTTGAGTGAATTACTGACGGTTCACGTCACGAGATAGTAGCTCTTAGCATGTGAGAGCAAAGAGTCAATTACAGTAATCACGCTAAATCATTCACTGTGGCTTAAAGTGTCATATTTAGAACTCTTTAATATTATTAGAATGGACAGATGTGTTGTCAGTAAAAGAAAATCACAAGATGAAGAACCTCCACGCTCAAGTTAGATAACAAAAGCTCCAAAGTGGGAAACCTTCAGTAAGTACAGCGAGGAATAGTTAATATTTGGATCTGCGTGCATGGACAGTGACAAGGCCAAGCCCTTTCCCAAGTGTGTGATATCTCTGTGATACCCAAAGTCAGCTTGGCGTCTGAAGCTGGCTTTCTCATGAAAGTATGAAGCTGGCTTTCTTAAAAAAAAAATGACATGTGGAAACAAAACATGAAAACCTGCCCATAAAACCAAGCAAGGCAAGACCGTGCAGATTAGAAGAGCAACCGAAGCGGTGAATGAGTAAAACCTTTTCAATAAGCAAAAGATTCACCGAACGTAAAAACTGCTTAACATCTCCGGGGGCTAACTGAGGCAATTAGAAGGGGTTCAGCTGATAAAATATGCTGGGAATCTCTGACTTATCTCTGACTTATTCAGGGACAGTTGTGCACTGAAATGTTGTAGCGAGCCTCAGGTACTCTACAGCTGTGCGATACAATATATACATACGAAAACGAGGGGAAGGAGAAGAAGAAAGAGCAGGAAAAGAGGAGGAGGACGGGGAGAAGGGGAGGACCTCATGTCCTTCATACTTTTAGGAAGTTGATTTAAAACGAAGTGCATTAGCTAGCTTGGGTTGTGTAGAGTTGGGCAGAGTTAACAAGGTGAAGATTGGGATCTGTTTCACATCTGGACAGCTGCAAGTAACCTTACGTTTTTGTTTTCACTGCGCTGTCAGTGACCGATAGCAGACGACTGTCAGAAACAACATACTGGAACTTGAGAGATGTTATTATCGCTCACCTAGAGTCGTCTGTAGACATTTTTTCTCGCCAAGCCAGAGCTTGCAGCTAGCAATAAACTCCTTGTGCTGACGTTCATGTCTAAGATGTTTTTATCAGTATTGTGCATTATAGAGCGATGCCCTGGTTCCTCATTTTGACATTTGTACGAGTTCGAGTAAACAGAAAATAATGATAGTGTTGCGTGTGTTCATGATGTGTGTGTGTACCTCTACATAGGTCCTGTCCTCTGACGGATAGCTGACATAAGGTGAGTATGAAAGCATGTCGGGCCTGTCGATGTTATAGATGGCCTTTATCTTAGGAAGAGCGGCGAGGTCTTTATAATCCAGGAACTCTTCGCCCAGCTTTGCCTGCGGACATCACATTTCAGATTTTAGATATTGGAAAATCTGTTTAACAGGGTTGAACTTTAAAATACGCTCTGACTCTTTGCTGCCACCTGGTGGCTAACAGCCAGATGTGTTTTAAAGGAGCCCGGATCAAATGTACTGTAAGTGTTGCGTACATAGATAACTCTGCTTGGAGATCCAGACGCACTGGAGGCGGGAACTGAGGTGATGCTCTCAGAGGAAGTCCTGGTCACCTGGAGAGAGAAAGTCACTGCTCAGTGAGGTATTTTTCTAGCCTGTATTGCTTAAAAGAAGTGGCTAATCCTAAAGGGAACCAATAATTAAATAACATCATCATACTTTCTCCTTACTACTCGCTTCTCTTCACTGCTTCAAACAGGAAGAGTATTGGAATAAAAGTGATAAACTAATAACCTTATACAGTACGACAGACGAGAATATAAGTATAGGCAGGTAAAATAATAATAAAATAATAATAATCATTTACATAATAAATATTCTTTATAAGATTGTAAGATTGTATTCATGATCAAGCAATAAATAAAGAAATAAATAAATAAAATAATCAACTATAAATAATAACATAATGACACGTCTCAAGAATAAAAAGATGCCAAGTTAAGCAAGTATGTTTTTAATTCTGATTTAAGAAAACAGGTTATTAAGCTCACCATAACACTATTCCAGAGTTTAAGGGTGATGTAAGAAAATAGTTAAGGATCTTTTACATCACAACAAAGGTATTAACTAAGAAGCGTATAAGATGGATGTAAACGTGGGACACTCCATCAATCGATTACCCACCAACTGAAATAGGTTTTGGCGCGAGAGACCAGATCACTTGCTCATACTGTGAAGTCACACACACAATAAACATCAAGCCGTCAGAAATGCTAATGATCGCTGGTACAAAGCCGTAACTACTACATTAGTATGGCATTAAAGGCACCGCTCTGAACCACTTCACTGTAAATACACAACAGCACGAGTGCAGTGAGAGCCGTGAGTCCCTGATCACATGATCATAATGAGGGGGTAGGCCGGGTGTGCGGGGAGGGGGGGGGAGGGTAGGGGGGTCAGGGGGGCAGAAGCACACGGTGGCCCAGCAGCTCCGATTTTGCACCTATACAGATATAGAGTGTGCACTAAAGCTGAAAGCGGGTTGGGAGGTAAACCCATGCAGGGAAAGACGGGGTGCACGTCACAAACCTGCTCAGGTACATTCAGAATCCTGTCATTGAGCTGTATCCGCACCTGTTTCTGCAGGAAGAGGGGTGTTACAACAAAACGGGATCACAGCTCTACTAGGACTTTATCAGTTCTCCTGAGGGGAAAGCTGAGGCCCCGGACCTGCTCAATGAGGCGTCAGTTTAACACTTACGGGCATTAGTGGAGGAAGAAAGGGCTACTGTAGTTGAGAGAAAGGTGCTGTGGATCCTACCTTACTTTTCTCCTCGATTCGAGCTGCCTGTCTGCAAGCAGGGTGCCAGATGGAAGAACCTGAACGAGACAGAGAAGCAAGGAAAGAGAAAAAAAGACCATATGATACAAACTGTATTAAAGTCGTGATAAATGTTTCTAAATCTTTCCAACCCATGGCCTATTTAGTAATCTCAAATCATATTAATATCATTCGTATATGACAATGAGTCACATGAAAACCTTTTATTTATTTATTTGTTTGTTTGGTTGCTCGTTTAGACAGACTGCCTGAATACTGTGGTCAGGTTCTGTTTCTTCTCCTTCAAAACCAAAACCGGTGGCTGAAACCTGCCAAGACCGTCTCGCTGAGGTGGCACACTGACGTCACAATATTGAACAGGACGGCTGAAAACTATTCTACTCGCCGTCATTAAGTCTGCGTTATTATTATGAAAGCATTAGGGTTGAGCCTCTATAGCACAGAGTCTCATTGTAGACATAAAAGTGTTACGCACACACAGGAACACGCTCACTGACTGACTCGTTCAAACCGCACAGACTTGTTGTTTGTGCCTTCGTGTAATTTGTGGACGATGTTATGGACGATGTGTGCTTCGTCTGCTTCTAAAGAAAGTAACACACCTGAGTCAGCTGTGATGGTATTTCACATGCAATAACCGCAGACGGTGTGTTATGGATGTAATGGGGGCAGTCGTGGCCTCATGGTTCGAGTCTCAGGTCCGGCAGGGATTGTAGGGATTGTAGGTGGGGGGAGTGAATGACCAGCGCTCTCTTCCACCCTCAGTACCTCAATACCACGACTGAGGTGAGACCCTTGAGCAAGGCACCGAACCCCCAACTGCTCCCCGGGCGCCGCAGCAAAAAAGGCTGCCCACTGCTCCGGGTGTGTGTTCACTACAGTGTGTGTGTTCACTACAGTGTGTGTGCACTTGGATGGGTTAAATGCAGAGCACAAATTCCGAGTATGGGTCACCACACTTGGCCACACTTCACTTCACTTCACTTTAATAAACTGGTCCAATCAGAGATCAGATCTAGGGGGTGTGTCACTCTGTCACTGTGTGATCACCTGACATGACTTTTGAGTGAGAAAGAAATCAGCCCCATCCTCACTTCTTCTTACTATTCTGTGTGTTTTTCTTATCAGCGCTGGTGGTGCTCTTGTGCTCGACTTCACAAAAATCCAAATTAATCCACTCTATTAACAGCAACTTATCTCACACGATGCTAAAAGTTAGAGTTTGTATTTTCCTTAGCCTTGCTAGCACATTAACACCACATGGATGATGGAGTGTTATCTGCATGCGTCAGGGCTTGCTATCCGTCAGCACATCGATCTTTCTCATTAAAATGCATTGTAAGATGCCAGGAAGTCTTTGTAAATACCCAGGTTTCTCATCCAGTGTTCGTACCCTAGCGTACAGATAAATAAGCGCAGACAGATGCATGTTCTCAGTCTGCGTGCTTAGCAAAACATCTGACGTTTCAGGTTTCCATAAATCCTGAACTGTACGTCACTTCTAACGCCAGTTCAAATCCACTCTCAGACCTGCACGTAAGTCTCTGAGAGCTACAGTGACTCAGCAGTCTGTCCTGTCCACTTCGTCCCTGCTCCAATATATCAGCTGTGAAACACTCGGCGCTGTCGCCAAACAGGGCAGAACAGAAGAGAAGAGAACAGAGTCACGTCTGCTGCTGTGGAAACGAATAAATTAGAGTAGAACTCCGCAGAAATGCAGAAAGCCAAGCCAAAGCCCCTCTCAGCGGCAGTGGGAACAGAGGAAGCCTCTTTCACTCCACTGTGTTTTCACATAAAGCTGCCTGATATCCTCGTCTCCGGCTCTTAATATCGTATCAACAGCGTGATAAATTATATCACAGTAAACTTTTCTGAGATATCGTGGATATCAAAATATCTTTTATTTACGCTTTTTCAATAAAAATTACAAACCCTGATTGCTTCGCAGCTGAGCTGGTATTAACGTTCTGTACTGTTTCAAATCTTTAAAATTGTAACGTGTCAATATTTTTACAGATTCACTTGTTTGTTTGTTTGTTTACTATAATAGGAATATAATAGAATCTGACTGGGAGCAGTTGATTTGATGTTAAAGTTTTGTACTGTTTTAAATCTTTAAAATTGTAATATGTTTTTTTTTTTTTACAGATTTGTCTTTATATTTATCTATCTATCTATCTATCTATCTATCTAGCAGCTGATTTGAGGTTAAACATTTTTTAAACCTCTAAAATTGTTAAATTTTCACATTTTTATAAATTTCTATTTATCTTTTATTTTTCTTTACAAACTGATCAAAAAGAGCTGATTCAGTGATAAGGCTTTGTACTCTTAAATCTCTAAAACTGTAAACTATTCATTTTTTTAAAAAAAGATTTCTTTCTTTTTTTATTTACTTATGTTTATTTATTCATTTATTTACTTTGACTGACTGGAAGCAGCCGATTTGACATTAAACCTCTGTACTGTTTTAAATCTCTAAAATTGTAAAATGTTAATATTTTACAATTTTTTATTTTTTTTTTAATAAATGAATTGAATTATTTATATATTTATTTATTTTTACAGACTCTCACCAGAAACAGTCTACCGTTAAAGTTTTGTTCTGTTTTAGATCTTCTAAATTGAAAAATGATAATATTTTTACTGTTTTTTTTATTTTTTTATTTTAGAATACTTTTCTACAAGCTCGAATCGGACACAGCTGATTCGGTTTTAAAATTTTAAATGTTTAAATTTGTAAAATGTTAAAAAAAAAAAAAAAAAGTTCCTCTTTTCTATAGTATTAAATAGTATATAATACTAGATAATAGTATTATCACAGAAATATCTAAAAGTATCCTCTTATAATGTATGTGTATGTGTGTGTGTGTGTGTGTGTGTGTGTGTGTGTGTGTGTGTGTGTGTGAGATGCTCTATAAAAACCCTGGGCTCATAAAAGCTGGAGGTCACGGCACAAAACTAATCAGTGCACTAAATGAAATGCTTTCTACAGTACTAACATGTGACACGGCTCTTTATGGCTGTCAGCGGTTTTCCTTCTTCATTATCTATTCTAATGAGATTATTACCAGCAGGTTAGAAAGGATGGAGCTACACATATCAAACGCTAATCATGACTCTTTATTTTGTAGGAGCTAAACAGTGATTTATATCAAAGACCTTGTATTAAGATCTCATTTTAAGATCTCGACATTCATGTAATAAAGCAGCATCCGGAAACAAACTGAGAGAAGAAACTAACCAAGTGAGTGTCCATGAGAGGACAGTGACTACAGGTGATGATAATATCACACAACGTGTGTGTGTGTGTGTGTGTGTGTGTTACCTTGTAGGTACATCTCCTCCCCTTCCCCGAACATCTGCTCACAGCGCACACATCTGGCACACGTCGGATGGTACTGTTTATCTCCAGCCTGCAACGCACAAAGCTCAGTGTAAGGAATTCAATGAAATTATGCGGTTAGAGGAAAATGATCAACGATGGGGTGGTGCGATCACCGTCACAAGCGGATCCCTGTCATCACCCTGATGCTGATTATTTTCCTAACAACAGTAGGAAAAGTCCCAGAGTGTTTTATTCCTCTGATACTACAGCAAATGAGCACATTCTTTATTCACTAAAGAATGGCATGTTTATTCATTTAGAGTTATGTTTAATGTCCATGAAACAAGCTACTTCCTGTTCTCACTTACATTATAGCAGCTACAAACAGTCTTTCCCTCACCAGCCTCTCGTTTTTTCCTTTATTGTGGAGTTAATAAAACAAACAAACAAAAAAAAAGCACAGAAAAAACGCAAAAAGCGTAAACTCCTCTGTCTTGAAGATGTCAGAAATTTTACTGTTACAAAACACTGACACTGGAGACTCCTTCCATGCTAAATTAAGGCTAATGTACAGAAAACATCACCATATCAATGACTATTATATTTCTGTTTGCTAAATATCAACATGCTTAGTACAGGCACAATTTTTAAAGTTATCTTAGATCTTTATGCTGTATAAATCTGAGCTAGCGATCAGAACCCTCGACATGCTTGGACTGAATCCGAACCATCAGAATAATTGTGGAGCCTACATCGTGGAGACTTGTGCGTGTGGCTGTATGTTCTCCAACGGTTAATGATGACGTTAGTGAGATAACAGTGGTATACAGTTATAGCAAAGCAGTGGAGATGAGTAAAGAAATGTCTGATCCTGAGCTGATTTCCAGGTAAATACACACCCCACCGTCACACAAAATTCCAGGCAAGTCCCACCAGGGGGCACTGTCACACCAGCATGACACTAGGCCTTGATTATATCTGTGTGTTACAATTCATTCATTTTATACCGAGTGATGAATTAGCAGGGCGTAATAAACTAATTTATATGATCGACATGTCACATTTAGAAAATTAATCCAAGCCAGATCTCTTCATTGTAGGCACATAATCACAGACAAGACAAACACAGACAGGTAGACTCGGATATAAACAGCACATGACTGGATCACATCTATTTATAATAACAGACCTACATTGTATTGTCTATTCCTGACAGAATGAAGACAAACCCCGGAAATAAACTCATATTAGCTGAAAGCAGAACCCAAGCAACATGGTGCTGAGTTGATTAATAAAACTGACATCATGTTGGGCCATAATACTACATCACTAAAAATAAAATAAATCAAATAAATAAATACATGTAATAATGTAATAGTGGCATAACCCAATCCTGCACAATAATGGTTAATAATCTACAGCCTATAAGATCCTATATAGATGAAAATCACTCAAAAACTGTTTCCAGTGTCTTTAATCTCATTGCGTTCGATGCTATAAGAAAGATTTTAGGGGTATTTATATTTCAGAGAAGCTGATCACCCTGAGCGTGACCTTCACAACTATTCACATGAAAGCCAACTTTCTAGCTGTCTAACCCCCTGAAATACTCAGATCTACTGATGGATAGCTTTATGAATAATAAAACCACTCGGTACGATTAGATACAGCATAAAAACAGTCGTAAGATTTGTGAAAAATGGCTTTAAAATCTCGTAACGTTCATTACACGTCCGCCTGACGGTGTGATGAACATTCAAGATAAATAAAATCATGTTCTGGCCTTGAACTTCGACCTTTCCAGCCTTGCGTGTCCCGTGATTACGTTACGATTCTCTGAAACGGAAAAATAACTGTGTCCTGTCGCAAATATAATGCTGGACTTACAAGACAAAATGCATTATTATAATACTTTCATTAGAAATCATTCATTTTGTGAAAAGTCAAAATAAACTTTGTAGATGACTTTTTTAAAATTCATTCCCACCCCATGTGACAGCTAAAGGTGCCAAAAGCATATTATTACAAATATATAAAGCATCTAAATCAAGTGTTGCTTGTTCGTCTTAATTTTATTTCAAGGGTGCCAATAAATTTGGACTTGGCTAATGATATCACATTATCTCATTTACAACTGTTGAAGCATATGATCTGACTCTCCTACTCTTCCTTGTATCTACACAAGACAGCAGATATTTGAGTATTCCCATCATGCATTTCTTCCCCATAGGCCTCAGGAGCAGAAGCAGAGCGTGATTTCAGTCGCAATGGACTCACTGTCATCTCTCTCTCTCTCTCTCTCTCTCTCTCTCTCTTTCTCTATAATTATAAACATCTTCATCAGTTAAAGATAAAAAGATGTTTTGCCTCTCTGAATGTCATGACATTTCCGGCACACACACGAATCCCAGCCATTACAGTTCAGTCAAAATGGAAAAAAAATAAATCAGCGCTACGCAAAAAACCAACCATAAATCAATACACATTCCGGTGAGATTCTAACGATTTCCAACCGGGTTTCCAGCTCAGTCCCTCCTTCTCCTCACAGAGCCATGAAGGGTGCCATCATTTTACTATATTAAAAAAAAAATCATCATATATGCATTATTTATATATGGCCTTATTAATAATCACATTCTTAAATGTGATTGGTGAAAAAAATGCAGTCAATCCGCCAGGACATAGCCAATGTTTTACCTGATGTTGATATCAAGTAATTAAAGCTCATCTGTTTTCACTAAGCACTAATCCCAGTCAGGGTTGTGATGGACCTGGAGTCAATCCCGGGAATGTTGGTTGTGAGATGGGAATCATGTTTGGGATCATGAACACACACACACACACATTCACACACTCGTTAACACCTACAGGCAGTTTAGTTTAGCCAGATCACCTACTGGCACGTCTGTGGGAGGTGGGAGGAAACCGGAGAACCCGGAGGAAACCCACACGGAAACATCAGACACTCCACATAAACCGTAACCCGAGCTCAGGAGCGAACCAGAGACACCGGAGCTGCGAAGTTACCTGCTGCACCAGCACGCCACGCTAGTCATTAAAATCTATCTCAAAATACGCTTCCGAAATTTGATATCTGAACATATTCAAAAATGTTCACGCACTTTCTTTAAATGATATGATCAAGAGTCATCAGAAGCTCATTAAGTAATCGATTGCGTCCCTAACACACACACACACACACACACACACACACACAAACATGTTTGCACTATGGAAAAACACTTTTTTGCACATTACACTGTACAGCTCTGTATATTTCTACACAGAAACACTATGAGAAAACAATTTTTTGTACACTATAGCTCTGTATATCTGTTTTTATTTCAAACCTATCCTATTTATGCACATTCGTATTCTACATATCCTTCCTCTAAAGGCTGCTAAACTCCCTTATCGTATAGCCTACTAGATTTGATTATATTCGGTTTTTATTATGTATCATTGTTGCACTGTGGGACGAGGCACTAAGGAAAAACATTTCACTACATTAATACATCGCTTGTATGTAATATGTATGTGACAGATAACGCACAATTTAAGTTAAAAGAACTATGTTTTCATCGGAATAACTTCATCTGTGTTTATTTTTCACTACACAGTTTTGTTCAGTGTCCTAAACCACATCTGTGCCATCGCTCGCTATAGCTAAACAGCTTCCTAGCTCAAGTGTAGTGTGAACATTTGTTTTTTTATTATTATTTAAAAATCTTAAGGCAAACTGTATTCATAGCACTACTTATGATGCGTGAAAAAAGGATTATGAACCTTAAAGGGCTCGATTAGTCAAAATAAATGATGCCACATGAGAACGATGGTCTAATCTAGCTACAGTTCCTTACGTCCCATCAGCCTACGGAGTGTGTTTCCATAGCAACAGTGTGCCACTATTGACCTGTATGTCAGGTGCATTTATCATGACTGAACCCTTGAAATGCACAAACACGGCTAATCGGATCGACCGAGTCAAGCTCTTTTTTTCTTCATAAGCATTCGTATCGGACCTGGCTAAATTTATTCTAAAATTCAGACGTGACAGTGAACTTGCTGAAGTTATTCATCTATCAGCGAGTGACTGCAGTAGATTACGTGTTCGCATATTTCCAAATAAATACCTCCACATGGGAGTCTACTGCACACTATGGCAGCCCACAGAAGGCTTCATACACCTCGATTGAAATTCTGTATGAAACAGTGATACAGATCTCAGCTACCTGCACAGTCTAGCGCTCTAGCGCCACCAACAGGGCAAGTTTGGACGTACGTTTGTAATAATAACTCCACAACACAATGCTGTAGAAACGAGCTCAGTGAATACCATGATGTTAATTTCCGCCATATTGAATTTTCCACCATTTAGATTTTTCCAAAAATACTTTTCTCGCTTCTTCTTCCTACGAATTCTGTCCGGTCATTATGAAATTTGGATCACAGCAGCATCATTTTTGATACATGAAACCTTTTTTTTATAATATGCAAATTAAGTTAACAGCAATATCTCAGCAACGGTGTGAAATATTCAGCCCAAACGCTGTACGTGAGAGAAAGACCAGGACCTAAAGGACTCCAACAAACACGTTTCGTCTACATTCACCTTTAGGGGACACTATAATTCACAAATGAGTAAAACCACTCATAACAATTGAACCGATCAGCATCAAATCGTGATTCTTCTTTCTGTTGATTCCCTGGAAGGTACCAAGTTTTACTGATGTAATGAATCTGAGTCGGCCATTTTGAGCTTCAACAAAAAACTGTTTTTCCTCCTAAAAAATCTGTCCCATCGTCATGAAATGTGGATCACAGCATTCTGAGACCAACCGGAACAAATCTTTTTTCTCTAATATTTGATATGTGAGATGCTTTATCCATAACATAACCAGGAAGTGAGGCCATTTCCCAGCAACGGCTTGATGTAATGACACCAAATTTGGTCGATATCCTTAGGAACAAGTGCTGATGGTACCAATGGCTACAGGTCTTCCTCTGTCGCTAAGGAGTAGGGCCAGAAAGTGCTTGGCCCCCTTAATCACTGCTTGCAGCTATATTTAGATTTGATCTTGGAAAATATAATGAAATATTTTGAAATACTTGTAAAATACATACCACAGATGTTTTTTTTTTTTTTTCTGTAGGGTTGAGTTATCTCAGCAATCGCAATTGTGTCACTTAATGAAAAATTAAATAAGGGCAGATGTTCAGCTGTTCCATGTCGCCTCACGCAAACGTCTTTGTTCAAAACATTTAATAAATAGCAGCAAATCCATTCAGGAACATAAATAAAAGCCTATTGAACAATTTAGTGTTTATTTAATGTTTACTGACAGACAACTTTTTATTGTTTTTTAAACAATTATTGCTTTTTTTTAAAACAATTTTTAATTTTAATTTAATTTTTAAACATTTGTTTTTTACATAATAATTTTTAAACATAATTTTAAAAAATAAATAATACAATTATGTTAATTAAACTTAAATCTTACATTTTACCAAACCACTCCAACAGTGAATGAACACTATGTCATTATTAAAAATTATTATTAAAATGATTTCAAAATGAAAAAAAAAAAAATAAAATATTTTGCATTATTTGTAGTAATAATCCTTATCACCGTACTTCATCCAAATAAAAACTAAATGTATGTAATTAATCTATTTTGAAAAAAATCTTTGAGGTTGTTGATGTTTAAACAACTGTGTATTTAACTAGCGGAATAATTACTTTTCTTTTTTTTTAAAATATAGTTTGTACAGTGCTTTTAACACTACACATTCTCACAAAGCAGCTTTACAGAAATCTGGATATAAATGTAGATCTGTAATAAACAAGCCAGAGGTGAAAGCGGCGAGGAAAAGCTAATTATGACTAAATAATACGCACAAATTCCTTATTTACTCTGAAAGAAACAATAATGGTATATACAGAGAGTTTCTGAATGAGAGGACTGAGAGTTTCTTTGTGTCCCGGGGCCCTGAGCGTCGCCCCCGGTGGGAATATAGTGTACCAGTGTGAAGCAGACTGAATCACAGCCTTTCTGTGACACACACACACACACACACACACACACACAGCACCGACACACAACACTTGCCCCTGCCATGACCCATCCACAGTTCCATTTATCTCAGCATTTTTTCCTTCAGCAGTCACAGCTATGTGGTATATGAGCACGGATAGGGTGACATCGACTCTCCGTACCTCCAGCACTTTCCCTGTGATGTACTTCTTGCAGTTCTCACACTGGATGCCGAACATGGCGTGGTAGTCCATCTCGCAGTATGGAATTCCATCCCTGTAAACATGAGCGCACACACACACACAGAGACACACACACACAGACACACACACACACACACAGACACACACACACACACACGAGTTTTAACCGTAACTCATGTTCAAGGTGGGCGATATGACAAAAGTGTCGTACTGCGATACTTGAAGTGATCACGATACACGATATGCATCATGACGTTCATTTTTCAAAACAAAACAATGCAAACGTTAAAAAAAAAAAGTCCATTCGACATTTACAAAAAGTACAGAGCCTTGCACAAGTATTCACCCCTCTTGAACAGCGTAGCAGGTACAACAGTGTTGTCAAAAAAAGAATTATTGCCTTACGAGTCAAAATACGTATCAGTGGTGTTGTGAAAATTTGATTGTTGCCATTTGAATCAAAAATCATATCGAATCCTAGCAGGGTCAATGGTGTCGTCAAAATATCACGTCGCTGCTTTATGAATCAAAAAAAGTATCGCAGCAGATTTGATGGTGTCATCAATAATGTAACTGTTGTCTTATCGAAATCAGTATTGTATTGCTGGAGATTCAACTGTATCATCGAAAACAACCTTTAAAAAAAACCCTGCTGCTTTATGAATTGAAACTGTGTCCTATCGTGTGGAAGCCTGAGCTTTACACCACTGTAAAATAGCCCAAAATAATGAAGTGGGGAGAAAAAAAAAATCAACATAGTTTACAAAAAAAAGGGGGTAAATAATTATGCAAGGTACTGGATTTAATCAGGAAGTGAAAATTAAACAAAAATAGACGAAACACCTGACAACACACTGCAGTATTAATATCATAATATAGTATTCTCATATCATCCGTCTCTATTGCATTAATCAGTTGTATTTAATGAATACTATTAATAACATATTTTTCATTTCAGGTCTAGTCGCTCAGCACCGGCTGCTTGTGGGCGTGTCCTATCTTTAGTTTACTCTAAGTTGCCATGGTTTCAGCAATATTTACACAGGCTAGCTACAGAACCTACACAGAACCACCCATTTGATCACAAATCTGACGTCTTCCCCAGACACATTACAAAATACAAGTGTGCACTGGGACTCGACAAAAATGTTGAGAAAGCTGGCGGCCAGATAGGAAAGAAAATCCACGTTTATTAACACGGTATTAATACAGTGTTAGCGTGTGACGCATTTACTCTTTACTCCTTTCATTCATTCATCTTTATTAACTATTTAATTCCGGTCAAGTCTTGGTGGTTTAAATGATTTGACTTGTTCATATTTTGAGAAATAAATTCGTCAGAAAATATCACAGGTGCAAGCAATAATAAGTGCGAGCAGGATAGGTCAGAATCCTTCAGGAGCAAGCGGGATTGGTCAGCATTCCTTCAGGAGTGGGCGGGAATAGGATTAAAAAAGTCCCGTGCACAACAGAACGATACCAGTGCGAGCTAGTGTGGTCAAAGTGACTCAGATAATCAGTACCGTTGAGTTATGCTAGTATTAGGATGGGTCAGACTCAGTTATATAGCATATTACATTACAGTTAACACTGATAACGCGCACACACACACACACACACACACACACACACACACACAGTGTGCAAAGCACTGACTTGCTGATGTACTCAGCATTGAGCACTTTGTTGCACACTTTGCACTTGAAGCAGCCCAGGTGCCAGTGCTTGTCCAGAGCCACCAGCGACTGCTCGTTCTTAAACTCCTTCCCACAGCCACAGCAATCTGCCCAGAGAGAGGAAAGAGAGAAAAGAGACAGAGATCACAAGTCTAGAAGGACAGGACAACATGATCATGACCATCATCTGCTTTATCACAACCTGTCACAGTATCAAAACCCAACCACACACCTGCTATTAAACCCACTCTGTCTTATAGCTCCGTAATACATATACTCTAGATATCTACATTTTCCGCTCACAGTTGTACAGATATGAACACAAATAAATGCTGAATGAATGCAAACTGTCTAAATTAGTGAATCTTACTTAATAGTAGTGTTTATTACATGGTATTAATGGTATTGCGTCTTGCATTTTTAAGAACTGGCAAAATCCTCACAAACATCCACATTTACGGAGCCCTGAGTGAGACGCGTCACCGCAACCTCAGCCGCGCCTCCTGGCTGCAAAAACACGGCGGGAAACTATAGCGATTTTTAAGAGAAAGCTAGAATTTTCTTCTAAAATTTCACGTCATGCTGTTGGCTGCAAGAATCAGAAAACGTGTTTGTAAACACATTTGGTTTCAGCGCGTACTATCGAATCGGACACCTGTCCAATCTAACAGAAGACGGTTGTGGTTACAGATAATTAGGAGGGATAATCGATCCGAGGAGCTCCGTCTCTGCAGCGCCCATTTCGTCTCAGCAAATCAGGGAAGTTAGCATGCTAACTAAGAATTCAGTTAGCTAACGTCTATTTTTGTTGCTTTAACTATCCTCCGTAGCTCGCCAAACATCTGCCTCAAGAAACTAGCTAGCTAACATTTGATCTAGGTCACGTTCTTACTGAGGAGTTCCCTAATATGGACATGTTTTAGCTAGCTAACTTTGTTCAGCTAACAAATGAGTTTATGGAAAGCCTAAATGTAGAATGTATGAGGGAAAAAAACCTGCCGTCTGTGCATTGGTTTAGTTTTAACGGCTCTGTTATCCTCTATCTGAAACCAGTAGCTGCTACAGTAAATCTTTTTCCAATGACCAGAATAATATTAGCCCTATTCAGCCGGGATTCTTTTTCCACTGTGACATCCGTAATAAAATATTTGCCTCTGATTAAAAACTGCATCCGCATGCCTATTAATTGCCACAGCATGAGCAAAGTTCTTTTTCCATGAACCCAGATGTCTGTGTCCCGTTACAGGATCCCAAATTTGTTTACAGAAAAAATACACTCTTAATATTTTGGCATGTAAGTATTTGGCTTTATCCCGGCTGTAGCTATTGTAATGGCCAATTTAATCAGACTAATGAGCTTCTAATGAGCTTCCAGTCAAGACAATGTGTAGACAAACAGCTGCTACATAAATACTTTTCCAAAGAATCCATTATTTTGGGATTGTCGAAAATACATGACTAAGTGCAAGGAGCCAAAAAAAAATAAATAAAAAAAATCCAATTCAGGAAGCAACATTTGCCTGCAAAAGTAGAAATGTTTATGAAGTCTGATATTTATGAATCTCATTTTTTTTTTTTTTTGAGAATCTGGATGAGTCACTGTGCAGCTGTGGAGGCTAAATATACAAACATGAAGAAAGTCACAACTGGGAAATCAAATGCTACACCAAAGGCTTGGAATCGTCACCAAGATATGCATGAGCGAAATTTCCCATACATGTGTGTGTGTGTGTGTGTGTGTGTGTGTGTGTGTGCATGCACTGTATACTGTCAGCTGTGTGTGAATTAGAAGTCTGGGGAAGACGAGCGAGTCGAAGCCTGTGTTGTGTATGGAAGTGTGTGGTGACAATAGAGTTAAAATATAGAGGGAGCGCACTTTCACAGTCGTCTGTTATACATTCCGTGTGGTCATGGTGCTACCAGTATGGCGTCCAAAACAGGAAATGATAACCAATGCCCGCATGTGTGGAATAGACAGCTGGCAGTGTACACACACTGTAAAAAATTGTATTTACGCATATTTTCTGGCTTTATATGACTATAGTGGTAGCAGTAGCTACTGCTGAGTGCTGAGGAGAGAGGGAAGGAGAGGGGGAAGGAGAGGGGGAAGGAGAGGGGGAAGGAGAGAGGGAAGGAGAGAGGGAATGCCTAGGAGGTTGGCCATGGCTGCTCCTGAGCTCCTGCTGCCCAGTTCTCAAAAAATTAGATCGATTGAATAAACAAAATCTCTGACCTGGGAATTTAAAAAATGACTGAGTGAAACATAATGAGCTCCGTGGAAGCTCCTGGTGTGTCACTTTATCTAGAAATACTGTAGATCTCCAGAGTCGACTGAATTCGGTGGCTTCCGTCTCAGGGACTGTACATCGCTGGGCTGGTGTCGCTCGAAAGCTACTGAAGAGCTCCTCAGAGCCATCGGGCTATCAGTCACTTCACCAGCGCAGCTGATTCCCGTTTTGGTAATGTCAGCAGGCTTGATATGAAAGAACGTGATCACTGTGATCACGTGACCAAAGCTCTCGCTCTATCTTTTAACTCTATGGTGGTGACGTGACATGCTGAGGATTCTGGTCTCTGTGAGAGATGTGAAACACTGGAGAACATGGTGGAACCTCTCCTCCCTTTGTAAAACTAATCCCGTCCAAATAGGGCGTATGTCTCGATAAGACACAACTCACCCCTCACTAGTAAAAAAATATAATGTCGTACTTTTTTCATGAAACTTCGACTTGTTTTCGTTTGGTCCTGTCTGTGTGAATAAAGAGAATTTAACTAGCTTACGTAACTATTCTCAACCTGCTGAGGGTCGCTATCACTGAATGAATGAATGAATGAATGAATGAAGGGTTCAGGAAGTCTGAGAATTAAATGTAACTGTGACACCCCTGTCCCCGTCACGGCGCCCCTTCTCGGATGTGCATGTGTGTGTGTGTGTGTGTGTGTTTGTGTATGTGAATCAGCCGCCAAGCAGAGAGCAGGAGAGAGCAACAACAGAGGAGACCGAAAGAAAAAGGCAGAGAGAGTGAAAAAGACTGTGCGTGGGGGTGTGTGTGTGTGTGTGTGTGTGTGTGTGTGTGTGTGTGTGTGTGAGATGGAGAGAAAGAGAGAGAGGGTGAAGAAAGTGGACTCTCACTGTGGACAGCCTGAGCGGGTGCTGAGCTGTTGGCAGGCAGAGGCTGAGTGCATTTCTGACAGATGCACTCTTTCCCGTTAAACGTCACGCGGTCGCCTGCGGGAAATGGCTGTCTGCCAAAAAAACAGAGAAACACAAAGAGAAAGAGGGAGAGTGATCAGTACTCGAGAGAGAAAAACAACAAAAAAACATTTATCGTCTGGTCAAACACACGCACATGCAGGTTACACCGGCTACGTCTACATGCAGCTAATAACGCGTTCATTAATGTGTGTTTGAGTCACGATTCCGTGTTTCCTGTGCAATAAAACCGTAAGAAAACACAGATCAGGTTACGCATAATAATCTAAATATCATAATAATCTAAATATCATAACAATCTAAATATCATAACAATCTAAATATTATAACAATCTAAATATCATAATAATCTAAATATCATAACAATCTAAATATCATAATAATCTAAATATCATAATCTAAATATCATAATAATCTAAATATCATAACAATCTAAATATCATAATAATCTAAATATCATAATAATCTAAATATCATAATCTAAATATCATAATAATCTAAATATCATAATAATCTATTAAAATCTATACATAATCCTGAGGTTTCTGCAGTCACAACATGTTCTTCTTGTTGTCTGTTTAATAATCACACTGGACTCACACAAAAAAAGATGTCTTAGCAAGTAAAAATATCTTAAATCTAGTTACATTTATTCACTGTTTCCTGTTATGAGTTCACAATAAACCAAACATATGATTATTAAACCTATTTCTACACATTTTGTCTGGTTCTATTGGCGGATTATTTAGCGAATTTTAAGCACTTGTTTCTAGAAAGAAGCAAATTTGCCGATAGAATAGGAAAAAATAAGGCTTAAAATGAGTAAAAATGTTTGGAAATAGGTTTAATAATCTTATATTTGGTTTACTGTAATCTCCTAATAACAGGGGAAACTGGATAAATCAAGATATTTTCACTTGCTAAGATGACATTCTGTGCAGCGCACGCTTCTCGTTGCTATGGTTCCCAAGGTACAAAAAACCATCTACTTCCAGGTGATGTGCTGCAAGCACACCCACGCACACACACACACACACACACACACACACACACACACACACACACACACACACACACACACACACACAC
>CM040986.1:23110449-23142051 GCA_022985145.1 Pangasius djambal | reverse complement strand
AAGATGTCAGAAAACTTAAAACCTCTGACTGATATAAAGAGCTGACACTGGAGACTCAATTGTTTATTTTTAAAATCCGTTTATGTGGAGCGTCCACTGTACAAGTCTCTGTGAATGAGCTGTTACTATAGAAACAATAACGCATTAATATAAACCTGCGCTTTGCAGATGCACAACTGTCAAAGCTGCTGTTATAGAAAACTAATCAACACAACTTCAAATTCTGACCAATCAGAATCCAGAATTCAACAGCACTGTGGAATAATTATACTTAATAAACGGTGGGGTTACACATGGAAGATTATAGTATTAAATAATAATATTTTTAATTTGGGATAAAAATGTCACTGAAGTGTGTTTTAAGATGAAAAGAAAGACAGTCTGAGACAGTCCTTAGCATCTCATATGATTATCTTCTGCTCCAAAGTCACCGTATGTGGATATAGTGTATAAGCACACAGACAACATTTCATTTCAGAGAATAAACACAGTCCAGAAATAATGATACACAAAACAAGGAAATCGACTGACATCGGTTTGGTAACTCAACTCCAAATGGACAAACGAAAAGGTTTTTGGGGAATGCAATCTCACTAATGCGCTGAAGGAGAGGGTCAGGATATGCACTTTGGGGAAAGAGCAGTGAAATGCAATCTGCTCTCAGCCTGCTAGCTCTCTCTCTCTCTCTCTTTCTCTCTCTCTCTCTCTCTCTCTCTCTCTCTCATTTACGCCATCACATTAATGTATGCTCCAAATCAGGCGGAGGCTTGCGAGGCTGATTTGACATTTAAAGACCCAATATTCTTGTGAGCTCATGTTCAGTGAATGTTCACTGTCATGTTTCCAGGAGAAGGAAAAGCCAATCACTAATGAAAAAGCAGTCTGAAAAGTACAGATAGGTTTTTATTATTATTATTATTATTATTATTATTAATATTATCGCTAATTACTGTTAGACTTGTCCTTAGGCCCTTGTATTTCCCCTCATTTTCTCCCCATTTTGGGCACCTGCCATTTCCTACCCACTTGCTATCCTCTGTCCTATCATAAGACAGCGACCATCCAGGGGAGGGTGAGGGTTATCACGTGCTTCCTCTAAGAGGTGTGAAGCCAACCCCTGTATCTTTTCATACTGGGTCACAGGGCAGAGTATCACACTCACAGGAATGCGCTATTCCACATACATGAGCTCACAGACGCCTACGATTGGCTAGTCTCACTGCGACTAGCCAATTTTTTGCTGTCCACAGACGGCTGTGACATCATCTGGATTGGAGCCAGCAACCTCTCAACGAAAGGATGAAACACTTTTCGGTTGCGCCACTCAGAAGCCTCCTCAGATCCTCGTTTTCAGCTTGTGTCCTGTTTGTCTTTCCCGTGTCTTACTACAGCTCTGCGCACCACTCCCTTTTTCAGTCCTTTATCACCTGCCATCCCATTTTCTTTATCTTATTAGACTGTTTTTGAGCTTGTGATCCTATCATTGAGCCTGGATTTAGTACAGGATTAGCTCAAATACAGACACTGCACTGCGACTTCTCTCGTTGTGAAGTATTTCACGTTGTCCTTTTGAGAGAGAGCCCACGTGCGTAGAAGCATGAGCTTGTGGTTAAACATTTAATTCAGAACCTTTCTTTGCTCTGCTTTCATTACTGTAAAATTCAGTCAGTAAATACTCACTCGACTCTTTCAAACAGAGGACAAGTTTTAACTTATCACTCTTTAAGGCTCTTGAATCTGATTGGTCGGAAGGTGTTGACTGTGCTTCTGTAACAGCGTGGCTCTAACAATAGTGGCTGTAAAACAAATTAACTAAGGTTTATATTAATGAGCTCGTTCTGATACGTTATGGTTTCTATAGTAACAGCTCATTCACAGGGACTTGTACCGTGGACGCGCCACTTAAACAGATTAAAAACATGTAGTTGTTGCTATGGTGAGGAGATGTTTATGTAACATTTATGGAAGGAGTCTCCAGTAACAGTCAGAGGTAAAGCTGTAACTTGAAGTTTTCCGACATTTTCAGGAGTTTACGCTTTGTGGTTTCTCTGTAACATGACAAGCTGCATTTGTTTTTTCCTTAAAAACTTCAAGAGAGAAAAGAGAGAGGCTGGTGAGGAAACAACTGCTTTATAGCTGCTATAACGTAAGTGAGAACAAGAACTAACTTGTTTTGCGGATGCTCCACAACATTAAATGTAACCATAAAAGGATAAAAGTATAAAGTTTTGTTCTTTTATTTATTTATTTTTCTCCATCATATTTTATTCCTCACTTATTTTACAAAAAATCCTAAGTTAACTGCATATATGTTAATATGCTGCATGTGTTTCGTTCTCCTTTTCTCCACCTTCCCCCTCTTTTATTAAAGGTTGTAGCAAAAAAAACTTTCAATGACATTGTTTCACTTGCAGGATGAGAATCTCATCGATGAGGTCAGATTACTTTATAATATTTAAATTCAGGTCAAAGTTTAATTCAGCTAAAAATTCTAACGAGGAAGAATTTCTGTTTAAAACAGGTATGTTTGAATAAAATACTTTATTTGTTTAAATACTATCTAAACATACTATCTGCAGACTTTATAGTAGAGCTGGCACAGATCGCATGCCCAGCATCGTTATCAGAATATCGTCATCGTTATTGTTTCATGCATTTTTTTTCCTGTTTTCTTAAGCGCTTCCATTCTGCAGCTTAGTAAAAGTAATATCGGATGGATATTGATATCAGCTGATGAGGTTTCAGTATCAGTATTGTTATCGTAAAAGAAAAAGAGGTATTGTGCCAGCTCTACTTATACTCCTTTTTTTTTGCAAAAACAGGGATTGATGGGTGTCACTATTAAAATATCCGGAGAACAATGATAACATTCAGAAAGCAGAAATCACCAGAAGCACAGAGAATTTCCCCTTAAAACTGGAGGACCAAAGAAGTCCCAGGCTGGAGAGAAGAAGTCCCAGGCTGGACACAAGAAGTCCCAGGCTGGACAATAGAAGTCCCAGGCTGGACAGAAGAAGCCCCTGGCTGGAAAACAGAAGGCCCACAGCTAGACGACAGAAGTCCCAGGCTGGACAGAAGAAGTCCCAGGCTGGAGAGAAGAAGTCCCAGGCTGGACAACAGAAGTCCCAAGCTGGACAATAGAAGTCTCAGGCTGGACAGAAGAAGCCCCTGGCTGGAAAACAGAAGGCCCACAGCTAGACGACAGAAGTCCCAGGCTGGACAGAAGAAGTCCCAGGCTAGATGACAGATGCTCCAGGCTGGTCAGAAGAAGCGCCAGGCTGAAAATTCGTAGACCCAAGGTGTACGACAGAAGCCCCTGGTTGGAGAGAAGAGGCCCTGAGCTGGGCTGTTCTTTATCATTAGAACCTTGTAAGTTTTATTTAAATTACAGTTACGTGAACCCCAGCTAATGAAAATGGCTTTTTTTAAAATGTAGTCCCTCACTCCTAGTGACAGCAATAAATAAAATCCATGAATGACAAAACCACTGAACCTTTGCTCTGCAACATTAACACATATTTCATCTACTAAAAGAAGCGAGGCGAAAGTGCACATCCTGTGACAGATTTACTGCTTCACCAGGAGGAGATGAGTAGAAGAGGAGGAGTAATAACTGTACAAACACTCCATCCTCCTCCAGCTATCATCTCTCTTTCT
Source organism: Pangasius djambal (assembly GCA_022985145.1). Classification (NCBI taxonomy): domain Eukaryota; kingdom Metazoa; phylum Chordata; class Actinopteri; order Siluriformes; family Pangasiidae; genus Pangasius; species Pangasius djambal. The sequence continues at coordinate 23,138,394 of CM040986.1, read as the reverse complement.
CTCTCTCACGCTGCTTCATAAATTATTCCCAGCTCTGTGTGTGAGCGTCATTAATATAAATGATCCTGAAACAACGTGCGAGAGAAAACGGCATGCTGACACAGGGGCCGTGTGTGTGTGTGTGTGTGTGTTTCTCTGCATCTAAATGCAGTACAGAACACAGTGTAAGGTGTTAGTTATTAGCACAGAGGAAGTGTTCATGATAAAAACAGAATCACAATTACAATCACAAAGTACAACAATACTGAAGATGGGTTTACAATGTACCGTCTGTAGATAGACAGAGAGACAGACAGACAGACAGACAGACAGACAGATAGATAGATAGATAGATAGATAGATAGATAGATAGATAGACACAGAGTATAGAGACAGATAAATAGATGAAGATAGACAGACAGGCAGAAAAATAGACAGCAAGACAGACAGATAAATAGACTGGCAGATAGACAGATCAACAGACAGTTAGACAGACATGCAGATGGACAGAAAGGCCGATAGATAGATAGATAGATAGATAGATAGATAGATAGATAGATAGAGCAACCTTCCAACATACAGACCAAGAGACACAAACAGATAAACAGATAGAGAGACAAACAGACAGACAATTAGATGTAAGACTGTAATTTCATTAGACACACACACACACACACACACACACACACACACACACACACACACAAGATAATTAAATTTGATTACAGTTTCATTAAGCAGCTTTTTAAATTTATCCTGATTACAGTGCACACTGTGAAATAAAATCTAAATAAATAAATCAATCAGTCTTCCCTGAACTTCGGAAGAGTCTTTAGACCTGATTCAGCATCAGTCAGGTGAAGCTCAGAGCATAACCCGAGCACAGAAGCATCATTTCCTCCTCGTTTAACCGCACGAGCAAACTTAACCCCCTCCTGTATACATGAGGCTCATCATCCAGGAGTTCGTTCGAATAATCAAATCAGTCTGTCATCTATTTTAATCTCATATCCAGGTCCTTTTATCCTTTTATACAGGAACTATGAGTAACTATGTACCTTCATACAGTAAGATGTGATGTGATGTGATGTGTGTAATTATGTACCTTCATACAGTAAGATGTGATGTGATGTGTGTGTTTGTGATGTGTGACTTAGATGTTACGCAATTTACACACAGTTCACACACGCAACAGTGAGCTTCTATTTTATTACTCAAACTGTACCGAGATAATTAAAGTGGTTTCAGAAGTAAAGGCAAATGTTCAATTTTTAATACAGTGTATTAAAGTTACATGCCGAGCTGCTGTGTGTGTGCATGTGTGTGTGTGTGTGTGTGTGTGTGTGTGTGTGTGCGTGTGTGTTTAATGATAATTACTGACTCCCTCTCATTTCAGTCTAAAGCCAAGCGTGAGGTCTGAGGTGACCTCTTATCCCACACAGTTTCAACATTTTTTCTGAATCATAATCTGGTCTCTCTCCTATACTGTGGCTCGGACATGTGTGTGTGTGTGTGTGTGTGTGTGTGTGTGTGTGTGTGTGTGTGTCTTCATGTTAGATAACAGCGTGGACACTCAGGGGAATAACAGACAGCTGTGTTAGGGTGTTCTCAGTAGGGTGTAGGTCACATATTGTAGGACACACATTCTCTGGCAGTTCACGAATAATCACACACACACACACACACACACACACACAGTAAGCCAACAGCATTTTAATATTAAAATTAAATTAGTGACAGCATTGCTACAATGCTCTGTGTATTATGTCTATTCATGTGATGCTCAGTCACAGTTATGTAAGAAATAAAAACCCCAAGTTGTGCTGTTATAGAAAAATAATCAACGACAGGGTGGTGTGATGAAGCGGAGTTACTCTTACCACCCTGAAGGTGATTGTTTTCCTATAAAAGCACATCCTGAAAAGTTTTATTCCTCTAACACCACAGCAATATGCCAACTACTATTGTTTTTGTATTGCAACAATTGTATTGCTGTATTTTTATCCATTTGTAGTTACATTTAATGTTGGGGAATGTCCTTAAAACATGGAATGTTCTTACTTACATTATAGCAATCCTCACTAGCCTCTCTTTTTCCTCTCTCTTAAAATTAAGTAGACTAACAAATGCACCGTGTCATGTTACCGAGAAACTGCAAAAAAAAAAAAAAAAAGTGTAAACTCCTCTGTCCTGAAGATATCGGAAAACTTAAAGTTACAGCTTCACCTCTGACCGTTTTTAAAGCGCTGATACTGGAGACTCCTTCCCTAAATGTTTCCTTCCAGAGAAGTTCATATAAACAATTACCCCATTAAAAGTTCCTTGGTATGTTTGCAGATTACTACAGAAACGGTAACGTGTCAGAACGGGCGCGTTAATATAAACCTGTGATCTGTAGCTGCACTGCTGTCGGAGCTGCTGTTCTAGAAAAGTAATCAGCACCTTCTGACCAATCAGAATCCAGAACTCAACAACACTGTGCTGTAATAACCATTAGGAAACCATTAAGAATACGGCCTTGTGCTGGAGATATACAGAGATCAAACTGCTATAAATGAATAAACCTGCTCTATTCCATGGTTTTATATCAAAGCTTATAAATCCATGTGATCATGTTTATACTGGAGCTGTGTTTGGGCGGAGTGGAGTCTTTGAGGAGTTCTACACACCCCGCGGCGCTAAATAACATTGTCATGCTGTCATGATCTGTTAGGAACAAGAGCAGACAGCCCAGTGAAAACGAGTCCAGGTTCTTTCCCAAAGCCGCGCAATGATCTGCCAGACAGCTATATAAACCTTCCGAAAGGGCTTACCAAAAACCCTATCGCTAGCTGGTTCCCTGCTGTTTTGCATCGCAAATCTGAAGCTGTGAAAGGACAGTGTATGTTTCAAATACACACATTTCCTGTTAAGTCGAAACCAGATGCCTCCTCACCTCACACACCCCATGCATGCCACTCATGATGCTTATACAGGTTGGTAATAACACCAAATAATGCACAAGTATAATGCTCAAATAATAATAATAATAATACAAAAAAAATTATCTGAGAGTGTGGTTCATCTATCGATGAAGAACATCGATACTGAAGCATTATGAAGCATTATCAAAATAAACATTCACTCCTGTACTCAAAATTGAAAGTGAAATACCGAATGCTGAAAAAAAAGGGGTTATTATAAAAAACATTGCCATTGGCTGGGAAGATTTAATGAAACAAGTAGCAATCTTGGTCAAGGTGAAGGAGCTTCCTAAAGTTCTCAGGAACGACACTGTTAAACAACATCCGAACAGAAAAAGCTACAGAGCCATAACACAGTCCTTAAACATCCCTGTCAGTACAACTGGTTTGATAAAAGGTTCATGGATCCACAGACTAATCGTCCCCAGACAAGTGCGCTATGCAAGATTTCACACCTCGCTCTCAGACTAGTGATACGAGAAAAGACAGGAGTCAGTAGAAAAGAGTTGCAGGACGTCCTGAAAGCAGCCGGAACAACGGTTACAGTTACGGAGAACAATGAACTGCTTTACTCTGCTAAAAAACAAGCACAGAGATGCACATCTAAAAGCATTTAGACAGATCAGTGTACCTGACAGCACCCCAGCAAAGACACGTTTATGCAAATTAATGAGTTATTACTTTATGATGCACTTACCTTTACACCTGTGTACATGTAATTAATTATTCTGCTATCTTTCCACAAACTCCTGTGAATACTTCTTGTATTTGTACAGTGACAATAAAGGTATCTTATCGTATTAAATGCATTCACTTGTCTATAAAACGGCTGCTGTGTGTTAGAGACACACTCTTAGTCGTGCGATTTCATGTTTAAGCCGCAGTACAGCTTTAACAGAGAAGGCAAACTTCAGCGATGGAAAATGTGTATTTATAAAGTGATCATAAAAGTGAAATATAGCAGCAAACAGCTATTTGCGGGGTCCAAGCACCTTCCATAGAACAATAAACAGACCACAGATGAACGTAGTGTGCATGGCTCGTGACGCTAACACTGTGAAATCCCTGCTGAAGGCTGATTGGCTGAGACCTGCCTTGCTTTTTAAAATAATCCAGTTGTCATTAGATTTTTAAATTAAATTTCAGATCAATCTGTCTTATGGATCCTGAGAACTTAACACCGCCCCCTATAAATGACCACACACCAAAAAGTCCTCAAAATCTTATCCTTAACACAGGAGGGAGTGTTACCTACTGAAGAAGAAGAAGAAGTAAAGAAGAATATGAACAAGAGAAAGAAGAGGAATAAAAGAACAAGAAAAAGAGGAAGAACATCACGAACAAAAGAAAGACAAGGAAGAAGAAGAAGAAGAAGAAGAAGAAATCCAAATCTTATCCTTAACATAGGAGGAAGCACTACCTACTGGCCAAGTGTCTCTACAATTATGGTTGTTCAAGAAGAAGAAGAAGAAGAAGAGAGGAAAAAGAAGAAGCTTTGGTGCTTGGACCCCTAATTAAAAAACAGGAAATTAAAGCATTTGCTCTCTGGGAGCTTAAACTTCATTCACCTAAAACTGTTAGATTTTATTCATCAAGTAAACCCTGAGTAAACCTTATAATAACCAAATTAATAAAGTAAAAACAATTTATTATTTTTATTTTAATAAAATAAAACACAGTGTATTAAAGACCAGAGTCTGTTTTGTGGCCTCTGAATGTTCTTAAAAAAAAAAAACCTCACCTGAATACATGAGCTAATTACAAATGATCACAGAGTGAGTGACAGGAGACCCCTGATGTGCTCTCACACACGCACACACACACACACACACACACACACAGACACACACACACACACACTGTCTACCCAGTGTAGTTGAAATTAAACATCTGACAGGTCATTGCTTTGCACCCAGACATGAAGTGATGGAAAAAAATGAAATTCATTCGTACTCTTTCCCAACTTAAAAAAAAAGAGGCCAACTTGAGTTTTTATCTCAATTCCTGCCTTTCTTCTTCCCTTCTCTCTTTTCATCCTGTCTCATGATAATCATACCAACGAGCTGCCACTGACACAAAAACAACAAAAAACACTTTAACGCTATTTCCTGTAATGGAAGACGGAGAGAAAAGAGAGGCAAAACGAGTATTATGAACATGTAGGCTTAAAGGACTACACCAGCATTGTCAACATCACCTCTTTCTACCCTTACTCCTCACCTGTTTACTCCAAGCTCACTCAAAACGGACGTCTAAAGGCAGCTGTGGGACTAAAGTCCAAATCAAACACTCTTATGAATTCTTCATTCTTTACAATAATTATACCAGAGAGCTGCTGAATTTTCTAAGTGAAGTGAAGTGAAGTGTGGCCAAGTGTGGTGACCCATACTCTTGTACTCATGTGCTCATGTGCTCTGCATTTAACCCATCCAAGTGCACACACACAGTAGTGAACACACACACACCTGTGAAGTGGGCAGCCTTTTTGAGCAGTTGGGGGTTCAGTGCCTTGCTCAAGGGTCTCATTTCAGTCATGGTATTGAGGGTGGCAGAGAGCGCTGGTCATTCACTCCCCCCACCTACAATCCCTGCCGGACCCGAGACTCGAACCCACAACCTTCAGGTTCACCTTCGGGTTACAAGTCAGACTCTCTAACCATTAGGCCATGACTGCCCCCAGAATCTAATCATAAGATAAACAGCACAGATCTAAATATTTACACCTGTAACCTAAACGAGGTTTATATTAACACGCTCGGTATAATATGTTATCGTTTCTATAGTAACAGCTCATTCGCACGGACTCGTGTTGCACACGTGCCACATAATCTAAGCCCGGTTATGTAACAAAGGAAAACGTGTGTAATCGCAGATGTGGCGAAGTTTTCTCTAAGGTGTTTATTTAGGTTTTGGGGTTTAGTTCCTGTTCTTGCTTACGCTATAGCAGCTATAAACAGTCGTTCCCTCGCCAGCTGCTCGTTTTTCTTTCTTGAAGTTAATTAGACAAAAGTATGCAGCTTGTCATGTTACCGAGAAACTGGAAAGAGCAAAATCGTCCGTCCTGAAAATTCGTGTCTCGTGGACATCCCATAAACTTTAATGTAACTGTCAAGTGTTAAAAAGTGTGACGTGTCATTCGCTCATTAATAAATTAAAAATTGTAATTGTCAGCAAATCGCTGTGGTATATGTGGAATACAATCTCCGACATACAAACTCAAAAAGTAATTAAAAATACTCAAAGTTTGTTGAGTCTAATTCTTTAGTATTATTATTATTATTATTATTATTATTATTATTATCAGGAATGCATTAAAGGAATCCCGAAAGCCTGGGATCCTTGTTTATGTGTTATGATTGCATAAGTCTGATGGTACATGAACACCACGAAACCTCCGAAAAGGGTAAATGACCTGAAATTCCTTCTTACTACATCATTCCAATGTCAAAAAGTAATATTTTAAAGAACAGCTTTATCTCAAGTTCCTCATGTCCGTCTCATCCTGACATTTTACTGTTAGAGTGTTACAGCTGTAGTTTTGAATCTGAGGTACGCTTTATACGCTGGAGTTCAACAACCGTTCAAGGTTGCAGATGTGTGCAGATGTGTTAAATAGAGGCTGAGTTTAAAAAAAAAAAAAAAAAAAAAACATTCCTCCAAGAGACCGTAAGCAAAAAAAAAATTTCACACTAACATGCTTGCAGCTCTAAGGCTTGCAGTTGCTTGTTCAAGTGAGAAAGGTCGTGACCTTTGGTTTTAAGAGGCTGTTGTTTTGAGTGTGTGTGTGTGTGTGTGTGTGTGTTTGTTTCATACTGATGTAAGAATAAATGTGATAAACTCCACTCCAAGAGCCAGACGTCGCCTGAACCCAGAGGTCGCCTAGCAACCAGCATCTGTGTTCACAACAACATTGCACCGACAACAGCCGCTGGGAATAAAGAGTCCCGGTGCACGCGCACACACACACACACGCAAACACACACCTCAAAACGTAATAAATATAGCAGCTTGGTCAAAGTTTTTCAGGATAATAATAGTGCCCCGCATGTTTGAAGTAGAGATACTGTTGCCAACCTTGAACTGATTACTTTCTGTAACAGCACTTCCCAATGGGTTTTACTCCTCTTATACCACAATTTGCCGACTTTGTGTTATACTTTTTGTCCATTTATAGTTACATTTAATGTTGTATTAAATGTAAGACTACACAGGAAGCCCAGATTTCATTAAAAAGCAGCAATGAAATGTTGATCAAAGTCTATCTACCGTATATTATTCATCACTTTTGGTGAAATTCAACAATTTTACTCAATCAGTGATCGATTATCTCACTGTAATATCTCACTCTTGGTTCGTTTAACTCAAACTGTTTTCCGTGGACCGCACAGCCGGCGTGAAAATCTGCTCTGAAGCCTGTAGATGCTCCACTGATACAACTTCACTGATACAAGGCTTCTATGGGCTTCTAAGCAGATTCGATAACACAGTGTTTTAATGGGAGGAAATTAATGCTCATTGGACCACAGGTTTTTAATATGCCATTTTGAGTCCCGCCCTGACGCTGTGCGTCCCTGTGATTGAATGGGAGTGTGTGTGGGTGCGTTTTACATAGGAAAAAAACTCATTTTTTATTGGCCAGTGCGCTCTACGCTTGTACCGCCGGATATATGGCTTCTCCATATTATAATTGGGAGATCTCTCAAAGGGGCAGAACCTCGTAACCAACTGCCAATCACTGAAAAGGTAATGAACATGACTGACATCTCAAACTTAAACACATCAGCACCGGTCAGGATCGCCGAGTGCTCGGAGCTGCAGCAGGTGATCATTGACCCAGAACAGTTTTACAGCGTAACTAGTATACAGTAGCTTGTCATTTTATCATTATAACTGGTAAATAATTTGTACGTATACAGTTATGTTTGATTATTTGTGTTACTACCTTCTTGATTTTGGTGCTTTCACTTATAAGGAGAGACTGAGAATTAAACAGGAGGCCAAACCAACAGATAAAACAGAACACACACAGATATACTATACACTATACGGCCAAAGTTTAAAGAACTCATATGTGGTTCTTCCCCTAACTGTTGCCACAAACCTGGAAGCAACCTGGATGCTGTAGCATTACAATTTCCCTTCATTGGAACTAAGAGGCTCAAACCTGTTCCAGCATGACGACGCCCCTGTGCACAAAGCGAGCTCCATGAAGACATGGTGTGTGAAGGTTGGAGTGGAGGAACCTGAGCATCCTGCACTCGACTGAACACCTTTGGGATGAACTGGAACACTGACTGAACCCCAGACCTCCTCGACATCCCAGCGCCTGACCTCACTAATGCTCTTGCGGCTGAATGAACACAAATCCCCACAGCCACGCTCCAAAACCTAGAGGAAAGCTTCCCAGAAGAGCGGAGCTCATTATTACCCGCAAAGGGGAATAAATCTGGAATGAGATGTTCAACAAGCACATATGGGTGTGCTGGTCAGGTGTCTATAAACTTTTTTCCATATAATGTATATACTTCAATAACACACACCTGTGCTTCTTCTACTTTTAAACATATCTAGAGAAAATAAAGACGTAAGGATAGAACCCCACAGCTTATAACTGCAACACTGACCCGCAATTTTGGCCAGTGATGTGCTACATGATCACATTCTCATTTATATCTCTTAGCATGCATTAATGTACTTAACTAGCTAACTAACTCCCCCTACTAGATTATGTTAGATACCACTTTTATAGCCTCGTCAATCAGGAATTATGAAACAAAAAAGAATGTAGAAATGCACACTATTTTGAAAATGTCACTGGTGGGATAACGTCAGATCATACACGTTACTAACTGTGAACCTGTGACATCGTAACAAGTTTATCCTCACACATCATAAAAACAAAGCCTCATACAGGTCTGACCAGGTGACACTGTACATTTCCTTCCCCAGCATTCAGACACTAAAACACACATTCCTGCTCATCTCACAGCGCCGTATTCCACAAAAGACGAGCCGAAGTGTCCTTTATACGGAGCGCCGGCGCTAATCTCCAGCTATTATCCTTGAACACAGGTGTTGTTTTAGCAGACAGGTATGTGACTCAAGTGGTTTTAAAGGTTCCGCGGAGCACAACACAACACACACACGCTCTATTATTGTAAAGGTCATGGGAAGAGTGCTGAACACACACACGTGTGGATGAATGCTGTCAATGCTGTGCGAGTTATTGCGGTGCGTTTGGCAGGGTGAGAGTGCCACGTCCTCTCGCGGTGGCGTCATGTGACTCGTTACCTTTGCAGATGAAGCACTTGATGTGGAAGTGTTTGTTCTGCACCCGCAGCACCTCGCCCTTGCAGGCCTGGCCGCAGTTCTGGCACAGGATCGGGCCGCTCTGAGGCTTGGGCTGCTGCTGCTCCAGGGCGCCGTGTACGGCCTGCTGCTGAAACGCTGAAACACACACACACACAGAGAGAGAGAGAGAGAGAGAGAGAGAGAGAGAGGGAGAGAGAGAAGGAGAGACAGAGAGAGAGAGAGAGAGAGAGAGAGAGAGAAGGAGAGACAGAGAGAGAGACAGAGAGAAGGAGAGACAGAGAGAAGGATGTGTGTTAACTGTTGTAAACAAAAAACTTATCACAATATCAGGAACTTATCAGGAACTTATCAGGAACTGATAAACTGACTTATCAGGAACTGTCTCACAGCACACTTTCAAATAAACCTGGAACTACTCATTAGTTCATCAGTAATTATCCATGATGACAAATTGCCGTTTTTTTTGCAGCTGTTTTGCTGTTTTGTTTTGTTTTTTATATTTTAACCGATAGATACGCATTCCGAAAACTCCAGTCCTGTTTTTTGTGTTTGGTATGAAAGCATATTAGGGCCACTGTTTCAAAAATAACAACAGGATTTTGAGAAAAGTTGTAACATCTGAAGAATTATTAGGGTAAGGGAATACAAGGGTAATAATATATGATACCACAAGAAAAAAAATCAAATATTTTGAGAAGAAAGTCATAACAAGAATAAAGTCTTAATACTTAAACTTCGGGAGCATCAGCAGCAGATTATTATTAGTATTAGACATTTGAAAATTTGACGTGCAAGAAATTGTACTTATGTACAAGACCGCACCACTGCAATCAGCACGGTATCGTGGGTAACGTAGGAAACCGTTAACCAAAGTGAAAACTGAGCAACGTGACTATGAACGAAGTCTAAAGTCACTCACGCCCCTGAAGTCACACACTGTCTCACAAACACACGGGTTCTCATAAAACACAGTTACAGCCAGTTGTTTAGCAAAGGAGTGGAGTAAAACCGGTTTCAGTCAGACACACCAACACCACCGCATTTTACAACGTCCTGTACGAGCACTGCCCACTTACACAAACGTTTTCTGAGGATTAAAGCTCAGCCTCGCACTCATTCACTGAGCACCGACTCACTATTCACGCTTGTCGCTCGCACACAGGACTGTCGCGTCTTTAATTAAATCCGAGGGCTTTAAAGAGAATTCCACAAAACATTTACGAAAGATGATGAACCAGAAAACATCCAGCTGAAACACACACCTTCACACTGTGTAACAAAGAAACACAAAACATTCTAACTATTTTTTTCCTTTTAGACAATCTGACAATCTATTATACCACAGCGCTGGAGCGTAGACACTCCACATAAACAGATTGAAAACGTGTAGTTGTTGATATGGTGAACTTTTCTGTAAGGAGATGTTTATGTAACATTTATGGAAGGAGTCTCCAGTGTCAGTGCTTTGTAACAGCGGTAAAGCTGTAAGTTTTCCGCCATCTTCAGGACAGACGAGTTTACACTTTGCGGTTTTTCAGTGACAACATGACAAGCTGGGTTTTTTTTTTTGGTTTGTTTTTTTTGTCTTATGAACTTCAAAAGGTGAAATAAGGGAAAGTCTGTTTATAGCTGCTATAACGTACACTCACCATCCATCGTCCACATGACAACTTGTTTCGCAGACATGCCACAACACTAAATATAACTATAAACGGATAAAAAAAATATGGCGTGTCGTTTTAGGAATTTTTTTTTAAAATGTACGCATTGGCTAACTGCTGTGGTATAAGAGGAATAAAACACTTTTGGGGTGTTAACAGTAACTCACGCCACCCAGTCACTGATCATTTCCCTATAACAGAACAACATGGAGTGTTTTATTTCCTTACTTCGTGTACATGAACATGCAACACCTCTATTACCCAAAGAATATCAGTAACATTAGCTACGTCAACTAGTTAACTGCTATAAACTAAATCAGCATGACTTTTCTCATTGTCCAGTCTTAATAGCTGCTGGAGCCAAGGAGTTTATTGTGTGACATCATACATAACTCCACCCCAAATCAGTTTTCTACAGACGCACTGAGAATGTTTGAAAAATGATGACTTTTAGAGACTATATCAATCTCTATAATCCGACTTACATATTTACTTGACACTCGTACACAGTGTACGATTGGCTCCAATCATGCTAACATGCTTTACAGCTCCCTTTGAGAATTATTCTCTGCAGCTGCACCTCAAGCGAGGCATGCTGGGAATGTTTACAGGCCCCTTTTAAACTAAAACTGTTTCCTGACCTGGAACAGGAACGACGTTACTTGTGCAGTGTATCATAAACCCAACACGAGCACGTCTCCTCCACCGCTGAGAAGAACAGCCGGGCTGGAGATAAACCCGTTCATGAGGACACATGACTCGTTCTTTCCATTCGCATTTTGCTACGCCACAGTTTTCCTTGGCATAAGTCTCCGCCTAAGCGACTGTAAAGCGTCTTCGTGTCTGAGCGGATGCTCCTGAATTGAGACGAACACCGATAAGGACGCCTTCGTCAGAAAAAAAGGCTGAAATGTAAGAAGTGCGGTTGCTGGAGAGATGCCCGCTGTTTGATGGTGCCCACTGGAGCCAACACATGTTTCCAATAAAGATAAGAATGTTGAAAGGATCAGGAATCCTCATAAAAAAACAGGGTGTTACAGACCCTGATTTATATTTCCAAAAAAAAAAAAAACAAAGGAAAGTATGATGGCGACTTGCACAAGAGGAGCACGATACACATCTGGATATGTGTCATGGATTTACTTTTATTCTGTTATGTTGCGTGGAGGAGAAAAAAAGCACCACACTTTCACGGTCAGCGAGATCTCTGGCATCATTCTGATATCTGAACACCAACAGGGATGGAGGAAAAATGTCAACTGGATCAAATACTAGCAAAAAAACCCCATTTTTAACATCATTTTCTTAAGAAGAAAGTGCTTTTCTTAAGCATTTTCCTTCTAACAGACTACCAACATGATTGTTCAACTGTTCGCTGAGGAATTCTCCATCGTGATTGGTCAGAAGGTGTCGATTAATTTCCTGTAACAGCAGCTCTGACAGTAGTGCAGCTGTAACACGCAGGTTTATATCGTTTCTATGGTAACAGCTCGTTCACAGGGAATTGTACGGCGGATTCTGCACATAAACGGATTTAAAAAATGTAAAAATATTTATGGAAGGAGTCTCCAGTGTCAGCGCTTTGTAGCACTCTACGGTAAATCTGTAACTTTCAGATTTCTGACATCTTCAGGAAGGTTAGGTTTTGTAACAGGATCTTGTTTCGCAGACAACACTAACACTAAATGTAACTATAAATTGGCAAAAAAAATACAACATGTCATTCTTTAATTAACAGAAAGTTGGAAATTTTCTGTGGTACAAGCGGAATAAACACCGCAGGATGTCCTGTTATAGGAAAATAATCAAATACAGGGCACTAACAGCATCACACCACCCTGCTGTTGATTATTTTCCTACAACAGCATGAAATCTTGAGTGTTTCATTCCTTAGATATTGATGATTTTTTTAACGGTATCTTAACAATTTTGTATATAATCATTACATTTGTAAAGTCTTAAAACTTACAGATATTTTTCCTTATCTGTGTTAAATAAAATGAAATTGTTTAATATAAATATTAGTCAAAATACAACAGAGCTCCGTATTTTACAGTCACACTTTACACTTCTTTATACATTCATTTATATTTATTTACATTTAATTTAATTATATAGTTACAAATTTATTTATTTATTTATTTATGCTTCTGTTACTTTATTATACATAATGGCACATTTACTTAAACACTGATAGTAAAATTTTGCTTTTAAAATCCTTAAAATTATAAAATATTTTAATATAGATAGTAATATCTATATTATATATCTATAATATATTGTTAATACAGATAGTGTGTAACCTGTTAGTTGCCAAATGTCTCACTCATATGTTACTCATTTGTTAATCTAGGTTTCTGCTAAATTTCAAAATTTCTGCTTTTAAAGCAGGTTATTTTTTATTTATTTTTTTTTTATGTATCCTAAAAAACACTCCGCTTTAAAAGCAGAAATTGTTATCCTGAAAAAATCACAAAGTTCATCAATCCTTTCATAACTGCAACATAAATCGAATCGAATCAAACTGAATCGAATCATAAAGTCCATATGATTCTTACCCCTAACCACTGAACACAGAATCATGTTAAAGTTACAAGTATAATAAAAACTAATTCATATATCTGCATGTAAAGCTCCATGCACTTGAACTTTAGGTTTACAGCTACACAGTAAAGCGCATGAGGCTAAACTACAGTAATGAGATGCCTAGCTAATCAATCATCAATCCCGTGTCCTTTAACCTGCTGAAGGTCAGCGCATGGGAGCAATGCGACACGCGGCGCTGTGGCACTAACACGGACCAGCTACACATCCGCGCGCATGCGTGTGCGCTATTTATTTTCAGAACCGCTTCAGTGTATGATGACTTTAAGCAGGTCTGCTATAAATAGGCGGCCGTGTGAACCATCGTGCTCTGTAACACAGCACCGGCATCCACAAGCACGACTCAACCTGACTCCACACTCAACCTGACCAACCTGCAAACCTTCCAAAGCAACAGGAAGACATTTTGCGGATTTTGACCAATATTTTACTCCAATATTCAATGTTTCGAAATGCTGGTTGCGTTGGGAGAATTAATCTGACAGAAGGCAGGCTGCGTCCCAAATCGCATACTATGGCTAAACAGCAATAGCGCCATTAGTGTGCTGACGTACTACATGAATGGGTTCTAAAATCTGATTGGCTGAGCCGTGCGCATATATCAACCACAGTAATTTAATACTGTATTAATGCACCAGATTTAAATCCAATAAAACCGGTAAACCAATCAAACCTACAGCCATTGCTCTGGCTACAAAATACCTTAATCTTTTCCTGTTATGTTGCTTAGCAACCAAAGCTTACTAGTAACAGACTACATTTCATAGCAGAAGAATTGTAAATATTATTAATAAATTATTTACTGAAAGCTGGATTTTATTACGCCATTTTTGTCACTGTTTTAGAGAAGCAAAAAAGTCACTTGATGGGGTTCATTTCACGCCTAAGAAAACCTTCACCTGTGATAAAATCACTGTAAATCACACCCTCAGGTGGCTTATTGCTTTAATTTAACATGGTACTCTATAGTTTGGGATGCAACCTACATATTCCTGAGTGTTCTCAGAAAAACCTGTCTGCATAAACATGACTGTCACATTTACAGTGCACTAGGTGAAAGATTTCGGCTAATCTCTTAGCCAAGACACCGGCTGAAATTATAGTAAGTCATAGGAGAGTTAGGTAGGAAAAGTCACTGGAACTGCAGCAAGTTATACATCAGCACCAACGCTCCCCTTCTGATGATGCTTCCATGCAGAAACGTGTATAAAAAAGTCAGTTGAAGTATAATAATCGATAATCTGGGACTGCAGCTACACTTGACTTTCATTACAGGTATTGTGTTTTTCTTATTTTTTTGAAAGCCCAAACAGGAACACATTTCAAAACAGAGATAGGCAAATTTCAGTCCCAACCACACATAATGCTAGCTAACTACATTAGATGTAAGCTTAGGAAGCCATGTCGATTGTTCAACACCTTGAACCATCAGTCATGAAAGCTTATTAGCATAGCAGTGCTTTGTGGTTAATTAGCTTAATGTCACAGTGAAAACTCCAACCTTAAATTGAAGTACATTTATTTAAGAAAATTAATAAATGCTATACCGAAACATTTTTAACAAAGTTACATGTCATGCTCTTACAGTCACCTGAGTGCTTAGGAACCCTTAAGCAATCATCGATGTCTTCCTGTGTCACTGTGCGTGGAAACTATGGCAGAATAAATTGGTGCAAATGACCGTGTTGAATGGATCTAGTGGTAAATACTGTTAGCAGGCGTACACAGCTCAGCTAAATGACTCGAAATGGAAGGTCAGGAAAGAAGAACGTCCAAGCGTGAGTCAGCCATCGAAGCCACCAAAGCAGGAAAAGTGTTTAATGACATCATGACTGAATGAAGGCAGCTGTCTTGAAAAGACATTTGGGGGGGAAAAAAACACACAAAACCATCGAATATCTCATGGCAAAGTGTTATAACTGTTAATAATGACTTTTTTTTTTTTTTTAAAATGGCATTAATACTTCACAAACATTCTACATTTATTAGGTTTCATTCAAGAGATGACTAAAGAAAATTGAGAAGCCCTGGTATAATATATATATATATATATATATATATATATATATATATATTAATCAAGTTCTAATGGAGTTTCACCTTCTTCTTCAGCTGTGCCTGATATCTGAACTCTACCTGACCTTATCTGCCCTGAGGTCGTCTAGAACTTTTCCGACCTCACCAGAACGCCTCTCAAAGCAATCCACGTATTACTTATATAATACACGACATGCCTCGAAGGCGCAACTCAGCAGGAAAATATGATACAAGATAATCGAGAGGTTTTACAGCATGTAATTACGCCATTAAGATGGAAAGCAAATATTTAATCATAATTGCAGTATAATAGTTCACCTTTACAATTCAGTGCAGAGGGATCGTAAGTATTTGCCTCTCCTTTTATGCGAGGGATGAGAAAAAAAACAGGGCCAGTCATAAGGCAGAGCATCCTGTCCCAGCGGGCCGTCCGGGTCTGCCAGGGAATATGCTGACTTGGCATTGGCAAAGAGGTCCAGTCGCACCTCGCCAAACCTTTTCCAGATCTGGTCCACCTCTAAATGTGTTTCTTTAAGATAGCCAACCTGTTAGTGGGGTTGAACAGCCCTGCGTTACAGTGTAATGCTGAGCAAAATGACGATTTAATATCTATATCGTGATCAGTTATGTCACAATATGCTTTTTATGGACATAGTGATATCTCATTATTCATTTTCTCCCCACTAGCAAACTCTCGTCTGTCATGTGACAGCTACAAACCGGGGAGGGTGAAGGCTAACACGTGCTTCCACCGAGACACGTGAAACCAGCCAACCAGACCTTTTCACAGTGCTGCTCATGCTGCATCACAGGGCAGCGTAACACAGTCTGAGGAAAGCGCTATCTACCCTTTTCCTCATACATGAGCTCACAGACGCCGTGATTGGCTAGTGTCCCTCTGACTGACAGGCAGAGAGAGTATGCCATCCTTTCCACCTAGAGAACGCATCCAATTTTGCTCTCTCGGCTCCCGAACCAGGATGTCTCTGGCATCGTCGAGATTAGAACTTGCCATTTTTAATCCCGTTTTTTAATAGTTTTTTTTTTTTTTAAATAATCAATTTAGTAACAATCTGACTATAAGCAGTCAGTGTGTTGCACTTAATTTTAAATTTTGTACTTTTGCAGATTTTTGTTTCAGTGCTATTTATTAATTTTATTTACTTAAAGAAAGAAATAAAAATTAATGCATTTTTGTAGACATTAAATAAAGTATTATACAGTTTTTTTTAAAAATGCAACTCTACTGTATTATTGGCATTTATATTAGAAATGATTTCAAGAATCACAATATGATATTTTGTCATATAAGCCCGCCCCCTCGCCCCGGTTTATATTATGTATAATTTGTGGTAGTTTGTATTATGTATCAAAATACATTTTCCAAATAATGGTTGCATCATCTGTTAATGGATTATCAATACAAGTAAGAAATTAGAAAATACTGGGTGTAAAAAATGTTATTGTATTGGTTCTTTAACAAGGATTCTTTTTAAAAAATGCCTTATAAACACTTTTCGGTTTGGCTTGGTCTTAAACTGTAGTTTATGAATTCAATTAATTATGCTATAGTAATATTTCATATGACGTCTGAGCTGTCTGGTCCTGTTTGTTTGACACTTTTGACGCTCCAACGCGAGCTCCATTTGAGACCGAGCAGCTGAGGGTTCATTTGAATTCATTTCTGATCACAAAAACCAGCAACAGAGCACAAGCAGAAAGCGGATATGCCACCGTCTTCATGTCTGCTGGCACAAATCCACATGTTATGTCATCTCTAGTCTCCATTGCAAGCCTGGATCGAGTGGCATGGATTCTGATTGGCTCAAAATGGCACAAGTGTCATATAATCCTACCCATGGTGATGGATGCCACTAAAACCCTGCCTCGTTTTTAACTCAGTTCTAGTCATTCCCAGTGAACACCAAGTGCTTTTCTGTCACTAACAGAGCTGTAGGAGAAACATTTAATCCAGCCAGGCAACATTACAAAGCGAGTAATGAGAATAAAAAGCCTTTCTCCCAGCGCAAAGATCCAGGCGGCTCCAGGAGGTGACAGCAGATATTTCCTGGAAATGAGACTTGCATCATGGCTTGGATGGGATGTGCTAGTAATGCAGGTGGAGAACAGGCAGCTGTGTCCAACATTTACACTCCCTACTCGCGCCGTGTCGAGCTGTTTAAAATTACTAGAGCGTGATGTACACCCTGACCAGCTTTCCAACACCGCAAGAGGAGCCTCGCTGCAGTCAATTAAGTCTCGCTATTATAAACCTGAGAAATGTCACACTGCATTGTGAAATTCTGTCCCGGCAGCTGGTGGACGCCGATATCGAAACGCTTTGAAAATTGTTTACGACCATGAGGATGGGGCGCTGTTTTCTAAACTGAGCTACATTTTAAACAAACTCGATTCCGATATCCTGACAGGAAAATGTTTTATATTGTTATTAATAAAGTTCAACAGTTCTTGCGTACATAAAGCTGGACATAAAGCTTGCCTATACAGAATATACAGAATTCATATATAAAAATGAGTGATACCAAGGTGTATTTTTTGTTTTTTTATGTATACCGATTGCCTCTAGAAGAATAAGCTGATATAATGAATACACTCGATAACGTAAGACGATGAGTGAATGTTGTTTAAGGCAAGCCGGTGGGCAATATTTTCATTGGCAACAAATTCCTTTTTAATTTCATTTAATGGCAATGATTTGTCATTTTGTAATTTGTTGCCAATAAAAGATTCTGTGGTTGTAGCTGAGGTTGAGGAACTGTCAAAGCTTGAATTCACTGCTGAAATCAGTGACACCGCTGACATTTTTTTCACCAGTATTTTCCAGCGTTTCCAGGAACGCAGCGGTAGGATTCATATTTATTATTATTTTTTTAAATACATATGAATACAGACTACATTAGAGTACTGAACTGCTTGTAACACTGTAAAACTTTCAAGACTTCCTGCAACACCAGATATGACTTCTGATATATGAATATTCAAATAATCCACGTCATTAGTGACGTCTCTAGTCATTAGTGTGGCTCCGGAGTAATGATCATTTTTTAACAACCATTTCTCTGCATACATGTAAATCAACCTCAGTAAGCATCTGGGAACCATCCCAGTGCTCCTGCACCACCCTCTGTTTATCTCGCATGCCTTCTTTATTATATAAACACACACACACACACGCACACACTGAGTTGGCACAGCCTGTTGCCCGGAGGGTCCAGATTGCATTAGAGCTCATGGAGTGCAGAAGCAACAGACTACATCATGACACCTCACACTAGGTGGAGCACTGAAAATGTTGTGTTTGTGCACAAATTACTCACATATTTAATCAAAATATCATACTGTTATCGCTACACGATAACCCCATCAGCTTCCAGCTAAGTCATAACAATTCGATTTATTCGGTGATTGTGTCTTCAGGTTATTTTGTTCATCATGATTATTAGAACTTAAATATTCTTCCTTTTCTCAACCACACACACACACACTGTCACTAATGACTTCTGCAATTACACACAAGGGTGCTTGAAATAAGCCTTGCCACCCCAAACGCCACCCCAACTTTTCTTGACCAAATCGATTGAATATTAGGAACAACTATGAAACCAATTCATCTGCAGTGTCATTATGTGATCTTTCTTTTGGTACGTGAAACTAATTTAACTTTGCGTTATGAAGAATGTATGCAGTGCCACCCCTTAGCGTAACTCTTCAGCCCCTATTGCCTACCTGTTTTCTAAAAAAATGAACAGTTATAATTAATTCATGGCATCGTTCCACCTGTACGCTCTTAATTATGTGGTCAAATCCATCCTGAAGTTTATATTCAATGCCTAGACAGTAATGTCATAAATATTAAAAAATTAGATTTTTAATTGTACAAAGTAACGTTACGCAGCATGAAACTACGGTTTGAAACGTCTCTTTAACAGAACACCAGCCTCACCTTTTTTCTCTGGCATTTTCCTCACCGTCAAGGTCTCAGGTATAAATCCGAATCAAAAACGAATCAAAATGTTCTTTTGAATATTCTTTAAATATCCGAGAAAATAATGCTGTCTTATCCTAGTTTATTCTCATCCAACATCCTGTCTATGAGGAGTCTCAGCTCTGAGGTGAGTGCACGCTGGAAGTGAAGCGCTCGTGTGTTAAAGGCACGCGGCTCATAGCTGGCTGAAGGGGTTGCCAGATTGACAATAACACCACCCACAACCTGGCTGTGCTTTCTGTGTGTGTCCAGGGCCTTGAAGTCCTGTAAATATATGTATGATAATTACAAGGTGAACACACACATACAACACGACGGCAATGTCATAATTACAACTCAGGAACTCTTTTTTCCAAGTTGTGAGCTTGACAACAACAAAAAGTCATGGTGGCCATATACAACATATATTAAGTTTATATTAAGAGGAGATTTTGCAGTTTAGCAGCTCTTTGTTTTCTTTCAGTAAGACAAAATGAGCTTCTTGTCTTTGATGATACAAAAAAAAAACATAAAAAATGAAACAAGTTGTCTTACGCCATCGATTTTTTCTGACTAAAAATCACGCAAGATCAAGTTTTATTAAGTAGAAAAATGATACAAATGGAATTCTGTTGAAATTGTAGCCACAGAACCTGAGTGCTAGTTAGCTAATGTTAGTGATTTATTGGTATATTTCGAAAGGTTTGATCTGTCTGAAATAAATAACAAACAAGAGCTAGTTTCCCAGCAGTTCTGCATGAAAATCTGCATTGCAAATGTCTAATCTTCATAATATTAGGCTGTTTGGGATGACAGAAGGATATGGTGGGGTTTTCAATTCAAATATTCAGGCATATTTATATTTATAGATTCGGTTCTTTGTCATATTTATAGATTCTGTTGGAGGTTGGAGGTGTTCGTTCATCCTTTCATTCCACTTCAGTAAACGCTTTAACCTGATGAGGTTTTCGTGGTGGATCTGGAGCCTATCCCAGAAACACTGCGTGTGAGGCAGGAATACACCCTGGATGGGATGCCAGTCCATCACAAGGCACCACACACACACTCACACACACTCATTCACAATTAGGTGCAGTTTAGCACAGCCAGTCCATCTATTGTCATGTTTTTGGATGGTGGGAGGAAACCAGAGAACCCGGAGGAAACCCACATGGACATTGGGTTTGTATATAAGAAATATTCTTTTGATTGATTGATTGATTCTTTTTTTTTTTTTTTTTTTTTTTGGTGAATTTCAGACTTCAGGCAGGAAACTAATTTGCATATTCTTAATTTGTATAATTGTTTTGATCCCATTAATGAAACAGGTTTTTAAGGTTTAAAAAGTTTCATCATCATCATATGGGGCTGAAAAGTCCTGACTCGTTCTCTTAAATTTAATTTAGCAAAGTTACAGCTTGGATAGATTTAAAATGATCTGAACTGCTCCATAAGCCTGATTGAAGTAAAATCCAATCTGGCAACCCTGTAATTCCTGTAAGCCACGCTGACAGCCTGGCCAACTTATTGCAGCAATGCATTATAAATAGAACATTCTCTACCACCAAATACCCATCGTTGGGGTCTCATGACACCTGATGGGGGGGCAGTCGACATTTAACCCCTTCTGGTGGGCTTTAATTATTTCTGAAACCTAAATGGTGCATCGCAGGCTTCCGGTTAACGCATCGATGTGCTGTTAATGCACCTTTCTGTGCATTAAAAGCGCATACTGCTAGTGACAACCTAAATAATTTATATTCCTGCAGAGCAAAGATGTAACATGAAGGACGACCAAGGATCTACGTATGTATATGAAAATAACAAGTGTTACCAACCTGTCTATATGTTCACGTCTGATTCATTGCAGTTCATTCAGATGTATTAAAATACGAAAAATCAGAAACAGCATGTTTTGTTAAAACAGTTCTGTATAGATATATAACCACAATAGAAAAGAATAGACCTTATAGAAATTATATATAAGAAGCGCTAGAAGTCTATAACTAAATTCAAAACTAATCAGTTTCGGGGGCATATGCAAATTGCGCCCTCCCTAATTTCACATCTACACACCTTATATTTATATACATTAGCATATATTAGAATATAAGACGTCAGCATTCACAAAAATAACCTATTCAGCTTTAATTTCTCAGTACTTTCTGTGCTAGGTTTTATTTATTGAGGGTTTTTTTTTTAACTCATCTGATATTTAGCCACTTATTTTAACTATTATAATTATTTATTTGAACTATTTGAACTATTTAACTGCAGCCTGTGAAAAATGAACTCGAACGGCATAACTGCTAAATAATTCTCAATACACATCAACTATTAGACCTACTTAATTTCTAGAGTGATTCGTGCTCATTCATGTAAGCGCTCCAAATCTAGCTTCCCTAAATCTTTGTGTTTTGTGTTTCATGACAAAAAAAAGAAATAATAAAATAAAACCTCGGAGAGTCCTCCGTTTAATCATTCATTTATCTGTCGTGCCAATGACCCGAAAACTGCGGCTGCACATTCCTAAGTTGATCACGCAGGGAAGACTGACGATACAGTAATGACTAAAATGTTATCATCAGGACTCCACTCGCAAGGTCACACATGGACGGAGAGAGGCTCTAATGAAAGCGCGCAGATATGACGAACGCTTTAACGGACCAAAGAGGCATTTATGAAGCCTGGGTGTGTGTTTTTTTTTTTTACATATCCAGTTAATTACAGCCTTACAGATTAGTAAAGACAGATACAGATCGTCTTTTTGCCAGCATTGTCAAAGATTTTCTTTTACCTTATGACAAGATGGCAGTTTTGTTTTTTGTTTTTTTTTTAACAAAGAGAGTGATTTTAGTCTCCATCCTCTCGCATACCTCTTCAAATCGAGCCCTGACTATTGTTGATATTTTAGCATCTTCACTTTATAACCTTTAGGATGAATGGTATTCAGACCTCGGACATAACTACAGATGAAAGCGCTATTCAGTTGAGTAGCGTGAAAATTTACGCATGTGGGGCGGAGCTTTCTGGGAAAAGGGGCGTGTCTCAGTTACACCTGATTCTAAATTTGAACTTAAGCGCATTTTTGTTGCTCAATTTATGTCAGTTCGATTGAGGAGCAGTATTACGTCCAGCCCCGCAGTCTGACAGTTTGATGTAAACACAACAAGGTCACGCTGAAATTTAAGTTTCGGTTGTAAATACGCTAAAAAAAATGACGGAATGCCGTTTAGGGCCAGTATTAAATACATAAACATAGTTCTGTCACTTTAAAGTGCACGAAAAGCTTTTTTTTTCTCTCTCACAGAGGACAACAGAGGAGACACATCTTAATCAGAGATATTGCTTCTGGAGGACAGAATCTTTATGAATAAGACTGTGACTTAACTGCGAGTGAGCTGGAAATGTAGCAGATGAGCGCTCGGACAGTTTGTCCTTATCCCGGGGATGTTTTCTTTACTCATCGAATTTACACAAACACTGGCACTGATGAATTAAAAGTGCGATAAAATCGCTACACATTATGATTTTATGACCTCGATGTAGTATCTGGTTGCTTTATTCATTTGTGAGAACAATTCGCTGTTAGCACCAGATATAAAAAAAAAACTACAGTGCACAACACCAGGGTGCGCTGGATCAAGTGCTATTTTATAAGCTGCTGAATAATAATGAGTGTGGAAGCCATTTTGTGAAATTAAACCAAATTTATACTAGGACTATTCATGCAGCAATATATTAGCAATATACTAGACTTCTCATACTGTACCTTCTCATTCATATATCATCGTATTAAGATTTTTTATTTTATTTTTAAATACAAAGTATTACATCTGACAGCAATGAAACAAAAAAAGTGAGCTGCTCTTTCCTGTCTGCATTTTCTATCCTCTGATTTTTTTTCATACTTAAATGGGAAGTGCTAGTGCATTTAAAAGTAGTAGACTAGATGCTAGTTTTGGATAATCAAGAAAAATCTGGCAGGCTTGGAGGCGTGAACTACACACAGACGACTTACATTTTCTGAATGAGGTGCCAAGAATATCATCAAGTACATAACCCGACTCTGAATACGCATAACTTTCTCCACATAAACACTGGTATAACTTATGGACTTATCTTACCGACTCTGAATATAGCGCAAAGAGTAAATAAATTAGTAAATGTGAGTTTGTAGTCTTAGTGTATTGCTATAATGTTTAACTAAGCCGTCGCAGTTATTTAGCCACCACACAAGTATTGCTAATACTAATAATCTTTAATACTAAGAGGAGTTATTAATATAGCACTTTTTAAAGTTTACCAAGTGCTTTATAGAGAGTGAAGAATGAATTTAAAAAATAGTAAAACAATCAGAGAAAAATTAAATAAGAATAAAATATAAACATAAGCTAAAATTTTAACTTAAGTTAAAGTTAAGTTAAGGACAAAGTGCAACAGAGATAAAAATCAGCATAAATAAAAAATGAACGCTTCATGAAAGCGATGTGTGTTTCCTGTGCAATGAGATTTTTGATCGCATTGTCTCCGTCTCTCTCTGTAGAGAAATGAACAATGACGAGATCAAAGTGAGCGGCGTTTGTGATAATAACCTGCGTTTCACCTTTTCACACACCCACACACACACACAAACACACACAGAACAGCTGCTTCAGTGGGTCAAACCCTCACCTACACCTGATACGGTCTGAGTAAAAGCCAGAATGAGAAAAACAAAAACACTAAACAGCTTTTCATCGCTACTGTATATCAGATTTACTGTTCGCATCTGAATCGAAAGCTGCAGTCAGGCTGGGTGTGAAACACCATGTGGACAGATCGTGGAAAAAACAAACACAATGTCAAAGAGGCTTTGTTCCAAGGACGTGTGTGTTGTGTGTGTGTGTGTGTGTGTGTGTGTGAGAGAGAGAGAGAGAGAGACAGAAGCTCAGTGTTCAAAGGAAACACATTACATAATTTACTCATACTCTCACTTATACACTTCCTGTGATTTGACAGTTAATAAATTTCTTTAGAAAGTTTTAACACCCGAACCGTGCGTGTCATCCAGCAAAATGCCTGTAAGGCGGTGAATTAATCATACTAATTACATTTCCGTGTGGATCCCAGGAACGGAAAAGAAAACGTCAAGCTGTGAAAACAAACCATTTTTAAAAACTTTATGATAAAATTATGATTCTTGTGATTTTCTTTGCTTCATAAAGCTACACATTTGAACCTACCGTGGTTTATGTGATACGCGTTTCTTAAATTTCTTAAAACCCGAATGCCATTTTAAAAAAAGAAATTCACATGATAGGTTTATTTATATCTAAATCTTATACGTTTATTGACACATTTATCCAACCTTGCTAAAAGCTAGCAGAGACAGAATTGATCAACCTTTTCAACAGAGCGAACACGCAAAACGTCTGCGTTACAATGCTGAAAATCCGTCTTAGTGCTGGACTCTAACAAACAGTGTTTACGTCACTGCGAAATATGATATATTAACAAGTGAAACATACTGAATATAGCCAGATTTATGTCATATTTCTCATTACGAGACTCATTGTGAGATTATTTCTTTTGTTTAGATTTAAGGTCCTTCAACTGTAAAACGCTTAGACGGCATTTCTATCCGGTTTATAAATCAGGTGCCACAGGAAAACACCATTTTCGTGCACTATTATTAAATTCAAAATATCTTAAAATACCCAGGTTGATGAAGCAATAAGCGGATAAAGGATAACGCTGCGCTGAATGATGTGCTCAGTGCTGCTCTGTGAACTAGCTGTAAGAATATCTGATGTTTAATAAATGATCTCCAAAGAGTGTAATTTGCTTAAATAACCGCACTGTTGCATAACACAGGCCCTGAGCAAAGACACAACAATGAAGTTGGAAATGTTCCACACTCGTAAAAGGACTAAGAACAATGCCCACTTCCACAACATACCACACCACAAAATGTCCTGCAGCCAGAACGGGGATCAGCACACACCCTGGACGAAGCTGTTACAGATTTCTGCGTTATATATAACTGATATACATACATGCTAGCTAATTAACTTTAGCTAAATTA
Organism: Pangasius djambal; assembly: GCA_022985145.1. NCBI lineage: Eukaryota > Metazoa > Chordata > Actinopteri > Siluriformes > Pangasiidae > Pangasius > Pangasius djambal. Next base: position 23,112,786 of record CM040986.1, on the reverse strand, counting down.
CTAATTATTATGTTGCATTAAATGTTGGTTAGGTTGCATATTAATTTCAGCATGAAAATACACACAATGATTTTTTTTTAAGTTCTGGATTTGCCCAGAACCTAAAAAAACAGCAATATTGTATTAAATCATGGCTTAAATGAAAGGCTAGCTAACGCTAAGCAGTATTATTCTCCTACTACGCACATGCATATGCATATCACTTAGATCTTAAAACGTCCAACAATAGCAAAAGACTGTAGCCTATTTTCTCATTATTCCTGTCACCAATTAAAATACAGAATACTAAAAAGTCTGTATTGTGCATTGAACATTTAAATATTGAAATTGCAGTGTGTAAACGGGTTTTGAGCTTCATTTAATTGCGTATAAAAGGCCACGTGAAAGCTAGCCATGTAGGACAACTTTAATATAGTTCCAATTTAACACATCCATAAAATTAAACATCATCATTAACTTTACTTAACATTCGAGAATTACTCTAAGTGATTCTGTTTACTTGGCTTTTTTTCCCTACAAAATTCATTTAACATACAATGCAACATCAAATGATGGAAACATTTCATTAAAAAAATAAGTCGTAACACAATTTGAGGCACCTATGTATACGGTATTCTGTATACATGATAGGGATGTAAGCAAGTACAGATACATTATTCATGATGAACAGATAATGTGTTCTAAACAAATAAATACAAATAAAAAGGTACACTATTCACGTCAATGGTTTTTAGAAACTTGCGAGAAAGGTGCACAGGGCATTGGTGTGCATCGGGACTGGGTTCCTGCGGGACGCGAAACAGTCACACAGACAAGAGGTTTTTACTTTCGGTTAGGCGCAAGTGTGTGGTTGTGAAGTTCGCGGGACAAACGAAGACCACGTGAATGTGAACGATGCATTTACAGTGACGCGTTTACAGCGTTCGTTCATTCATTCATCCTTAGTAACGGCCTGGTCAGGACCACAGTGGATCAAATTTGGTGACGAGATTGTTTATAATTTGGGAAATAGAACAAATTCAGTTTGTTAGAAAGTCCTAAGCAGGTACAACGTGCCCACATCACAATTAAATCCGAATAGAGAAACAGATGCATATATGATTTTTGACGCCCGATAAAATATCCACAACAACCGGATAAAAAACATATTAAAAAAACATATTTCTGAAGAAAAAAAACCACACTTTTCTTTACATCATGTACTTTTCTTAACAATATTTTGGCATTGCTAATAACATTCGCATACTAAGCAGACTCTGCAATGCTAACTAATACCTAACTAATTATGGGATTGATGAATGAATGGATGGATGGATGGGTGGATGGATAGATGATTGGATGGGTGGAAGGATAAGTAAAGTTCAGCATTAGCTGTAAGAAGCTGAACAGTAGTGTGTAGTTCACTCACTGGGATGAGTCTGTGCCTGCCATGATTAAGTTAATCCCGTTAACTCGTCCTTTTGAAGTGAAGCTGCTTTACATCTCATTCGCTACACTGTACATCCCCTAAGGACCTGACACACACACGCACACACACACACACACACACACACACACACACACACACACACACACACACTTCTTGGATGATGCGGGCCTCTCTTGCATATGAGGCTTCTATAGAATATGTTTCGGCATGCCTTGGCTGTCCCAGTACACAAAAATCTGAGATTGTCTTGTGCTACAATAAATAAATACAGAAATATATATATATACAGAGTATATTAGCCCTGTGATGCACTGACATTCCATCCAAATTCAAAACTGAAATAAAGAACGACCCGAGAAAGCAAAAGAGAGAGGGAGAGAACACTGAAGATTTACGTAGCAGTCACGTAGCAGTCACGTGTTTATATACGCTTTCATCAGCCTCTTTCATCTCTGATGTTCACTTAGCAAACCTCAGCACTCTCTCTCACACACAGACTTTTAGTCAGCAGATCAGCTCCACAACTTTTGGCACCCTTAATAAAAATAAGTAAAAATTAATATACATATATATATATATATATATATATATATATATATATATATATATATATATATACAGTCAGGTCCATAAATATTGGGACATCGACACAATTCTAACATTTTTGGCTCTATACACCACCACAATGGATTTCAAATGAAACGAACATGATGTGCTTTAACTGCAGACTGTCAGCTTTATTTTGAGGGTATTTACATCCAAATCAGGTGAACGGTGTAGGAATTACAACAGTTTGCATATGTGCCTCCCACTTGTTAAGGGACCAAAAGTAATGGGACAGAATAATAATCATAAATCAAACTTTCACTTTTTTAATACTTGGTTGCAAATCCTTTGCAGTCAATTAC
>CM040986.1:23072779-23083661 GCA_022985145.1 Pangasius djambal | reverse complement strand
CTAACTTGTTATAAACTTACTTGCTTACAAACTTACAGACTACCTTACAAACTAACCTGCTTACGAACTTATAAACAAACTAACATACAAACTAACATTCTTACTGACAAACTTACCTAGAAACTAACATGCTTACAAACTTATTATTTGTGAACTTAGTTACTTACTAACTCACAAACTAACTTACATACTTATTTCACTTAAACATACATACTTATGAACTTACTTAAACTAAATTACTTACAAACTAACCTACTTAGGAACTTACTTACAAACTAACTTACCTACAAATTAACCAACATACTTCCAAACTATCTTACTTACAAATTTACTTTCAAACTAACTAACTTACAAACTAACATTCTTACTGACAAGCTTACTTAGAAACAAACATACTTACAAACTTATTATTTGTGAACTTAGTTACTTACTAACTTACAAACTAACTTACATACTTATTTCACTTAAACATACATACTTATGAACTTACTTAAACTAAATTACTACAAACTAACCTACTTAGGAACTTACTTACAAACTAACTTACCTACAAAATAACAAACTAACCAACATACTTCCAAACTAACTAACAAACTAACCTGTTTACAAACTAACCTACTTACGAATCTACAAACTAACTTACCTACAAACTAACATTCTTACTGACAAACTTACTTAGAAACTAACATGCTTACAAACTTATTATTTGCGAACTTACTTACTTACTTACTTACAAACTTGCATACTTATTTCACTCAAACAAAGGAACTTACTTACAAACTAACTTACCTACAAAATAATAAACTAACCAACATACTTCCAAACTAACTTTTTTTTTACAAACTAACGTACTGACAAACTTACTAACTAACCTACAAGCTAACCTACTTATGAACTTACAAATTAACCTACTTACAATCTAAGGAAAGTGCTATCTACACTTCACCCATGATTGGCTAGTGATTGACAGGTGAAAGAGAGTAAGCCCCGCCCACCCAGAGAGCACGGCCAGTTTTGATCTCTTGGACTCGCAGTTGTGGATTCTTCCCCGCTGTTTACTGGCTGTCATTCCAAAAGTATACGTTTTTGGTTTGGTTGATTAACCTGATGTGTTATTTCACACGGAATTAAGAATATTTATTTAAGTAATTTATTTACACGGACTAACTTTCACTTAATTGCAGATTACATGAGCTGATTAAGATCCGGAGCAGAGAGGACAAGACTCACACCATGAAGAGTTTATTACTGGATATTGATTTCAGGTAAGTGCACATCTACGGACTTTTGCTAGTGAACAGTTAACGCTGGAGTAGTTTTATGCGAAGGTAAGAACTGGATAAGTGGATCATCACCCTGGTCCTGGAATAACATCACTCCTGTCCTGCATATTATTATTATTATTATTATTATTATTATTATTATTATTATTGTTATTTATTTATTAATTTTTTAACTCACCTGAGCTAAAAGATTGTTTTTGACCACAAATTGAAGTGGGTGTCACATCACGTTTATGTTTTGTTTAATACTTATATTACTTTCCTACAAATTTAATACCATGTTTATTTAGTTAACTCTTGATTAAAGCATGCAGCGCATATGCGTTATGTTTCCGGGTTTTTTAGTTGCATTAAAATGTAGCACAGCATTGGCTAGGCATAAATATAGAAAGTTCAAATGTTAATGCATGAAGAAGACTAAAATCTGCAGGACGAGGTCTGTCTGCATTTCAGTGTTACTGCAGAATAACGCGTTAGAGCCCGAGGTCACAGAGCTCCATATGATCTGGAACAGGCTGTCGAGCTCTGGCTTTGAAAAAGCGAAAAGCAGGAAACACGGGCTCGGTGAACTGGTGATGCGCCCTCTCGAACACGGTCGTGCAACCTGCTGAGAAATCCTGCAGTATCTTCATAGCGACTGCGTCGTAGAACGCAACACGACCCTTGTGGTAGTTCACAAACACGCCCACCTTGTCTGGTGCCGCCCGAACGGACAGAGCCAAGTACCGGTCGTTGTGCCACGCCAAGAGACGCCCGTCCCGAAACTCCAGACTCCACGAGAGCCTGTTCCTTCCCAGTTTTGTGCTTTTGTCCTGCCCTTTCCTGTGCAGGCTGCCGTAAGCCACGCCCACGGCCCAGGAAGGGCAGCAGTGAACGTCCACTTCCCAGTAACACTGACCCGAGCTTATAGCGGGCAAGCCGAGGGCACAGCAGGTCTGATCGAACTGCAGAGGGTTGCTAGGAGCCGAGCTGTCGTCAGGAGAGATGTACAAGCCCCGCCCACTCGAAGTCACCTTGATCTTTCTGTGGGTGGCTGTCCTGTCAATCAGCACCTCAGTGGAGTCTGACAAGAAACATACAGGGTACTGTACAGATTAGTCTTTAGACAGTATTGTGCATTGTGCGGTAATAGATTTTGTGGTGCATTGTGGGATATCATGAGTATTTTGGTCCTTAAATAAGGCCACGAAACGGCGTGTAAACGGAATAGGGTGTGATTTGGACCAGAGATAAACCACTCTCTGTTGTGTTGTTATAGGAAAATAATCAATGGCAGTGTGGTGTGATGAAGCAGACTTACTGCTACCACCTTGAAGTTTATTATTTTCCCGTAACAGCACATCCCGGAGTGTTTTATTCCTCTTACACCACAGCGATTTGAGGAAAAATTGCAATTTCTTATTTATTAAAAAACAATATCTTGTACTTTTTAATCCATTAGTTATGTTTAACGTTAGGGAACGTCTCTGAAACATGTTAGTTCCTGTTCTCACTAATAACAGCTATAAGCAGCTATAAACCTTTTATTCTCTCTCTTATTAAGTTAATAAGACAAAACGCAGCTTGTGATGTTACCGTGAAACCGGAAAGCGTAAACTCCTCTGTCCTGAAGATGTCAGAAAACTTAAACTTACAGCTTTACCTCTGACTGTTACAAAGCACTGACACTGGAGACTCCTTCCAGAAAACGACTGCTCACATTCCTTTAACTCTGTTACTATAGAAACGCATCAGAACGAGTGCATTAATATTAACCTGGGACTTGAATTAAAGCTGCACTACTGTCAGAGCTGCCGTTATAGGAAATTAATCAGCACCTTCTGACCAATCAGAATCCAGAATCCAACAGCACTGTGGTGTAATTACGTACATTTCCCTGTAGATAAATACGTTTATCGTCATTGAACTCTGTCGTTCATGTTAACCAGCTATGAGTTGATGATTCAGCGATATTCATCTGTAACTGATTAGTAAAAAAAAAAAAAAAAAAAAAAGCGGATTATTTACCCAGGAGCAAGCTCTTCTTCTGTAGTTGGACTTGCAAATCTTTCGAGATCTTCCCCAAAACCTTCATGAGCTTCTGGAACTTTTCATCGTTCAGCTTGATGGCCAGTTCAGCTGCGTCCTGCTTCTTAGAGCAGCTACGCAAAAGTTCGATCAAATCACTAATAAATTATTAACACTGATCAATTGAATATGTAGCTGCAAGTTATATTGAAAGTGATTTACCTGAAATCTGCAGGACAGACCTAAAATCGGGATAGAATGTAAAATTTTAGCTTTACGAAGAAATGATTGTTAAAGTGTTTATATCACACGTGTTCTTTAGCACGGCGTGATGAGTACCGGCTGCTGGCTCTCAGCTCCTCCCTCCTGCAGTGTCCTGACGGTGCCGATGTGTTTGCGCACCAGTTTCAGGTGCTGGTTCCAGTCGTTTAGGAGACGCGTCATTCTGCTGCTGTTCTCCCTGTGCTCTTGTTCTAGCGAGTCCAGGACGGCGTGTTCTTCCCTCTCCAGGGCCAGACGCATGGCCTCGAATCGCTCGCGCACTTGCTGCTCCATCGTCTCGGCACTCTTCTTCACCCCGAGAACGGGGACGGGGGGGGGGGAGACGGAGTGTCAACGACAACGGATACGAATTAGCCTTAACGCATCGACGCGTTTAATTCGCAGAACATTTATCCGATTCGATTCTCACACTCGATTGTGAGAAATGCCTCGGAATCAAGAAATGCTTCACCTGGGTCTTTAGAAATATTCCTAAATCAAAGAGTTGACGACGCTAAAAGTCTGACTTCTGTCAGGTAAAGCCATCGGTGTGGAATGTTGTGCGCGTCTCTGAGTTTAACCCTGTACCTAAGAAAATAATAGAGCAGTAGCATCACATAAATTAGCTGTCTAAGGAATAAAACCACCATGTGTCATGCTGTTATAGGAAAATAATCAACAGCGGGATGGCGTGATGAAGCAGAGTCAGTGGTACCACCCCGAAACTGATTATGATCCTGTAACAGCACGTCCCAAAGTGTTTTATTCCACTTATACCATTCCTCTTATCCATTTAGAGTTACATTTAATATACTAGAATGTCTGCAAAATAAGTTCTTTATATCAGCTGTAACTAAACCATAAACCGCAAAAAATCCTCCATCCTGAGACTTTCCCGTGGCGGAAAACTTACCGACTGTTACGAAACACTGACATCGGAGACTCCTTCCATCAGCGTTAACTAACGTCGTCTTTCCTCTTTGTGAAAATAACACTTTAAAAAAAAAAAAATCTGTTGCTTTTTAGCTTTTTAGCTTAGTAGTAGATTGCGTGGCATCCCTATGAATGAGCCGTTGCTATAGAAACGCTAAAGTATTAGAACCAGCGCATTATTATAAAGCCGCGATTACTGTGAAGTAGCACAGACGGAGCATTCTGATAACGTTTATTTTGTTTTCTTCACGTACGCAGTGTATTTTTTTACGTAACTCTGTCTTGCCTTTTAGTTGGAAACAGAAAAATGACTCGCGACGTTTACTAGCTGCTAATTATTATTTATTAGCTGTTAATTATTCACCAGAACAAACTCCAGCCTGGGGGGGTTGGAGGTGAAATGAAGAGATGCAGGTCCTTATATATGGGAATCCTGAGATATCTTCCAAATGATGTAGCGAAACGTTACAGACTGCACCTTTAACTTCGGTAAGATTTGCTGATCACTTACAGTCAGGTTGGCGTGGCGCTTTTTCAGAGACGCCATGTGAGCTTCCGTCCTCTTGCTCTCCTTCTCCAGCTCCTCCAGCCAGCAGGACAGCTGTTCCTGATGTTCACACAAGCGCCTTTAATATTCACAAGTGTGCTGTATCGCTTTAACATTACTATCAGTCTGGGTTTTTGTTTTTTTTTTCCCCCATAACACAAAGTTATACTGGAGTGTAAGCAAACCTGTGAGTATTTGAGCGAGTCAGCGCCTGGTTTACGGAGTGACTTTGGAGAACGAGGGAAGGGCTGCGTGACTGAGGCCAGACAGAGCGAGTCGGCTGGCGGTGGCTGCGACACGCCCTCTTCCTCTGCCATTTCTGCGAACTCTGTTAAACAGCAAAAAAGTAAAGAGGAGAAATCCCGATGTCATGCCTCATAGCTGGTGGTTTCAGTGGATCTGCTGACTTTTTAACCACAACAGCGGTCACCCCTTTAACATTTCTGCATTTCTGCTGAACGTATGCAGCAGGTAACACCTTATTTCCTTTAATCAGGTCCTTTCTTCTGGAAGCTAAGGTGCAATATGTTGAAACATGTCTGAAGCAGCGAGTGCACTACAGGTATTTAGTACAGAACTGTCCCAGACTGGATCATTCAGAAACACGATTATGGACTCGGGGTAGCGTGAATAGATTTATTATAGAATGAAATCTAGAAAAGGGGGGAAAGAAGGACAGGTCTCTAACTGCCGCAGGTCTCTAACTGCTTCCGACTCTGATCATTCGAAAACACTACAATGGCTTAGAATAAAGAATATCCTTTTTCTAGAATGGGGGGGAAACAAGGATCGGTACATTCAAGACCAGAGGAAAGAAGAATAGCAGCTACGTTTTAGAAAAAGGAGGGCGGGGAACCATGGAGATGAAATGGTTGCAGTATTCTAGACATGGGGATGGGGAATCTACTCTAGAATAAAATGATCATTTTATATGTTCCATTCTTTTATTATTCAACAAACATAATGACTTATAGCTGGAATGCTTTATTCTAGAGCGAATGATACTCTAGAATAGGGGGGAAAAAAAGGATGGCTATGTTTTAGAACGGAGTAAAGCTGTACAGTTCTTCCAGACTCGCTCTATAAAGCTAGAGGGCTTTATCATCGGATCAAGAGTTGTTCTGTTCCTGCTCTAGGATAGGATAACTCCAAAAAAACACGAATGATAACTCCAAAAAAACAAAAACAAAAATGGATAACTCAAAAAAAAAAAAAAAAAAAAGATGACTCCAAAAAATGTCTATATTAGTGATGCTGAATTAAGACGTTTACATTTCTGTATATATGAAACAGGCCTCCAAAATGTCCTCCACAGTCATGAACAAAGTAATGATCCATTAATACACAGTGTCTCAGAATACCAGTAAATAATTAAATAAAAGAAAAGAAAATTAGGTTGATACTTACAGTATGGTGCGGGAATGAAAGTTTGTTCTAGTGCTCTCTCCTTCTCTCTCTCTCTCTCCTTCTCTCACTCTTTCTCTCTCTCTCTCTCTCTTTCTCTCTGGTATGTGCTGAAGCAGCTGCAAAAATGTTTAGAAGCCCATAACAAGCCAAAGCCTGCGTGCGCGTGTCTGTATCAGTGTGCCTGTGTGTGTATCTCTGTGTGTGTGTGTGTGTGTGTGTGTGTGTGTGTGTGTGTGTGTGTGTGTGTGTGTGTGTGTGTGTGTGTGTGTGTGTATATCAGTTGTGGGTGTGTATCAGTGTGTATCTGTGTGTGTATATATCAGTTGTGGGTGTGTATCTGTGTGTGTGTATATATCAGTTGTGGGTGTGTATGTATCAGTGTGTGTGTGCGCATGTGTATCAGTGTGTGTGTGTGTGTGTATCAGTGTGTGCGTGTAGGTGCATGCATGTGCAGTGATGTGAGAAGAATAATGCCTGATGTTCTTGCTCTTTTTCCTCTTGTAGATATTCTCAGTTTTACACACAGGATGATTTCTGTCATTACAACATGTTTAATCATCACTTCTTTGACGGAAAGGTAAAAGATCCTGCATGCGTTTTTCTATAAACCTGTACATATATGTGATATGACACCGGTATTTGTCCGATTTCCTGTCTGCACAGGAAGCAGTTGAAGTTTTCCTGGACTTCCTGACAGAGGAAGGTGGCAATAAAGTAGTGATGGTAGCAGATCCACCCTTTGGAGGTCTGGTGAAGCTTCTAGGCCACACGTTCTCGAAGATATCACACACGTGGAGGAGTCTCCACGGAACTGGTGTGTAAGGCACAAGTACAGTTCGGTGCAAAAGTCTGCACCCCCCCCCCATGGTTTTCGAGTGTGTCTCATGTTCTTTGAATATAAAATATTAAAAATGAAGTACGGGTGCATTTTCCGTAGCGGGGCATTGATTTGAAAAAGGTAGTCCTAAGGGTGTGCAAATTTATGCACTCGACTTTATACACACACTCAGACACAAATGGAGTTGCAGGACTATTTATTTATTTATTTATTTATTTTTTAAACCCCTTATTGGGTCTCAGTTCCTTTATTTCAGGGGTGCTCATTACGTCGATCACAAGACAACCACTGGTCGATCTTCTTAATAGGTCAGTGTAGACCCCGGGTGTGTGAGAGCATGGAGAAGGACTTGGGAGAAAGGTGTGTGTGTGTGTGTGTGTGTGTGTGTGCAGGTGTGTTTTGCAAGCTCCACCAACTATATATATCTCTCTCTCCCTGGTTACGGCAGTTACTGAACGCACAGAGAGACACAAATAAGTAGACTGGCTGTAATAAGACACAGATGCGAGAGTCATCACGCGCTACCCGCCGCTTCGCCCCGCCTCCTCTCCGTCCACCGCTGACGCCCGACCACGCCCCCGCCGCTGTATATTACTTATTAAATTATAAAATTGATTGCATAACATTTATTTGAATGAAGACAAATCTCTCAAAATAATTTCCCAAACAGATTTAGAGTGTACGTGCATATTTCACATGGTGGATCTTATCTTACTATAAATAATAGCATGAAAAAGTAGATCTCGTGTCATAGAAGTGTGAGCACCCCTGCTTTATCCGTTCTCAGTAACGACACAGACGGCAGAATTTATACACTCACAACCGTTCGAACCCTCATTCTGCAGGGAGCAGCGTGTCCGAGATGCCCATGGTCTGGATATTCCCGTACTTCTTTGAGCCGAGGATCCTCGACTGCTTCCCTGCCTTCACCATGTTGGATTATCAGGTAATGAATTCTGCATAAGGAGGGGAAAAAGAAAAAAAAGACAAACTGTTACACAAATATCAAGTATTGTATTTTATTTATTTATTTATTTATTTACTTTGTGTGTGCGTGTGTGTGGGTGTGTATGCTAGTCAAAGGTTTTTGAACCCCCCTTTATTTTAGCAATTTTGATAAACCAGCGTTAGGCTCATTTTAAATAGAAAAATAAATATATGGGAAATTAGATTATTATAAATAGAGACGCTTTCTTTATGACGGATGTAATAGAAAGATCCGAGATCCTGATACTCATTTTCTCTGATTCTTCATCTACAGGTTGAACTGCTTTACTCCTAAAGTGCACTGCATTTAATAAAGCATTATTTAGTACTCGTTAGGATCTCAGAGCAGCTCCTTAACACATCATTAAATACACAATCTGTGGTGTAGCACCGTTTAATATTTTTCTTTATTTAACAGCCATTCTAACAAAGCTACAAAGCTACAGCGAAGGCCAACAACCTCCTCATCGCCACCGGAGTTACACTAATCTTAGCACGTTGTTTTGTTTGCAACCCCCAGCCCACATCCACACCATACTCTATAATTCCAAGGTCTCAGCAATTTAGGTGCGTTACTTTATGTAAAACTGTAGCAGTGACGCACCGCGAACGCGGTTATTTGTCGTTACTGCAGGTGGATTACGATAACCATCCTCTGTACAAGCACGGGACGACGGGCCGTAAGCAATCCCCAGTCCGACTGTTCACTAACCTCTGTCCCAAAGACATCGTCCTGCCAAAGGAGGAAGGCTACAGGTAAACCTGAACACACACACACACACACACTTCACTCTCTAGCAGTACAGTCATCCATTCTTAATTCTGTCTAATGATAAAACCATATTTTTGCTCAGGAAGTAAATATTTACAGCGCTTCCTCTCATTCACACTCCTCAGATTTTGCAGCATCTGTGAGAGATACGTCTCAGCAGAGAACCGACACTGTAACGACTGTAACGCCTGCACATCCAAGGTAGGCCTCGTGTTTTTGCAGGGTGGGTTGTATTTTAAAAAAAAGAAAAAAAAGAAAAAGAACCGAGCAAGACATTTTATTTTTCAGAACGGACGACCATGGAGGCATTGTGCAGAATGCGGAAAGTGTGTGAAGCCCTGTAAGTGTTACTTCTTCCTTTTAAAGGATGAAATCAACACAGTCTCTCAATCATCCGAGACGTGTTTAGCGACGATGTAAGCAGAAGCTACCGGTTCAGCGTTTTACAATCTGTACGTCTAAATAACAGCACGTGACTCAAACCAAAAAAGTTTTGGAATATAGTAAAATAAGTGTATAAAGAGTATATACACATGTGAAAATGGAATGATATAATACAAAATCATTACAATTATTATATAATTCATCAAAACATCAAAATTTGAATCCTGATGCTGGTGTAAGTGACACCAGAATTATGTGCTGAGGAAGAATATGATTCGAGATGGAGCCTCATCCCAAGCTGTGTTTTGTGTGTTTTTTTTTTAAGCTCTGTGACATCCTTCAGTCCATTTTTTTATACATAACAGTGTGTCAGAAACCACAAACAAGTCTGTTTGAGACCCTAAACAACTCCACAGAGCTGAATGAGGAGATGCGAGTGTGATCTACGTAGCTGTCAGCCTCCGTAATTTTTAGCTCCAGCGCAAAAACTAAAGAAGTCTACGCGCTGGAACATGTCTTGGCTGATCGACGTGCGCATGCTATAAGGTTGTATTTGCATAATTTACATAATTTACCATCTCTGTTGGATCCATTATCCTCTCTCAGCCTGGCGTCACTGTTCCTCCTGCGGTCGTTGTGTACTTCCAGATCATCGCTGCGGACAAACAGGCTGCTACAACTGTGGTGATCCTGGACACAAACACAAAGCCTGTCCTCTCAAACACAAGAAAAAGTGAGTGGATGCTCATACAGTCTCACACACACACACACACACACACACACTGTACAGATCTCGCATAGCGTCCTCTTGGTTGTAACGCGGCGCGTTTGTGTATTAGTACCGTATGTTTACGGATGAACCTGACCTGAGCCGGATCTCGTGTGTCTATTCCAGTGTGCAGAGTGCTAAAGGAGCATCCAAACACAACTGCAACAAGCACACCGCTAAGAAAAGGAAAAACAAAAATGCACACAGGAGCAAGAAGAAAAAGGTCACATGAGTACTCGCTGCACGGATCACACCCCGATGGAGCGTGCGTCACCAACAGAGTGGACTGATGAACATCGTAGGATTCAGTGGACGGAGAATCAAGTATCTCTTTATATAACAGGTGGAGAGAGAAATGTACTGCACATTCTGGCTATTTGATAATAAAACTATACACTTTTACACTCTGTGTAATTAATAACTTTCTTACTAAAGTGTGGCCGGTGGTTGTTGGGTTATGAGGTCAAATCCCATGACCTGCACTGTAACTTAGGCCCTTGGGAGGCAGCGATTAAACCCCCGAGCCAATAAAAAAACGAGGTGCGGTGCGGTTTCAGAAATCGATCCCTCACTCGCGCACTGTTAACTATCCAGACTGCACTCACGATCAACATTAAACAGTTTTGTGTGTAACAAAAACGACAAGTTTCTCCAGTTCCTTCTGGACTTGTGCTGATAATTTGTTATAAAAAAA
>CM040986.1:23028548-23056008 GCA_022985145.1 Pangasius djambal | reverse complement strand
CTGACTCTGATGCTGAGTCTGATGCTGAGTCTGATTCTGATGCTGAGTCTGATTCTGACTCTGATGCTGAGTCTGATTCTGACTCTGATGCTGAGTCTGATGCTGAGTCTGATGCTGAGTCTGATTCTGATGCTGAGTCTGATTCTGACTCTGATGCTGAGTCTGATGCTGACTCTGATTCTGAGTCTGATGCTGAGTCTGATGCTGACTCTGATGCTGAGTCTGATTCTGAGTCTGATGCTGAGTCTGTTTCTGACTCTGATGCTGAGTCTGATGCTGAGTCTGATTCTGATGCTGAGTCTGATTCTGAGTCTGATTCTGAGTCTGATGCTGAGTCTGATTCTGACTCTGATTCTGAGTCTGATGCTGAGTCTGATTCTGATGCTGAGTCTGATGCTGAGTCTGATGCTGAGTCTGAGTCTGAGTCTGATTCTGACTCTGATTCTGACTCTGATGCTGAGTCTGATGCTGAGTCTGATGCTGATTCTGAGATTTAGACAATGACAGAGTTTTTGTGATTTTGCCTTTATACACCACCACAATGGAGTTGAAATAAAACAATCAGGATGTGCTCGAAGTGTAGACTTTCAGCTTTAATTTGAGAGGTTCCACAAAAATATGGCATTTAGCATTTACCACTTTGTAACCATGAGGAAGTTTTCAGGACAGAGGAGTTTATGTTTCTTTGTGCAGTTTCTCTGTAACATGACCAGAGTCTGGTGAAGTGCTTATAGCTGCTATAACGTAAGTGAGAACAGGAACTAACTTCGTGGAAGTTTCTTAGACGTTCCATGGCGTTAAATAAAAAAAAAACTGTAGTCATCAGCAAATTGCTGTGGTGTAAGAGGAATAAAACACTTTGAGACGTGCTATTGTAGGGCAGTAACAGTATTATTTTCTTAAAACAGTATGCTCACTGGATGTGTTATTGCTTATATAGTTAATATTAATTTAATGTTTGCATATAACACACACACACACACACACATATATATATATATATATATATATATATATATATATGAAATGAATACCTTTGAGCCCTGAAAATGGAGGTACTTTGCTTAAAATGGCTGTAATTCCTAAATGGTAAATGCCATATTTTTGTGGAACGTCTTAAAATAAAGCTGAAAGTCTACACTTCGATCACATCTTAATTGGTTTTTTTTCAAATCCATTGTGGTGGTGTATAAAGGCAAAAATCACAAAAACTCTGTCATTGTCCAAATACTTCCAGACCTGACTGCATATATAATCGGTATCTGTGGTACTTTGTGTATTCACCCATCTAAACCATATTATACGTGAAATATATAATAAAATCTTGGTTACTGCAATCGACACATTGCCCTGTATATAAAAAAAAACCCTCAGTAATATGAATATTATAAAATATTTGACAATATATCATTAATACACACTCAATTGTCTGTTTATTGATCTAGTCATTAACAAAAATGACTACAAAGGATCTTTTGAGCCGCGTAGTTTTATTTCAACACTATTTGTCTTCCGTGAAACATCGGTTTCAAAATTATTGGCACCCACACCATTAATACATGGTAAGGCCTCTTTGAATCCTCAGCTTTAGTTGCTAGATTTATTTATTTATTTATTTAAATTATTATTTCCAACCACCTAGGACAGTTCTCGTTCGGTCCATTTACAATTTATAATGACAGACCATCTCGTTTGCGCACACAGCCTTAGATAGTCTCTTTTCTTTTCTCTGGGTCATGTAGACTCTCGATGCCGACTTTGCCCGAAGAGATGGGACAGGTTTAAGGGTCACTGCTACTTCATCTCGGCAGGACTGGAGAAAGACCGTAAGTGGGCCGAGAGTGTGGAATACTGTGCCGAGCACAACGCCAGCCTGGCCATCATTCAGCAGGAAGCTGAGATGGTAAGAATGGATCAACAAGCTGATCAGCATTTGTATTAGAGATCAGAAGAAACCAACAGAGCGAGAGGAAAGGAGGATGAATTAGGTAGGACTCTTCAGTTAGACATTAGACATATGGACCATATTTGAGGCCAAAGTGTTTTTTTTACTGCATGCTACAGAACTGGCATAACAAAATATAGAATAAAGATGCCAAAATTAAGTGATTTTTAAGTCAGATTTTTTTTTTTTAGACAATATTTATATCGATTTTTTATAGATAATATTTTGTAAAGTTTTCCTCAGTAACGTATCTGCATAGATAAGAAACTCTGGTCTCTGTGGTGTCCTCTGTAAATGCTCTGTAAATTGAATACGAAACTCACTATGTGGACCATCATCATCATCCAACCAATCAGGACAGGGAGGCATCTCAGTGGTCTATTCAGCTGTCAATCATGTTTCCTGTTGATTCAGAAAGCTCCGCCTCTTCTTCTAGCTTAATTACTAGTAAATAACTCTAAACAATTCTAACTCATTTTTAAACTATTCAAATGTTTTTTCTGTAGAAATGAATGTAGGTCTTGATATTACAGGAGTTTATCCTCAGTGAGGTGAGCAGGTTTTCAGAGACGCCGTTTCTCTGGCTCGGCCTCACTGACGCACAGGTGGAGGGTGTGTGGGCGTGGCAGGATGGAACGCTGTTACAAAACCACGGGTTGTAAGTATCTTCTAATTAAATGTCCAGTGTTTAGTCATTTGACATTTTCTTGAGATTAGATTTTACTAATGCCATATTTTTCCAATTATAAGTCTCAAAGCAGTATACTTCCTTACATGGGTTATACTACAGCGCTGTTGTGGATAAATCACAGATTTAAGTTAATGCTCTTGTTCTAACACTTTAGTTAGAGTAACGACTCACACAGGGACTTGTGACAGGTGATCTACGGAATCTCGGCAGAATAATAAACAGATTAAGGAAAGGTGTAGTTATGTAGCAAACATATTTATCATTTATGGAAGGAGTCTCCAGTGTCAGTAACGAGCAGTACGTTTTCTGCCACGGGAAGGTCGTATTAACTTCAAGAGAGAGAAAAAAGACTGGCTGGTGAGGGAACGACTGTTTATAGCTGCTATAACATAAGTGAGAACAGGAACGAACTTGTTTTGTGAATAATCCACAATATTAAATGTAACTGTATACAGTTAAATAAAAACATGAGCTGTCATTCAGTCGTAAGTAAAAATTAAAAATGGCAAGTTGCTGTGGTATAAGGGTAATAAAACACTTCAGATGGTGCTGTTACAGGAAAAAAGAACTAATGGATTATATTTTCCTATAACAGCAAGGCCTGTTGTGAGTCATTCCTTATATATGCTCAATTTCCTTATTCCTTACACATGCTAGGTGTGTGTGTGTGTGTGTGTGTGTGTGTGTGTTTAGCATAAAGGTGCAGTGGGACTCCGAGCACAGAGACTGTGCAGATCTGAGAGGGGACGGAAGCGTGTTTGCGTCTGACTGCAAGTCCCATGGGCCCTGGCTGTGTGAGAAACCCATGGAGCTGCCAGAGATTTAAAACTTTTCAATCAGCTCCAAAATTATTGGCACCCTTAAAGAAAATGGATATGTTGGCAAAAATTAATACACAAATATCCTGAACACAATATTTTGCCAAAATCTAAGATATGTTCCTGGGTTTCAAAGCTACTGTCATTCCATAATTAATATTTGATGAAACCTCCCCTGGAGAGAAGAGCAGCACTGAGGACCTTCCTGTAATGTCAAACAATGTTGGAGACACTTGTCAAGGTTCAAGGTTCAAGGTTCTTTATTTGTCACATACATATTACATACATGTGATGTATTAATGCAGTGGAATGTTTTTCCTTAGTGCCTCATCCCAAAGTGCACCAGTGATATATAATAAAGGCAGAGTATAATGAATAAAATAGAAAAATAAACTAGAATCTAGAATGAGACAAATATAGATGTTATATGTAAAAATATGTTTAGCAGCTTTTGGAGGAATGTAGTGTGCAAACAATTGTCGCAGACTGCAAGAGTGCAATAGTTTTTGTTTGTCCATAGTGCAACTGTTTGTGTATGTGTGTCTGTGTGTGAGGTAGAGTAATATGCGAACTTCTCAAGTGTCCTCGTTCAGTAGCCAGATTGCCCGAGGGTAGAAACTCCTTCTGAGTCTCTCTGTGTTAGTCCTCAGGATCCGGTCATGCGTCCCTGACGGGAGCTTCCCTGATCGTCAACACTTAACTTCCTGATAGATGCAACAATGTTTTTTTTGGGCTAAAATATCCTGGTACAAGCCATAAAACAGTCCCAAAGCATCAATGATCCACCTCCATGTAGCTTTTTCCTGATATGCAGTCCATTTTTTCAACAAACGTGATGATTCCAGTTGTAGTTCCAGTGAGATGTGATGAAGATAAGGAGCTCCGTTTTGTATCTTGCTCTCAAGAAGGACTTCTTTTTTTTACCTATTCAAATGAAGGGTGCCAATAATTCTGGAGTTGGCTGTAAGCATTAATACGTTTGGATGATTATCAGATTGATATTGTTGCTTAGTGAATTTAGACAGGTTTTCACATGTACCGACGTGAATAATGTGTCTTAGGATCTACGTGAGTGTGTCTTTTTTTTCCCTTTTTCTTTCATAATCATAATAATGGAATCATTTCAGTGTCTAAAACACCATATTAGCTGTTAGATTAAACTTTACGTCCACTTTAAAAGAAGTGAGGGTGGTTTCTCTTTTGTCTTTCTTAAAAAAAGTAATTTTATTAAATCTTATTACATGCCTTATTCTGACTTCATTAATCAATGAAATAAATATATTGACAAAAATATATTCACAATATGCATTAAAATTGATCATTAATAAATTGATAATTGATAATCAAGCAAACAGATTTCTGATACAACAAAACTCCATGCGTTACTGTCAGTTCTCTTATGTTTACTATGATGTCCTCGATATGAAAAATACGATTTTTAAAAAATATTTTTGTAGATATGCCAACCCTGGTGCAGTAATGCTCAATTTACTACATGAAGGCATAATAATTGTAAAATAAAGTGCAGTCTAGTAGCAATCACATTAATAAGTGAACATAGACAGAAAGTCAGAAAGTGTAGTGCATGCATATGCAATATTTTAAGACAAACAGACATAAAAAAATATTAAATAATGCTACTACATTGAAATCTATGCTGAATTAGGCACAGGCCAATAAAGTGTTCAGTGTTAGGTACAAGGAAAATAATTTATTAAGCGCTGTTGTCTACAGGACAGGATACTGTCATGACAGTCCTCCCGTCCAGTGGGGCGAAGAGCGGGTAGAGCTTCCCGCGGAAATGCCCCGTGAAGGTGTAGATGTGCGATTTGTTCTCCACGTTGTAGAAAGAGATCTGGCCCTCCTCGTAGTCGATGTATATTCCCACCTTCTTGGGCACCAGCGTGAGAGGCAGTGGCGTCTCGGGCTCTGTGCAGGCGTAGAATTGTCGTGTGCTCCTCCACAGCGTCCAGTAACCCTTCGAAGGCTTCATGGTGAAGCGGCCGTGCCTCTTAGAGGACGCGGTGGTGACTCCGATTCTCCAGTAGCCATTGTTCGCTAAATTCACTTCCCAGTAGCTGCGGCCTCTCGTGTAGCCCATCCAGCCCAGGACGCAAGGCCAGCTGTCGAAGCGCTGCGGGCTGTACGGCAGGTCGGCTTCTTCCAGACCCTCCTGAACCCTCTTCTGATCATCAGAGAGCAGCAGCCAGGGGTGGGCCGTCAGTGGGTCGAGGGTAACATCAACTGGGGTGCGTAGAGGAGAGAGTGGAAGTTAGCATCTGGTTTAAATGATGTCGAGAAATTATAATTAATTTTCAAACTCTTTTTATATATTGTTGTCAGAAACGTACCTGATGCGCTGGTGATCCAACTCCACACTAGAGAATACAAAATACAAAAGATTACTCAGATGATCGTATACACACACACACACACACACACACACACACACACACACCAGAGACGCAAATCATAACTCCTTCTGATTATTCTTAAGATACATGACTATCTACAGTATCTGGTGCTGCGTATGGAAACTTACCGGAGTTGGGGATGTATTGTTGTGTGCCTGTTTCAGAAAAAAAAAGAAAGAAACAGAAGTCAGAAAGGGTTGAGGCAACTTCGGTTTCAACAGTCTTCGAAACAAAAACCATATATCTGAGGTGTAAAACTTTCACTCATTCCCCAGTGTGGCTAAGGGGTTGCTAATGTGCTGCTAGGTGGCTGCTAAAGTGTTCCATGTGGTTGCTAGTGTGTTGATAGGTGGTTGCGGTGGTATTTGAGGTGTTACTAAGGTTTTGTTAGTTGCCTGATAGTTGGTTTCTGATGTGGTTGCTAAGTGTTACTAGATGGTTTCTATAGCGTCATCCCAGGTGGTTGCTATGGTGTTGCTAGGTGGTTGCTGTGTGATCTCAGGCGGTTGCTAGAGTGTCGTGAAGTGGTTATAATGGAAGTCCAAGAGCAGTGGTTAAACTCCATCCATCAGATCCAAACGTTCAACATTTTTCTAGAGCTCTCTCATGAATTTGTTTCAGATGTATTTGTAAACGATACTTTCAATTAGTTTACACCACAGCGCTGTTGAATTCTGGGTTCTGATTGGTCAGCTCTGACAGTAGTGCAAGTGCAAAACACAAACATTGTTTCTATAGTAACAGCCCATCCGCGGGGACTTGTGCGGCGAACGCTGCACATAAACGGGTTAAAGAACGCGTCTAATCATTGATACGGCAAGGTTTTCTGTGAGGAGGTGTTTGTTTATCATTTCTGGAAGGAGTCTCCAGTGTCAGCGCTTTGTAACAGTCAGAGGTAAAGCTGTAACTTTACGTTTTCTGATGATTATCGCGAAATCTTCAGGAAAGTGTAAAAACTGGAATTCTTTTAATGTTACAACAGAAAGAGATGTTTATTAGCTAAATTAAAACAACTGCACCTGGACTTTCATTATAACTGATTTTGGAGTGAAAGGTTTTTCTCGGTACAGAGAGAATGTCCAAATGTTCATCTGTCGTAATTCACACATTACACACACACACACATCGTGTTTGATAGACGATTCTTTCGGAAGAATGCTAGAGTATTCCTTTTAATGATCAATCATCATAGCTAATATGAGAGTCTTGTATTTTCTCACCTGCTGCCCAGGAGCGCTGCTTGGCCGAAAGCCACAGCTGAGAAACCACGTCCTGCAGTAACGAAAGAACACGATCATTTTTTTCATTACCTGATTTATTGCCTGATCATTTTTTATTACACCTTCCATGTGCTTTGAATGGAATCGTTTTCTCTAGTTATAAATGATCTGCGTGATTAACAGGAGCGTATATACTATCGAATATCTTCTGTCATGCATCACAGAGGTCAAATGGTCGGTCTCGCATAAAGCTCTTATTCAGCCTGAATCAGAAAGACTCAGCACTGAACTTCAACCACTTTTTCCTAGTAATCAGGAGCAAGCTTATCTTATTCTTATCATGCATAAAAACTGACAAACACGTCTGTCATAAATCTCAGATACATTTCACTCAGCTTCACACTGTGCAAACAGTCATTCAGGTTATACGGTTATACAAAGCCCCTAATGTATAACAATATACAGCTCTCTGGGTTCTGGGTGGAAGACAAGGAAAATGCACCTCCGTTGTACAAGTTATCTATAGAAATAATACAAATTAAAAAAGAAAATGGTAAAAAAAAAAAAATTAAGTGTCTCCTATAATAAAACAAGTAAAAAAGTTAAAAGTAAGAAATAATATACAGACTGTTTAAAAAAAAAATATTTTTTTCTAAGAGTGTATGTATTAACTGCTTAACTTTTATTTAAATTGTTAAATTAAATCAGCTATTATTTATTGAATTATTAATGATACATTATTAAATTGTTTATATGTTCATTCTTTATTTAATAAATAATAAATTCAATGATAAATGATTTATTAATATTACAATCCTTAAGCATTCTTGTGTTGTTCTAAACAGAACCCTTTTTTAAAAAAGCTAAGAACCCACGAAGAACCTTTTTTTTCCCTACGATTGTACGTATTAACATAAATAAATTTAAATACAAATTATTTAAATAAATAAATAAATTGATTACTTATTATTTAAATATTAATTATTAACCATTAAATTGTTTATTCGTTATTTATTTATTTAATTAAACTATTTTATTTAAATAATCTTATTTTATCAGTCATTTTTATCTTTGTACTTTGTTTTTCATCATTAATATCCTGATAAACTGCACAAAAATGTTGTTAGCAAGCGAAAATATCTTGATTTATAAGCTATCTAATATTTCTTTTATTGTTATAAATCAAATTTGAGATTATTCAGCCTGTTTTTAGATGCTTTTACACCTTTCTTTACATTTTCTTATTCTATTCGCAGGTAATTTTACTTCTTGTAAGAAATAAATGCTTAAAATTAGAAAGAGTTATGTGCCAATGCCATTTCAAGCTTAAAAATGAGCAAAAATGTCTAGAAATATGTTTAATAATCTTATATTTGGTTTATTATCAATCTTGTAATAGGAAATATTGGATGAATTCAGCTATATTCGTTGCTGAGACATACTTTTTTGCGGTGAAGTTTAATTTTTTTCAGAGGGAGCACAGACTTGTTTTAAAACATTGAAATGAACTAGCGTTAGTTAGTTGGTTAGCTCGATAACTTCATACTGTAACTGACTGTAAATAAAGAAGAGGACACTCGTTATCTGACCTTGCTGTCATCCTTCAGTAAGGACCAGGTGATGAACTCGAGCAGCGGCATCAAAGAAACGAGCCTCTTCTTCCTCAGACCGAGCAGGCGAAGCATCTGCGCCAGCTCATCTCCCAGCATGCCACAGCTCTGAGTGGAAGAAGAAGCCGATAAACGGTTGGACTATTGCCAGCAAATAACAGCCTTGTTATGGCGTTTTGTAAAGCTACCAAGAGCAATGGAGAGGAGTTTATTGATTAGTAACTCAATGTATAGTTCGAGGGTGTTTTTTCAGGTCATCTTTAATCTCGCTCACCTCTGAGACACTCTGCAGCTCTTTGGCCCACTCCATGACCCTCTGCTGCACCACTTCTCCATACTCCTCCTTCTTCTGATCTTTCTCACTGTGCTTGAACCTCTCCTGCAGCCACGGGCTCTCTTTAGATACCTAAAGGACGTCAGGATAAGGTTTCATTCTTTGACATCGACATCAACATCAGCATCAGCATTATTTGCGTCGGAGTATTTTGGACATTCTGTGAAACGAAGCGCAGCAGCGCCACTAACAGTCGTACGAGAAACACGCAGAATGGTATGAAGACGCAAGAAACGAGGCTAGAGCTGATTTCTTTCTAGCCCAGACTGTAAATAAATTCATGCAGCCAATCAGTGACAGTCGTGTCAGGTGATCGCACAGAGCAAAAGATTTGCGCTCCATTTGCCCTGCTTTATTTTTTTCATCAAATAAGATAAGAAATCGTTATTTCATTATAGTTGCATAATGCAATCGTGGTGGATTATTTACGCTGTCTTTCCTTTTTTTTTTTTTCAATATGCAATCGAAGAAGAAACCTTAAAAAAAATAGACATACTAAGCACACATTACTCAGTCAAAGTACAAACCACACAAAAGGAAAGATGACAGAACTGTAAGTTTAGTGTTTTTTTTTTTTTTTTTTAAAGAAATTATTACAGTTTTTCAGTGTACCATGTTTGGCATTTGAAACAAACACGGCATGAACCCTGTAGGGATTTACAGACTTTACAGACACTTAAATAATTCGAAATAATAAAGGCAGCTGCCTGTCAGTGTGTGTGTTTAAGTGCGTGTGTTAGTTTGCTCTACGTCATTCTTATTCATTATGTTGCGCCTCATGATATAAATCATTGCTCAACTCTAACACTTTACTAATAGTTTAATAGTCAAACTGTCGATGGATTTTAGACTTTAGCCTTCAGCACTTCGTCTGACCTTGTCGACGCTCTTGAGCTCATCGGCCCACTGCAGGATGAGTTTGCGGCTCTCCTCCAGACCGCGCTCGGTTCGAGGGTCCTCGTGTTGATCTGACGAACCTGAAGCACATTCCTCTCCACCGTCGCTTCCCTTCTGCAGTCACAACACACATATCTGTACATTATTATGTTGTTCTTGCTTCATTTTCCGGGAATGTGACTGTCTAACCTCACCATCTCTCTCTCTCTCTCTCTCTCTCTCTCTCTCTCTCTCTCTCTGTCTCTTTCCTCTGTTTTCCCACATATCTGTCTAAAACGTGCATGAACTGTCGAGTAGTCAGGATTTACAGAATTACAAAGGTGTAATCTGAATAGATAACCTCTTTTCATAATCAGCATTTTATACAACCACCTGGTCATAAATCAGGACAAAGTGTCTCCACTGAGAGGGTTTATCGGGCCCCAATAAACAGTGCAGGTGCTAGACTGCACACAGGCAAAAAAATTATACTCTCATAACAACCGCATTATTAAAATAATGACAGTCTAGCTCAGCTTTATCAGGATTTTTAATTACATGGACTGTTATTAGTGTTCAGAGTATTTTGCAGATATTAATATTTCACGTTTTTCAAATTTAACATACAACAGGACACGCTGTTATAGGAAAATAATCAGCGACAGCACCAGGCTCTTACGAGCCCAGTGTTCATTATTTTCCAATAACAACACATCCCACAGCGTTTTATTTCTCTTTCGAACAAAGCAACTTGCCAATTATTACTCATTTCAAATTTTCTTTAAAGAATGACAAAAAAAACGTCATGCTTTTTTATCCATTTATAATGACATGTTGTGGAACGTTCGCAAAACAACTGTCACAGCAGCAACTCTGACTTTCCTGTGGTGGAAAACTAAAACGTACAGCTTCGTAATCACCTGAAACTGGAGACTCCTTCCAGTCAGCATCTCCTTAGAGAAAACTTCACCATAGCAATGATTAAACATTTGTCTTTATTAAATAACGGCATGTTTTGTTTTGTTTTGTTTTTTACATTTGTGAGTGAGTCCCTGTGAGTGAGCTGTTACTATAGAAACAATATCATATTACTTCTGACCAATCAGAATCGAGAATTCAGCAGCGCTGTGGTATGGTCCGATTTAAGCACCTTACTGTCACTGAGGAAACAAGAAACCGAAACAATTCGGAGCACGATTTAACAAATTAAAACCCTGTATTGGATTTATTACAGCATTAATTGCCAAATATCGATGACTGTTACTCAGCTGTCAAAAGTTACCCCATAATAAATTTCTATTATTTTGATACACCTCAAAAATTCTCGAGAGATATATTATACCTCCAAAATGTGTCCTCTACCTAATGATTCAACCTAAATAGAAATCTAAACTACTCATAACAACTGATATACAGTAGATTATAATCCAGCATTAGTGTAAATACTGAGCGTAAATGAAGGACTAAATGAAGAAGACGAAGATATTTATCGTTTATAGCAACAGGAAATTTAGCGTGCTTTGGTTTCAGGGATGTTTCTTCATTATCAAAAAAATCGAAGTTTTAGATTTTTCCTTTCTAAATGTGATACGAATATTCATTAATGGCTTTTGCCGTTATATAGTAACTGCCTGTTTTATATCCTCTGAGCATTTTCATTTTTCCCACCCAGAAGCCATGAGCCATAGGAACATTAGTCATAGACTAAAACCTTACAAAATAATTGCATTAAACCTTTGCATGTTTTTAGTCTGTTTTATAAGGTTTTAGTCTATGACTAATGTTCCTGGGTAATCTTTATGGACACGTATAATCTTAGAGCTGTCCTTTAGGGAGCTTCTGTTGGAGCCATACCCTTGTGTCATCGGCTCAAACAGAGAAATAAGGAAATAAGGAAGTGAGTGAAGGGAAAACACCCTGCCATGTAAGATCCGCACAAATCACGGCTGTTGCTCTGTTTATTGCTTTACATCACCTCAGGCTCCATGTCTGTATTGTAAGATTTCCTGGAATTATAACTACCAGGGAAAAGAAAAAGAACGTTATTCACCAGGGTTTCTTTTTCTGTCTCACCTTACAGACTTGTGCCACCTGTAACTTCCAGTTGTTGAGAAACTTGACGCATTCCTGCAGGCTGCGGAGGTCTTTCAGGCTCTGCTGATGATGTCTCTGCTACAGGGAGCGCAGACACAGACGTGAAAGAGAAGCTGTTAATTAATATTTACCAATTCTTGCAAGGCAATATATTAACTTCAGGGATATAATATAACAAAGTCAGATATATTGACATTACATCGCATATATATGTATGATTTTATATGCATTAATAGACATCTTTTATCTATCTTGTTATTAAAGCAGAGTCACTCACTATTACACAACATGCTCCTAATTTTGCTTTTAATTTTAAAATCTGTTTTTTTGCCTCCACATATACATTATGTCTGATCTAACTCATTCTAAACCAGGGATCACAGACCCCCTTGCAATGCTTTTTAGAGAACTGAACAAGACCTTTATCAGTGCCTACAGAACCATTGACCCACTGCAGTACCATAACAAGCCCCTGCAGGACCACAAACCTCCTTTGGGACTTCTGTGGAGCTCCTGAAGTATATTTCCAGATCTATAGGGTGCCACAGTCCCACTACAGAACCCCATACAGAACCTTGTGCAGTACCTTTACAAGTGCCTACAGGACCAGTGAGACCGTGCAGTGCATTTACTGACCCTTATGGAAACACAGTCCCCATGCAGTACCTTTCTGGATGTCTAGGGCACCATGTACCTTCTGTAGTACCTTAACAGACCCCTGTGAGACCAGTCATCCCCTGCATTACATCAGAGTACCTCCATGAGACCACTACCCTATAAAATTACCACAACTCCCCTGCAGTACATTTAGAAACACCAACAACAGTACCTTAACAGACGCCTATGGGACCATAAACCCCTGAACTACCCTAACAGACTCCTACAGGACGACAGTCCACCTGCATTACATATACAAGCCACTATGGGACCGCTGAGCCACTGCAGTATCTTAACAGGACGACAGGCCACATGAAGTACCGTTTCAGATCTCTAGGGATAACAGTCCCTCTTCGGGACCTTTAGAAACCCCAGTGAGCTCCTGCAGTGCCTTAAAGGACATCTATGATCACCACATACACTCTAAAGTACCTTTCCAGACCTTTACGCTCCTTTAGAAACCTCAGCATTAACTTAACAAACACCTATGAGGCTACAATTGCCCTGAAGTACCCTTCTAGACCCCTGTGGGACCACGGATCTCCATGCAGCACCTGTATGGACTAATACAAGACTACGTCCCCCCTGCAGTACCTCTGAGAAACACATCTTGACCAGCAGAAAGAGAAAACAGGGTCTTGGTGTTCACCTGCGAGCGTGAAGAGGTGCTCTTGCTGCTCTTGAAAGGGCTGCTGGGAGCTGAGCTGTGAACCTGCACCGCTTCTTCCGGAAGATTCCAGCGCACCGCTCCGATCGAGTGGCTCTGTCCCTCTACGTTGGCCACAGGATTCAATACTGCCATAGACAGAATTATTATTATTAGTATTATTAGTATTATTATTATTTTTATTATTAATAATAATAATAATAATAATAATAATAATAAGAAGAAGAAGAATCTGCACTGTTGTTCTTGTCTAATTTGCTCCAGTGTACACTACAATATTTTGCACTAACCATTGTATATATTACCTTTTGGAATACCTCTCTTCTTGTCTATTCTTTTTTCTTTTTTTTTTTGGTATTTGTCCATTATGCCAAAACCTTGTGAGCGGCTAAACAGTCTTTCGTTGTTCAAAACAATGACAATAAAAATCTATTCTATTCTATTTCTATTTCTATTATTATTATTATTACATTTTTATTTTGCGTTTGTATTTGAGTTATTCTGATGAGCAAACTAATCAGGGATGCCACTGCGGCGAGGAAAGGTAAAAACACACTATCCAGGACCCCTGGATAAGGGGAGATCCTTAACTAGAGTTTCATTTTTAATCTAGACAGATATAAGATGCACAGGACTGAGGAAATGCTAACAGCTAAACAGCGTATTGTTCGACTCTTCACCCTGACAATGAATCCTAACTATATCCAGAGGTTATCCAGAGATAATGCACACACTTAATACATACATATTTATATACATATATTCATACATATACATATACACATAAATATATAACCCATATTACATATGATATTGTATAATATAAATACAGGTGTGTACATACTCTGTGATTTGTCTTTAAGAATCCCCTTCATATTGTGCAATGTTACAAGTTCTCCTGAAATAAGTAAACAAAAAAAAAAATACATTTTAAATCCAAAATATATCACATGATACATATAATATAATATATCACATGATACATATGATTAAAAAAAATAACATACATATTCACTGTTTGTAATAATTTCATCATTATATATCAGATCAGATCATATATCAGCACTTCTTTGTTTATGAAATATTGTTCACTTCATCTTCATTTTTGTGTGAGTGAGTGCGCTATGAGAAATGGAAACCCCAGCAGGACTCACCTTTGCTGTGAGTTGTGTCAGGATGAGGTGGCAGGAGAGAAAGAGTGAACGATCTCCCTCGCCTCACGCTTTTGTCGCCGTACAGCGCCGTGTGAACTCTGGACCCGTTTTACAACCCCAGTTTATATGACTGAGAAAATTTCACCCACTTTACTTATCTAAGGTGTCATAAGAGTCACAGGGCTGGCAGACCGTAACTTATGGGTTTACTGGAAAGGCCAAGCGGCCATTCCCTTAACCTGGAATTGTAAAAAAAACTGTAAGCGAGCTCTGAATAGGTCTAGCACCAGCAAAACCCGAGTGCTCATCTAAAGCTAAAGAAAAGAAAAAAAGTTAATTTCTGACTATAAAAGGATTCATGGAGAAAAATGACTTTTTTTTCTGAACATGACTCCAGACAAATAGAGACAAATCAAATGAAGCAAATCCTCCTATACAGAATTTTTGGATAACTCAAAATGTGAAATATATAATTTACATATTATATATTATATTTTATATTATATATTATATAATATAATCCATTTACAGATTAATATTTGTCATAAAACCATATACATCATGCTTTCATATATATATATATATATATATATATATATATATATATATATATAAACATATACATAAAACCATATGCATCAAGATTTCATGACTTGGTGTTAAGTCTACTGGCATTATCATGTAATCATGACTATACTGTACATTATGCAGCCAATTTCAGAATTATTGGCACCCTTTTTAAAAACAAGAAAAACCTTTTCAGCAAAATAGTTGTTCCAAAACTATCAGCATTCTCACAAATTAACACTTAGGGAAGCTCTGAACACCACGGTGCAAAGTTTAACAACGTTAGAGACGCTTGTAGATAATCCGAACAGTTAGATCTCATTTATATTAATAAATTTGGCCACATGGACGTCCTCTTCGATTCTCATCTGAAATGAGTGCAAATCTGACACTGTAGAAATTGTAAAAATAACTTGTTGCCTGACTGAAAAAAAATGTGTGCAATGCTTATAATGTTGTCAGTGACCATTATCATATTATTATCATGTAGATTACATTTAAAATGCTCTCCCCACACTTACTGTAAACGTCCTTGACAGGAATAAAGCAAGCGAGGAAAACTTCAGTCGCATGAACCAGAAGGTGGTTTCTTGAGTAATGAATGCAGTTAATTGCAACGTAACGCCGGTGTGATCTTTGCTCTACTTTCTGTCCTTAGATGAAACTTAGATGAAACATTTCATCTACTGAAATTTAGATATTTAGTAAGCTGGGATCATTTTTACTACACCATGGTTTTCTTATCTGTCTTAGTATTGCTTTTGTGAAAGTATTATATGGCAATATATTAATATATTTAAAAATAAATAATGTCCTTAATAAGTGCATCCTACACACACAGACACACACACAAAGGAGGATCCGAAGGCCGCGTATTACTTAGACAGCTTATATATATATATAATTAGCACTAATACCTACTAAATATTTTTCTTTTTTTTCTTTTTTCTTTTTCTTTACACAGAAAGCTCAGACATGTTGTATCGGCCAAAGTACAGCAGATTTTCAGCTTATTACGTAGAGCAGTTGTGTGTCTCACTCTGTGTCAGTGTCTCTCGCGCTGACTCACCTGAAGACCTCTGGCAGAAGAAAATAGGTCGTGAGATTGAACTTTCCATTCACGTGAACCCTGCCCCCCACCCCCCAAACACGCAATGGATCATTTATATCAATGCGCTCGTTCTGATATGGTATTGTTTCTATGGTAACAACGTGATCTAAACCTAAACCTGGGGCAGTCGTGGCCTAATGGTTAGAGAGTCGGACTTGTAACCTGAAGGTGAACCTGAAGGTCGTGGATTGTAGGTGGGGGGAGCGAATGACCAGCGCTCTCTTCCTCCCTCAATACCACGACTGAGGTGAGACCCTTGAGCAAGGCACCGAACCCCCAACTGCTCCCCGGGCGCCGCAGCAAAAAAGGCTGCCCACTGCTCCGGGTGTGTGTTCATGGTGTGTGTGTGTGTGTGTGTGTGTGTGTGTGTGCACTTGGATGGGTTAAATGCAGAGCACAAATTCCGAGTATGGGTCACCACAAGTCACTTCACTTCCACTTCCACTAATAATAAACGGATTAAAAATGAGCAAGAAAAACATATAATTGTTGATATGGTGAAGTTAAAAAAGGCCAATTTGTTTTGTTAAACCCCTTGAATAAAAGCTGAAAGTCACTTCAGTCACATCTTGATTGCTTCATTTCAAATCCGTCGTGGTGGTGTACAGAGGCAAAATTACCGAAATTATGTCACTGTCCAAATACTTATGGACCTGACTGTATATTAATGCACTCGTTTGAATACTTTATCATTTCTGCAGTAACAGTTTGCATGGGGACTTGTATGGCAAACACTCAACTTTAAACAGATTCAGATGTGTTTAATTGTTGGCACGGTGATGTTTTCCGTAAGGAGATGTTTATTTAATATTCATGGAAGGAGTCTCCAGTGTCAGTGCTCTGTATCAGTCAGAGGTAAAGCTGTAACTTTAGGTTTTCAGACATCTTCAGGACAGAGGAGTTTACGCTTTGTGCTTTCTCAGTTTCGTGGAAATGGCATTAAATATAACTATAAACGGATAAAAGTACAATGTATCATTCTTTAAAAAATGTCAACAAAAGATTTTGGCAAATCAGGACATGCTGTTATTGGAAAATAATCAACTCTGGGATGGTAACAGTAACTCTGCTTCATTACCATGCTGCTATTGATTATTTTCCTATAACAGCACAACACATAGTGTTTTATTCTTCAGTTATTATTTTCACATAAATTCAAGGTTATCTGTAGTTTAGGTTAGTTTTTTTTTTTTTTTTTTTAATTTAGCTTTTATATACAGCCTTTATGGGGTCACAGTGGCTTAGCGGTTAGCAGGTTTGTCTCTGTCCTCCAGGGTTGGGCGTTTGAATCCTGTCTCTGCAATATGTGTGTGGAGTTTGAATGTTCTCCCTGTGCTTTGGGTTTTCCTTCCCCAGTCCAAAGACATGCACTGCAGGTTGAGTGGCATCTGTAAATTGTCCATAGTGTGTGAATGAGGGACACCCCATCCAGGGTCCAGTGTCCCCTGCTTTGTGGAAAAGACTCCAGCCTCTCTCACGACCCTGTGTAGGATAAGCCTTACAGAGAATGGATGCCTTCATATGTAGATCCTCTCAGGTGAAAGTGAAGAAAACATCACATTTAGTGCGTAAGTGTAAGTTTCACTGCTGATTTGTTCATTATCAAAAAGTGTCAAATTGTTTACATAAACATATTAATAGTGAAAAATATATCTCCTCCACGTGATACAGATGTTCTTTAATATTCTTTTGTGCCTTTCTTTAATAACCTTTGTCTTTGTAACCTCCTCCAGCCGATTTTCCCGTCCTCTGACCAGCTTTCCCTGCGCATTCTTCACACGTCTTCTTCAGATTAGGCCTGAAGACTGAGAAGGTCAGGGCAGTACAGCTCTGTGCAAAAGGCAGTGCGACACGACGGCTCGAGTTTCTTTCGCAACAGTACGAGAATTTCTGTAAAGAATATAAACATATACGGTTTCTGAACATCAAAAAAAAAACACGATAAATGTAAAGAAATTCAGTAATTCTTGAAATAAAATACGAACCAGAATAATATTTTACTGTAAACTTTACTGTAAAACTAGGCGACAAAAATATTGACCTGAAACAGCAAATGAACCTCATCTGGCTAACAAGTTTTAAATGTATATAATTTATCATCCTAAGTTTTGATTTAAAAAAAAAAACAAAAAACGTAGGTTCAACTATTTTAGCAAAGCAGAGTAAATGCGACAAGTTTAAACTGGCGGTAAAGTTAACCAACGCTGAGTAATGTTAGCCTAGCTACAAAAGGTAACTAGCGTTTGCTAGTTAATGTGATATTTTAAACAGATAAATGCTGCCTTTATGGATTTTTTTTTAAGCTTCATGTGGTATTCAGGTCTGTGGCACACTGATTCTCATTGTTCGTTTTATCATTAATTATAAAATATATGTTTATTATATTTATCTGTAATTTGAGCTGTTTTTATTGTGTAATCTCTTATGTTCACAGTTATGTATTGCGCAGTCTTTCATTTAGACGTTTTTATTGTGTAATTTTCTTTTTTTCATTTTAGCTCTATTTCTTGCGTAATTATTAATTTCAGCAATTTCTTGTGCAATCTTTAATTTTATACATTTTTTATCGTGCAGTTTTTCTGTTTTATAAATTGTTTATTGTGTGATTTTTCATTTCAGCTGTTTTTATTGCGTAACTTGATTGTCCGTTTTTAGCCGTATCACTTAGCAGCCTTCTAGTTGTTCTTATGTGAGCTGAAATAAACTGATTGCTTTTATAAATACACTTTTTTTTATCAGATTGTTTTGTTAATTGTGTTCATTTTTGTTGTGTTTTAAGTTAAGAGGTGTCTATCTGGCAGCAAATAGCTTTGACTCAATTTAAAAATACAGTAAAGTACATACTGTAAATAAACACTCCAGGAAAAATGATGCAAATGTTCATTAAGGCAACTCTGCTGTCAGGAAGTTACTGTAAATTTATGAGGTATTGTTTTTATACTGCAGTAAAAAAAAAAAAAAAAAAAAGTAAAATTGAATTATTTGGCCTGTCTTTAAAACTGCGTGTATTTTCTCAGGTACACCGGTGGGAATCCTGGAGGACTTGGGAACTTTACAACAATCAAACAACTAAATTGTAAAAATAAAGCTACGTTTTTCTCCTTTCACTCAGAAATCATGTGGAATGCAAACTTGTGCACACAAGTGGATTTTTAGATTCAGTTTAATTCTTGTCTTTAGAGAGGAACGAGAGAATAAACACTACACATTGTGTAACTACTGAAATAATTTCTTCCTGAAATTTTTCGCACTAAACTAGAACACAAATCCGGCACAAGCGACATGGAAAAGGGAAACAATTTATTCATTTAAATGAAATCTGTTACTTAAATTTACTTTTAAAATTTTAAGTTTAGACTTCATCTGTTAGAACGAAACGATCCGAACAAATCCGAGTAACACAGTCAAACTCATTTGCCTTGTATTTATTAAATACGTGTCCTTTAATGTATATTTTATGCAGATATTTTATATGTAAATTTCATGATTTTATATGTGTGTACTTTATCATTTCTTCTTTTATATTAAATATAACTTTCTAATCATTTTCCTGTAGGTGTGTCATGGAAAGAAGATGGAGGCGGATGCAAGTGCAGATGATTATTATGTAAAGAGCAAAGAAAACAACCAAAAACGTGAAAACAAGAACCATAAACGTGAGTTGTGGACACGATGCAAGAGACATGCAGACTATAAGCGATCGTAAAGCACACAAGACAACAAATGACGACTGTTGCAAAAGCTTGACGGTGAGATGCTGAAAGGCTGGAACTTACACAGTGGTGCTAAACGAGGAGTAAAGAGACACAGGTGAGTGATTAGTGAGACGTGTGACGTGCTGGGGCTGATGGGTAGTGTAGTTCTGCGCACACTGGCACTTTTAAAGATTTAAATTTAAATACAGTTAATTGTGGTTTTAAAAAAAAAACAAAAGTTAAAAAATAGCAAGAAAGCACGATTAAGGAAAGCAGCCTTGATGTCCAGCCTTTACGTCTCCAGAGTTATTTACCTCTGAACCTCCAGTGAAACGATCACCTCGTAATCTCTTCATAAACATTATCAAGGCCATAGATCTCCACGGAGAGGTACCATATGCGCTGTTTTCCCTCCGTCCCTCAGCAACAGTTATCACACATATATGATGTTTACATAAGCTCATCTTACTCTCTGACGCCAACCTTATCCGTTAGATTACCGGCCCACAGATAAGTCTGCTGCTCCGTATCACTCTGAGTAAAAACTAATCAAAAAGACAATAACAACCGTCAGGTTTTGCTCCACTGTGACTTTTATTGCTTTGCTGCCCATTTAGCACAGTAAACAGATCATTAACAAACAAAATGTGTAAAAAAAAAAAAAAAAAAAAGACAGTCCATAATCTTTGATAAACATCATATTGGCCTGAATACGGGTAAATAACACCGACCTCATCACTGGCAGTTGGTTTTGTTTATGAGTGACTTTGGTCTTGCACAAAATTGAAAAAAAGGCAAATAAATTCTGCAGAATAACCTTTTAAAAACCCACTAAACAGATCATATACGTATCTAATACTTATTTTTTTTTTTTTTTTAAAAAGACATTTCTACTGTATCTTTCTGTCTCTGTGAGAATGAAATGCTAACTTTTTTTTTATTTATTTATTTATTTATTTATTTATTTGAATGCAATAAAATACTGCTTGAGTCATTGTGATATTAAGTTTTTTTTTTTTTTTCAGTACCCTTAGGTAAACCGAATCATTTTGAACATTTTAGTTCCAGTTTTGGAAGAACTGCTTGAAGATGACGGTCTCCCGGCCCTGTGGTATGATCTCCACCTGTGGAAGTTGAAAAGAAGCTTTAATAAAGATGTTTTGTTACAGCAGTACTCTCATCAGCCTATTAAAAACAGCCTTCTACAGTCACGTGACCTACAGCTCTGAGACGCTTTTCAGACTTGCTCAGAAGGAAACGCATTGTTTTGTGCTATGTGACGTTTTCTCTTCTTCTTCTTCTTCTTCTTCTTCTTCTTCTAATAATAATAATAATAATAATAATAATAATATGCTTCAAATAGCATCGTATGAAACTATTTACACCACAGCGCTGTTGAATTCTGGACTCCGATTGGCCAGAAGGTGTTGGATCATTTTCCATAACAGCAGCTCTGACAGCAGCTCAGGTACAAATCACAGGTGTATATTAATGCGCTCTTTTGGATACGTTATCGTTTCTATAGTAACGGTTTACACGGGGACTTGTACGGCGGCCGCCGAACATAAACGGATTTTAAAAAACTTGTGTAATTGTTGATATGTTGTTTTTCTTTTTTCATCATAAGTTTTTCTGTAAGGAGAAGTTTATTTAACTTTTATGGAAGGAGTCTCCAGTGTCAGCGCTTTGTAGCAGTCAGAGGTAAAGCTGTAACTTTTCCGAACATCTTCAGGACAGACGAGTTTACTCTCTCTGGATTCTTGAAAAACATGATAAGCTGCGTCGTATTAACTCCATGAAAAAAAGAGAGGCTGGTGAGGGAATGACTGTTGAGTAGTGAGAACAGGAACTGACTTGTTTCATAACATTAAATGTAACTAGAAATGGATGAAACAGACGATTTGCCGCACGTCATTTACAAACAAAAACAGCTGTAATTATTGGCAAATTGCTGTGGTGCAAGAGG
Organism: Pangasius djambal; assembly: GCA_022985145.1. Classification (NCBI taxonomy): domain Eukaryota; kingdom Metazoa; phylum Chordata; class Actinopteri; order Siluriformes; family Pangasiidae; genus Pangasius; species Pangasius djambal. Next base: position 23,034,189 of record CM040986.1, on the reverse strand, counting down.
AATAAAACACTTCCGAACATGCTGTTATAGGAAAATAATCAACTTTAGGACGTTAACAGTAAGTCCGCTTCATCACGCCGTCCTGTGGTTGATTGTTTTCCTGTAACAGTACAACATGGAGTGTTTTATTCCTTACTTTCAGACCTTACACAGGGTTTGTACAGAATCTATTACGTGAAGTTCAAGTGTTTTATCAGGAAAATGGGGAAAAATGGATGTAACCTGAAATGAGTTCATTATATTTTATTTATTGACAACAGATATTGTCAAAAGCAGCTTTTAAATAATAAAAATCAGGCACGATGACGCTTCCGGGCATCTACACAAACCCTGCTTATGGTGAAGACCATTAACAGACCAGGGATTTCATCTACAGCCCTTTTTCTCGAACGATTTTACAGTGAGACCTTCTTCTGCTATCAGCGATGACTTAAACAAACCTGCGTTTTCATCCTGGGGTAGTTCATCTTCTGTATAAAATCATCTGCGACCTTCAGAGCTGCTTTCTTCTCTTCAGCGTTAGCACCACTGCCTGTGGAGAGGTGACGTCGAGATGAGCGTTATTCTTAAACAACAATAATAATAATTAACTAGCATGATGTGAAACAGCAAGGTGTTAAAATTTGCCCTGGGTGAGAAAAAAAGAGGTGTTGATCAGATGTACACTGTGAATAAGATAAGATAAGATAATGAGTTACAGATCAGATAAGATAAGCTTATGTGAAAAGGTGCAATGAGCAGTACATAAAAAAGTGTTGCTCATTGCACTCTCTGAAAATATCAACTTATATAATGTATACACATGTTAAATAATTAAATAATGAGCGAATAACCTGTACAGAACTTCAAACATTAGAATGTTCAATGATTATTGAAAAATGTATGATATTATGTCATATACTGTACACTAACTGAATCGTTTCTTTATATATGGCAAATATTGCATGTAGAAACAAATAAATATTGAGCCTAGAAGTGACATAATGACATTTATAAACCTAAAGACCTCTACATATTTCCTAAAACAATTGTGAACAATTTTGGAAGGATTTCTGCAGAATTACACACACAATGTGGTCTGAGCTTCATCAGCATCACAGTCAGCTGATACACACTTCTCATTTCTTTATTAAACTCACTGATTTATCATTCACAGTCCAAGCCGGAAAAAATATATATGAGCCCTCGTATTGAATAACTGGTAGAACCTCCACCAAATATTTCCTGTATACGAACAATAGGAGGAATTTTCCAGCATTCTTCACTATAAAACTGTCTCAGTTCGTCAGTATTTCTGGGAATTCCAGCATGAACAGCGCTGTTCAGATCATGCCTGAGTGTCTTGATTGGGTTAAAGTCTGGATTCTGACTTTTTTTTTTTTTTTTTAATAAAATGCACAAAAGCATTCTGTTGTTGAATTACTCATCGTGGTTTGGCTTGTTGTCTTGTTGAATCAGACGTGTCTGTACTGGTGTGAGCATAGCCTCATTATAATACACACATACACACATTATATTCTGTCAGAAGGTGTTGATTAATTTTCTATAGCAGCAGCTCAGACAGTAGTGCAGCTCCAAATCACAGGTTTACAATGTTAATGCACTCGTTCTCAATACGCTATTGTTTCTATAGTAACAGCTCATTCGCAATGACTCGCACGGCAGTCGCTGCACATAAACGGATTAGAACGTGTAATAGTTGATATGGCGACATTTTCTATAAGAAGGCATTTACTTCACATTTACAGAAGGAGTCTCCAGTGTCAGCGCTTTGTAACAGTCAGAGGTAAAGTGGTAACTTTACATTTTTTCCTACAACTTCCGGACAGAGGAGTTTATGCTTTTGCTCTTTCTCTGTAGCATGACATGCATGACAAGTCTTATAAACTTTGAGAGAGAGAGAGAGAGAGAGAGAGAGGGAGAGAGGGGGAGAGAGAGAGACACTGGTGAGGGAATGACTGTTTATCGCTGCGATAACGTAAGTGACAACATGAATTTTTATGGACGTTCCACAGCATTAAGTGTAAATAATAACAAAAAAAATACAGTGTGTCATTCGTTAATAAATGAAAAATTACAATCCCTGGACAATTGATGTTGTATAAGAGGAATAAACCACTTTGGGACATGCCGTTATCGGAAAATAATCAAATTTAGGGTGATAACAGTAACTCTGTTTCATTACACCACCCCGCCATTAATTATTTTCCTATAACAGCATGACACAGCATGAGTGTTTCACTGCATACTTAGTGTTCAGTTTGTTTGGCCCTCTCACCTTTCCAGACGAAGATCTTGCCGCTGGCTCCGTTGTCCAGGATGAAGCAGTCGTCTCGTACGAGCAGGTCCTTGGCAAACAGACCCTTTTCTGAGACTTTGGTCAGCTTCATCTCCCCAGTCGCATCTGAAACCTGCGGGAAAATAACACAACAATGATACTTCTGGTGAGATGTCATGATCTCAAACTGGGATACTTTAATAACGACGTGTTCTGGTACCTTGTAGAGCGAAGCTGTGTTCAACATGTCTGCTTGGCTGTCGTCCTCTGGACTGCTCTCTTTAAGCGCCGGCATTGGACCAAGAACCTGTTCATCACACAGCGAGGAAATGTAACATGAGCACTTGGATACATCTTTAATGCTGAAATTCTTTTTGTTGCTGAAATTTCATTTTTGGGAAAATGTGAGACGTCAAATGAGAGATCAGGAGAGCTTCTCCAAAGGTTACGAAATTTGAAGAAAAAAATGCTTTAACCTGGAGAAAAAAAGTAATACGGACCACTAACATCCAACCAATCAGGACACAGAGGAGTATCTACTGACCTGGCAATTCAAAGCTCTACCTTTTTTATTTTCATTCAGGGGTTTTTTGTGATTGGCTTTGGTAGGAACACTAAATGAACGAGCTCTTTTTTTTTTCATTTTGAGATTCAAAGCAGCTAGATACAGCTCAGAACACTGACCGCACCTTTAACCAGTCACGTACACAAACAACATTACATCAAGTCACAAGTCATCCACAAGATTAGTTACGTATATGCTATGAATTAATGCATGTTATGTATTTTGCGGGGTGTCTAATCTCCTAGCAAGGATTACTTTCTTTATCACAAACAGCTCTACTCATGGAATAAATCCAAAAATAATACACTGAAGCATTTGTGGAAGAAGAAAAAGCTGCATGTTCTGACAAATCAGAGCTGTTTACAGAGCCAGAAAATTCACAAGGTGTGACGCTCGAAGTTACTTTACAACTCAGAATAATTCTCATTTTTATAAATTAAAAAGCACAGTTGTTTTCTTCTTAATAATTCTTGCCATTATTTCTGATCTGCGAACTGCACAAGCCGAATTCTATCAAAAGTAGAAAAGCTGCTACTGTGTCTTCTTTCTTGAACATTGCCTCATACGACTGATATTTCATAAACATTTGAAAAGCACAGCAAAAGAATAAGAAAAGTGTAAGAAAAGGTACGGCATTGTACTTAAGTAGAAGTACGGGTACTGTGACAGTACAGGGCGAAAAATCTATTCGAGTGAAGGAATCTACATTTAAACATACTCAAGCATTTTTAGATTTTTAGTTTTTTTTTAGATTTTTAGCAATTTGCCAGCGATTGTAATGTTTCATTTTGAAAAAATGAAATATTTGAACTGAACAAAAATTTGAATTTTTATGTATGTATGTATGTATGTATGTATATATAGTCATGGGAGAAAGAAAGTACACCCTCCTTCAATTCTATGTTTTTATTTATCAGCGCCTAAATAACTAGTTCTTCTTGGCATGATGTAGAAACACACTTGAGTGCTGCAGAACACCGAACTGCCATTAGTTCTGCTTTTATTGAGGTCGTCCACACTTCATTATTATTAAATAATCATGTGCATTTCATTAGTAAAACCTGGCTGCTATTGACTCTCTTAATGACTGTCCAAGTAGGAAGGGTGTACTTATTTTTTCTCACCTGCTTTCTGAATGCTGTTTTATTTTTTTGGGGGAAAAAAAAATTACTACATATTGAAATCTGTTCTATCTATCTATCTATCTATCTATCTATCTATCTATCTATCTATCTATCTATCTATCTATCCATCCATCCATCCATCCATCCCTCCATCCATTGTCACCTGAGGTTATTTGTTTGTCTATAGAAGTTCGTTCTGGTGAGCGCACAATTGTGTAAGCCCTGATAAAAACATAGAATCGAAGGAGGGTGTACTTTCTTTTCCCCACGGCTGCACGTATGATATTAAATATTTATGAAATAATATCAGACAAACCTAGAATCTGGCATGATAGTTAGCTAAATAATTAATAAATGTTTAATAAATGTTTATTGTTTAACAACAAATTAAAAAAAAAAAAAAACACACACACACACACACACACACACACACAACTGATTGGCAGCTGAGCAAGAGAAACTTAGAAAATAATCTCATAGCATTTGATATTTTTAAACGTTCTTTGAAGGTCAAATAAATAAAAAGCATGTATTTTCTCTTTTAAATTTACTTGATGTTATGTACTTAATAAAAACTGTCATAAGATATTTTATACCCTACAACAACAAAGTAACTGTAATGAAAATAAAACAAAAAATGACAGAAAATTGTATAAAGGTGCAAGCGGCAAAACTTTCGATATCAAAAAATATCAGACGTTCCACATTCTTTCACTTTTTTGGCTGTTTGTTTTCTTATAGCACATGCTAAATATCACTAACGGAGCTCCAGTTAGCAAATACGTGTTACAATGAATGACAAGCTCTTTATGACTCAATTACACATCATGACAGAGCAGTGATATTTCTTATAAAGTCAGAGATGTTACATTCATTTTATAAATGTCAGGACAGTTATCATAAAATATATACTAACTAAAGCACAAACACTGCTATCAGACATGTCATGGAAGGTATGATGAGAATTACTGGTAATAACACAATGCTGCCGAGCAACAGGTCATAAGCTCCAGGTCATGGTATCGGTTATGATGTGGCTACGTCAGTCTTATGATGCACTTTCTCACCTTCAGCATCTCAGGCGTCTCCTCTCCCTCATTGATGTTAGTGATTTGCGCTTTGCCGTGTCTCTCGGTGTCTCTGATGAGAGAGGCGATCTCTTGCACCTTCTGTTTCTCAAATATATTGGCCTGAGAGCCGACCCATGACACGATCGTCTGGAGACACACACACACACACACACACACACACACACACACACACACACACACACACACACAATATATAGTGGCTAGGACACAGGATTCATGAATGCTAAGAATACACACTGCCTATCCAATCTCTCTCTCTCTCTCTCTCTCTCACATATATATATATATATATATATATATATATATATATATATATATATATATATATATACACACATATATGTGTGTGTGTGTGTGGGTGTGTTTATACCACACTCACCTCTCCTATGTCAAGGATGAAGCAGTCTCCTTTATTAAAGCTGGACCAGTTCAGCTCCACCTCCTTCGCCCTGATGTTCTTCTTCCCCTTAATGTGATACAACCTCTGAACCGGATCAGAGCCAGGCTGCTTTTTTCTAAAAGCCGACTCCACTCCTCCTTCCTGGGAAAGAGAGAGAGAGACGGAGAGACACACGCACACAGA
>CM040986.1:23015146-23026261 GCA_022985145.1 Pangasius djambal | reverse complement strand
AGGAAAAACTCCCTGAGATGATATGAGGAAGAAACCTTGAGAGGAACCAGGCTCAAAAGGGAACCCAACCTCATTTGGGTGCAACGGATGGTGCGATTAAATAAATAAATCCCTTCTATTATTGTGCGCTATAAGGACAAGTAGTGCAACTGTGCAACCAATAAATTCAGCACAGTTCCTTATGTGTTCTTATACCACAGCGCTATTGAATTCTGGATTCTGATTATTCAGAAGGTGTTGATTCATTTTCAGTAGCAGCAGGTCTGACAGTAATGCAGCCGCAAATCACCTTCGTTTATATCAATACGTCATCGTTTCTATAGTAACAGCTCATTCACAGGGCTGCGTATAGTGGAAAATAAATAATAATAATAATAAATAATAGTTTTCTGTAAGGAGATGTTTTTTTTAAACATGTTTTTATAGAAGGAGTCTCCAGTGTCAGTGCTTTGTAACAGTACGTACTGTAAGTTTTCTTGTGGTTTCTTGTTTTTTGTTTGTTTTTTCCGGTCTTATTAAGTTCAAGGACCTTATGACCTGTTTACAAGGAAAGATAATATAACAATATAATGTGAATTATGATTTCTGTGAAAGCAGCATGTCTCCGCTACTGAACTTTGAGACTGTGATGAGGAAGTAGGAAGGGCGACACAGAGACAGGGGAAACCCATCATCTTCCTGCTTAAAACCAAACCCTCTCTCACATCACGCCATCAGGTCTTTTTTTGTCTTTTGTAAACCAAATGCAACTAAATACCCTGACCACTGTTAGGTTTAACTGTAACAAAACAAATACGTTTCTATCGAATCTGAAGCATTCTCCCAGACGTTAGATGACAGTGCAGAGAAACTATAGCTACACAATATACCTCTGGCATGAGCATCAGAGAAGTGGTGCATTATGGGTGTTCTGCACCACGTAGGCTACCGTCTGAAAACTGACCTACAGCAAGGCATTGTGGGATTTCAGAAGTGCACTGATTTTTCTCCTCTGTGCTTTCAGACTTTAGAAAATAGGAAACCGATGTGGTTTCTCATATAGGCTTTTTTTTTTTTTTTTTTTTAATTTCAAGGCTTAAAGCTAGTTAGGTTAGGGTTATGTCACAAAAAAAAAAGTTTTTGCCTATACACTTACACTGCTTCTTCAGGATATTTAATAATAAAGTCATACCTAAGGCTTGATTTAAGGAAGAATATGAAGTATGAAGTGAGAAAGAAACAACGATTTACTTAACTCTGGATTTGTTTGTATGTGTTTTCCTTTTACCTAATACTTTAGACTTTTATTTCCTATATTTCAAAAGAAAAACCCCTGCTTAGTACTCCAAACATCACTACATTTCTCTTTTATCAGATATTTGTCAAGTCACACAGTAAGATGGCTTTTTTAGTGGCAGAAATCTATCTAAATTGCCAACCAACGTTAGCAAACATTGCCTAGCATAATACAAACTAGCCGGAAGCTAACACCTAGCACTGTAGTCAATCAGTTGATACATAAGTGTTGTGTTTATCAAGGCAGTTTGTACTGTGACAGCTAGCTATTAGCGTTCAGCTAGTTTGTGTCATCATGGTTATTATCACGCTAGCTAACATTTGAGAGATTAGCAATAAAGCTGTTGTTAGTTAACTTTAGCGTGTTAACTGACAGGAACTAAAATAAGTGTGTGTGTGTGTGTGTGTGTGCGAGAGATTTAAGGGAATTTTTTTTTCTTTTGCGACTCTTTCTTGTACTTTTGCTTTCATATCTTAAATAAATTGAAGATTTTCTACTTTACTTCTTCACGTTGAGTGAAGAATATGAAACTGTACTCCACCTTTTACCAGAGGATTTATTTAAATAATAGTTTTACCCAGAGGGATGGAGGACTGGAGAAATATTTTAGTGTCTGTTTAAAACAGTTTTTAAGGAACCCTACAATCTTTGTCTTTATCATGTTTAATTAAGAGGTTAAGAGGTTCAGACTTTATTCACAAGTCCCTTAATCGCATGATTCATACCCCGCACATGACCAATTTTTTTTTATTTATTTATTTTTTTAAATAAACTCAGTTTTGGTGTCAGACAGGTCTTAATCTCACCGATCCACATGTGCAGATCGGCTCCATCGTCTCCTCTGTTCTGCAGCACCAGGTAAGAGTCTCCGTTATAGAAAGCGCCGAATTCAGACGCGGCCAGCGGCACGGCCTTCAGCTTCTCCACCCGCCAGCAGTACAGACCCTGCTGTCTCACCACGGGCCTGAACTGATCCGGAGCGGCCTGGAAGGGGAGCATTCTGCAGGAACAGAGGGACACGACATGAGAAAAATCTACTTTTCGACTCTACTGCAGGCGTAGAAGGCGTTGATTTGCTTCCACAGGGATTTGGACGGTGGACATTCCACATAAGCTAAACCATGCTGTTCAAAACACGTTATTTAACAAAGAAAAATGTATAAAATGTATCATCATTGATAGGGCGAAGGGTTCCTGTATGAAAGGAGTCTCCAGTGTCAGCACTTTTTCAGGACAGTTTTCAGGACAGAGGAGTTTATGTTTCTCTGAGCGGTTTCTCTGTACGGTTCAAGTGATAGATTTAAAAAAAAAAAAAAAAGGAGTCTGGTGAAGTGCTTATAGCTGCTATAACGTAGCTGAGAACAGGAACTAACTTCATGGAAGTTTCTTAGATGTTCCATGGTGCTGAATGTAACAGATAAAAAAAGATGATGTAACATTCATTAATAAATTTTTTTTTAAAAACTGTAGTCGTCAGCAAATTGCTGTGGTGTAAGAGGAATAAAACACTTCGAGACATGCTATTGCAGGGCAGAAACAGTATTATTTTCTTAAAACAGCACATTCCTGAATATTTTATTGCTTATATAGTTAATCTTTGCATATAACACACACACACACACACACACACACACACACTATATATATATATATACTATGTGAATCGAACATGTTTTGCATTACATCTTGTCTTCAGAGAACAGTTGTAAGTGAATCACACTGAAACCCACTGTGTGTGTGTGTGTGTGTGTGTGTGTGTGTCTCTCTCTCTCTCTCTCTCTCTCTCTCTCTCTCTCTCTCTCTCTCTCTCTCTCTCTCTCTGTTGTGCGTGACATAGAGGTAGTAGAGGAGGAAGAAATGACATGACACTGAAACGGCAGAAGATAAGCTACTTTTAGTCCCTGATGATGACAAAGGAGCAAAGAGCAGACTCGTCATTATGTAAGGTGTGGTTAGAGCAATGATTAGAGCAATATGATGATATAATAGCAATACTGTGATAAATTATGTCACTTTTCTAAGATATTGTAGAAATTATTATTATTATTTTTTATTCATTTAATGTTTTTTAATAATTACAAACTGACTGGAAGGAGTAGATTTTTTTCCTTTGTGTTTTTTTTTTTTTTTAAAAACATTTTCTCTATTCAGTGCTAAAAAAATATTTTTTAATACTTTACTTTGTTGTTAAAGTATGAAAATGTTATTTTTAAATATCAAAAAATAAAAACGAATGAATTTTTGCATTAAATAAATTGTTAAACACCTTTTAAAGCAACGCTTCTGCATCATGATACGTATCACGTATCACAGAAATGTCTTTGAGAATCATGCCACAATATGATATTCCTGTCATATCGCTCCACCCGTACTCCTGATTACTCTGTACTCATGATATGCATGTTATAGCAAAAATAGCAGATAAATGTACGTTACAGGATTTAAAATAGCAATAAATACAAGCAAACATCTATTACATTTAGAGTTATATTATATTTCTTGTCAACAACCTGTGAAGAAAAACAATAGCAAGACTCAAAAGGGAAAAAGAAATCACAAAAGCAAAAGGCAAAAGCAAGTGACACACCTAACAAGCGCACATGATTCAGTCCCTCCCTGGAATTTCAGACACACATGATGATTCACGGTTTTCCATCATCACTCAAAAGATTTCAGCGTTCAGACTTACATGCCCATTTGCTTGTTCACTTGCCCACGAGCTTCCATCTTACTGGCACTGATACAGCACACTAACGCTCAATTAAGCACAAAATTCAGCACAAAATTCTCTCATGAGACGTTCCAGTAAACGACTGCGAGGTTTCAGCAAATGCATGGCAGCAACACTAAAAATACCAATATGCAAACCTGCAAAAGCTTCAGTTTTCAAGTGACGTTCATTTCCTTATTACAGGATCAAATATAAAAGGGGTTTAAACTGCCAGGGTTTAAACTTCTGCTTCAGAACAGAAAATAAATATAATTTCCCATCAGAATCACACACGTCCTTGCAAGAACTTACAAGCAGGAGTAATAACACTCACTGTCCACTTTAATAGGAACACCTGCTCATTTATGCAGCTATCCAATCAGCCAATCATGTGACAGCAGCACATTGTATAAAATCATGCATATGCAGGTCAAGAGCTTGTGAATGATCACATCAAACATCAGAATGAAGTAAAAGTGAGATCTCTGTGACCTTAACCGTGGCGTGGTTGTTGGTGCCGGATGGGCTAGTTTGAGTATTTCTGAAACCGCTGATCTCCTGGGATTTTCACACACAACAGTCTCTAGAGTTTAGACAGAATGGTGCAAAAAAACAAAAAGATCCTGTAAGTGGAGGGTCTGCAGGCAGAAATGCCTTGTTGATGAAAGAGATCAGAGGAGAATGACCAGACAAGGATATAGTAACTCATATAATCACTCTTTACAACCGTGGTGAGCAGAAAAGCATCGCGGCATGCACAGATCATCAAACCTTGAGGTGGATGAGACACAATAGCAGAAGACCACATCAGATTCCACTCCTCCCAGTCAAGAACAGGAATCTGAGGCTACCATGGGACTTGTTCCAGTCTTAAACTGTCCATACGAAATGCTCTAGAGGCTGTTTATACATTGTGCTGCTGCAACATGATCGGCTGATTGCATAACTGTATAAATGAGCAGGTGTACAGGTGTTCCTATTAAAGTGGACGGTGAGTTTTTACTATATGGAAATATAGAAATAGATACTGAATTAATTAAACAACCTTCTTCTGTGGTGGTGTTTACAGAGTGTGCTTTTTGTACATTCTTCGAGCTAAAATGTGCCTGATCGTTTTTGATAATTATATTATTTATTTAATGAATTAATTATTCTTTTTAAATTCATTCATTCATTCGTTCATTCATGTGTTCAAATTATATAATTCCTCTCTTTATATAGCGCCCAAGGTTGCTTTACAAGTACATGACACAAAGAAACATCAACAAAAAAAAAATTATATAAAATAAAAAATGACTCCAAATGACATTTTAATGAGCTGAATTTCTGTTCCTCCAAATTAAAATGCATTTGACATTCATTTAAAATAAATATTTTAAAATCCAATTTAAATAAATAAATAAATAAATAAATAATTGAAAGCATAGGATACACCACAATGTCTAGTGCAAACCCAAAGAATTTTTATTTTTATATTTAGGATTATTTTTAATTTTAATGCACTCCATTTGCATTTGACCCCCTGACACTGAATATTTATGAGCACACAAAGGATTTTTGTAGCAGACACACAGATCCAGATCCAGATGAGACGTTTCACACCACGGTTGCAGTTTAAACAGAAGCTGTTGGCAGAATGGTTTATGAGCATAATTTTTTTTTTTTTTTTTTTGGTAAATGTTAGCCTATTTCAGTCACCCACACAGAAACCAAACAGGAAGGAAGAGAATGTAGAGCGAAGAGCAGGAGAGTGCGGTCAGGGCCTGCAGACGTAAGGCGTGGCCACAGAAGATCTTAAACACACACACACACACACACACACACACACACACACACACGTCTAATCTAAATGGCAGAACAGAACAGGTCCGTGCACTTAACTGCATGATCCCTTCAGCCAGTTCAGGCATGCTTTCTTCTGGCTCCGGCTCCATCCTGAGAGCGTTTGGTCTGTGTGTTTGTGTGTGTGTGTGTGTGTCTGTGTGTTTTCATCTGGCCTGGTTAAGCTTACGTGTAGCCGGTAACTGGACCCGGGGGAATAAAACCCGAGGACGCCCCACGGCGCGGAGAGTCGGGTTGCCTGACAGCGCTACAGGCCGGTCTGATCATTCCTGCGCTTTCGTCTTCACCCCTCTATCGTTCTATTCATCCAACTGTGTTTCGAGGTGTAGGGTTTGAGTGACTGAGTGATTGGGAGATGATTATCCACAACAAGAGGCCCAGCATTGGAGAAATTAGAAATGAAATATGTCTGTGTCTGTGCAGTGAAAGGAAAGAAAGATGAGGAGATTGACAGGGGTCAACAGCGCCGTGTCTGAGACACCTGAGGCACGACCCGTACGTGTGCAACTAATCAGAGAAGGAAATATGATAGCGATAATAAAACAATAACCACCTCAGGGGAGGGTGGAGAAGCCTGATACTGCTATGAGAGTTGCAAACCTGCAATAATTATCTAACATACTTTTCAGGAAAACAAGCATCAACTGAAAGTAGTCTAATTTTGTGTCAAATTTGCAAGGAGTTTTTTGTCTTTAAAGGGAATGTAGACAACAAAAACGACCACTGTAACTTTTTTAGTTTCTAAAGTTTAGTTTCTACACAAGTTGAAGATTTGTAGCCTACCTTGCTGTAGTTAGTTTCACTGAGAACTTTTTCTCTGTTTGAAGAAAAACAGAGGAAGAGATTTAGCAGAGGAGGAGAAGTCTTTGAGCACTAAACGCTTCCTGTTTCTCCTCTGAGTCACAGCTCATAGCACACCCATCTAAAACCAAGAGCAGGGAGGGTAAAAAAAGAAAAAAAAATGAAGGAGTGAAGGAGAAGGACGGCTTGTACACAAATCTGTACCACTTCCATTTGATATGGTTGTTTGCTTTGGGGTTCCTCATGTCTGATTGGATAAATTACAGGATTTCATACGTTAGCTATGCCTGCTGCAGGAAAGATGACAAAGCTTTTTTTTTTGTAAAAAAAAAGTTGCATAAATGTCCCATCAGTAAAAACAGAAAACACCCAGTCTGCTATGAATCCTCTGTCTCATGTCAGGACATGTTCACAGATATCACCATCGAACCTGGAGCTCACTTCCCTGTCAGAAAGATCACATACATCTCACATGTTTTGCTCACATGAGGAATGCCATGAGGAAGTGTGATTTCATGTGAAAAAAACACGTGCGCGTGCATTTCAACATGTAAAAATGTGCTAAATAAACCCACGTGTCCTACATGTTCAAGTTCACCATGTGGATACTGTGTAAAGGAATCATGTGGAGAAAAAAAAAAATCACATGTGAATATAAATGAACCATGTGGGAAGAATTCAGTTTTAAAATGATTGAATTGTGTGAAAGAGAATCACATAAATGAACCCCATGGAAATAAATGAATCACGTGAAAAGAGATGAATCATATGAGAAAAATCGCATGTGAGAATGAATCATTTGAAAGAATCACATGTAACAATAAATGAATCATATGAAAAAAAATCATGTGATAATGAATCTTGTGCAAAAAAAAAAAAATGAATCGTGTGAAGAAAAAAATCAATTGTTACATTTATTGAAACGTGATTTAAAAAAAATCAATTGTGAAAATTAATGAATCATGTGAAGAAAAAAAATCAATTATTCAAATTAATGAATCGTGTGTGAAAACAAACAAGTCGTGTGAATATAAATGAATCAATGACGAACTTCACGTGAAAATAAAAGTATCATGTGCAAAACTCACATCTAAACTACGTGAAACGTAACCTGTGACGTGTCTAAAGCATGAATTGTGGCTCACACGTGAATATTAACCCTTAAGAGTTTAAATATTAATGTGAGATGTGGGATTTTTCTTACAGGAGCTAAAGCTTCATAAACCTGCTTTTGGAGCTTTATCATGCTTCAGTTCCGACTCATATATAACACTGTAATATTGACCTGATTATCTGGATCAGGTGTGAAACTAAATTCTGCATGATATTAAAGACATCCAGCTAAAAAAAAAACACACACACACTGCAACACACACATACTGTATCGTCCCTGTGTCTTCGTGAATGACTCGTCTGTGAACGAGTCGACTCTTTCAGCTGAACACTGGGAGCCGACTCGCTTATCTGAAGAGCCGATTTATTCATTTATTATTATTATTTTTTTAAATAACTGTAGACAAGACAAATAGATCATATAATCATGCACTTGCTGAGAATCCTTGAAAGCACTATTTCGTTCAGCAAATGCAAATCTGCTGGGGTTTCACATGAATTCATGCGAATTCTATGAAAGTGATTATTTCAGCTTCTCTAGTTTCAGGAGCTTTTTAAAGCTGCATTTGTGAGCTGTATTTCTCCTTCAGGAAGCCAACGTCAGGAGTCGCAAAAAAATGGCATGAAAGAAACTCTTAAACCTGCATGCACCTGAAACAAACAACTTAGCTGTTGTCTTCTGCCATTGAAGCTCATCTGCCTCGATGTTTGACGTGTTGCGTGACGTTCCGAGATGCTTTTCTGCTCACCACGGCTGTAAAGAGTGGTCATCTAAAAGTTACCGTAGCCTTCCTTTCAGCGTGAACCAGACCGGCCTTTCTCTCCTGACCTCTCTCATCAAGAAGTCGTGTGCCTGCGGAACTAGTGTTCGCTGGATGTTGTGTCTTTTTCGCACCATTCTCTGTAAACTCTACAGATCTACAGCTGTGCCTAAAACGCCCAGGAGATCAGCACCAAGATCCATGCCACGGTCAGGGTCACCGAGATCACGTTTTCCTCCCCTTTCTGATGTTTGATGTGAAAATTAACTGAAGCTCTTGATGTGATTCTATGCATTGGACTGACTGGATAAATGCATGAATAAGCAGGAGTACAGGTGTTCCTAATAAAGTGAGCAAATATGTATTAAAATTGTCAGAGGAACCGATATGGATTTTATCATTTCCTTGCATCATCAGCTAAATCTGGACCTTTAATCTTTACTTCCAAATCCTTCCCAGAGGTTTCAGAACAATCAACATGGTTTAAATGGTTCAAGGCAGATATTTCAGATCTATGACCAGGTGATTAGTACCTCACTAGGATCAAATGTATTTTTAATTTTTTTTAATTTTTATTTTTAGGTTCAACATCACTCTTTTTTTGTCCGGAATGGAGTACAGTGGTGGCACTTGCAGCTAAATTAACTATTTTTTCATGTGTTCATTCAACATGGAATCACCAGCCAGTAGCAGACGTACAATCAGGAAAAGGAAACGCAAGAGAACGTGTGATATTTCCTGTCGCTGGTCCCAGCACTGTGGCACAACGATGACAAAAGAGGATGCCGAAACCGAGACGGTCGACTGCCAACTTCTCACTTTACCTTGATGATTTCAGTTCCTCTAGCCTAAGAGCTGGCATTACTACAATACTCGGGATATGTCCGATTAATCATCTGCAATCTTGTTTTCAGATGAGCAGTTAGCAAGTTAAAGCTTTTAACATTTGAGTAATGAAACACAGCAGTGGATTATAGGCAAACATTTTATTGTTTTATCATCAAGTCAAAAACAAACAAATAGATACAGAGAATTAGAGAAGTCCTCTTCTATACAGTGGCAATTTAAGTTTAAATCTTCCTTTATTAACCCTTTTCAAACCCGGCCCAACTGAAGGAAACCCTGTCTCAATTTACACTCTCTCACACACACACGTACTCAAACATCCATACATACACACACACACACACACTTCTACCAGGAGCCTGGGCACATAAGTGACTGGAACTTTAAGAAAACATCGTTGAAGGCAATCTAGGGCAGAGACTCTGACGAACCTGTTCTAAGGCTTTAAAAAGCAAACGCTCGCACAAAGCCACCATGACTGACATCTAAAGAGCAAGACAAAGGCCTCTTATGTCAGGAATGAACCCTGGTTCCACCTGTTTATACACAAAAATGTTCTGCATATAGGTTTCCAGTATTGTACAGTATGTATTTTTGACCCTCCCTCCATCTCAGACCCTCAGGAACAGATGAGGAGGGGAGGGGGAGAACAAACACTGATTAATGATGTAAGAAAACTTGGGTTACGCTTGGATTGACAGAGAAGGATGGTGTTGAATATGAACAGAAACGACGAGCTCGACTGCTTGCTAGTCGTTTTAAAACGGGTCTCTGCACTCAGCACGCTGTCAAACTTTGTCAACTTTGCCGCCCCCTGCTGTTTACGCAAACAAACTGCATAGACTAGGCGAGAGCGTTAAAATGAAAATCCAAAACGCTTGATCCAAAAGGAAACCCAAACACAAATCTAAACATCTCTATGAAGCAGACAAAAAAAAAAAAAAAAAATCAGAGAAACGATTACATTTCCACTCAGTGACTTACTGGGACTCTTTTTAAATAACATTAACTAAAAAGGAAATCAAGGGGAAATATTTATACAGATGCTGACTGGGACGGATGAGGTTTTTGGGATTTTTTTTTTTTTTTTTGTGATAAAAGAAAGACGCAAAAAGAAACAGGTTCAGCTTGACAGGACAAGCAAACCAGCGTGTATACGACTAACTCCCTCGCCTTCCTCCTCCTCCTCCTCCTCCTATAACGCTCTAAAAACCAATAAAAGAAAAAATCAATCATCTTTTCAGAAAAATTCACATTCCTCTACAGTTAGAGAGAAGCTATTGCTGGCTATAACTCATTTTTTTGTGGTTATTTGAAAATCGAACAGGATGCTGGTGAAAGTTTAACTACCAAAATAATAATAATAATTACTATAATAATAATAATAATAATAATAGAGGAAAGATGGTAGATAAGCCCTCAACATGGCCAGTACTACGACCCTTTCTCCTAGGCTAATGACCAGCATATGATCATCTGGTCAGATTAGACATGTCTGATTAATTTTAGCTGATAAACTCAAATCTGGCGCTTAACATTCATTCATTAGAGTTTCAGTTCTTTCCGTTAGCATGGATAAACAAACTGAGCACAGCATATATACAAAGCAAGAAAGAAAAAAACAAAACGTCAATGTTGGATACGTTTCAGTAAAATTCTCTGTGCACCTCACTTTTTTTTTTTTCCTCCAGTTCCATCTGCAGTAGATATGATCCACGATTTGCTTTCCAAAAAAGTGTTTTGGCAAATTAAGCTCTCAGATTTCC
>CM040986.1:22987402-23015046 GCA_022985145.1 Pangasius djambal | reverse complement strand
TATATATATATATATATATATATATATATATATATATATATATATATATATATATATATATATATATATATATATATATATATATATATATATATATATATAAGACCCCAAAACCCCTTTCTCAATCCAACCCAACTGAAAAAGCTGAAAGGCAGTCGGTTCTACAGTTCACGTCTATGATGATATCATAGTGAATAGAGCCTGTTTGCAGAAATGATGCGAGAAATGTCCGACGGGTCCGGAGGATTTCAGAACTTTTCACACGTAGGACCCCAGGTTCCGTAGTTTTCTGTTGTCCGAATCAAAGATGGCGGCGTCCATCCACGATATTGTCCCATGCTGATGCTGTGTTTTCAAGGAGGAACTTGAAGGACAAGGCGGCATCGTGATGGCGAGTCTAATCCAGTCGTCGTCCGCTTCAGTTGTTTTCCTCGTCGCTGTCGTCGGGGCTGATGGCTGGACTGTAGGTCGGAGACGTTGGACTGTACCCGGGCGAAGTCGGGCTGTAAGTCGAGCCTTTGGGACTAGTAGGCGAGTACGTCGGGGAAGTTGGGGAGTATTTTGGAGACGTTGGGGAGTACGTCGGCGAAGTGGGCGAGTACTTGGGGCTGGTCGGGGTGTAGGTAGGAGACGTCGGAGAGTACGTTGGAGACGTGGGGCTGTATTTGGGCGTAGTGGGCGAGTAAGTCGGAGACGTCGGGCTGTATTTGGGAGAAGTGGGCGAGTACTTGGGCGAAGTGGGAGAGTATTTGGGCGAAGTCGGGGTGTATTCCGGAGAGCTGGGGCTGTACGATGGAGAGGTGGGGGTGTATTTCGGAGACGTGGGGGAGTAAGACGGCGAGCTCGGGCTGTAAGAGGGCGAGCTCGGGGTGTATGTAGGAGATTGAGGCGTGTAACGAGGGCTGGATGGGGAGTAGGATGGAGAGGTGGGGGAGTAAGACGGGGACGTGGGAGAATAGTTCGGGCTGGTGGGTGTGTAATTCGGAGACGTGGGCGAGTACGAAGGCGAGGTTGGGCTGTAAGACGGAGAGGTGGGTGAGTAGCTGGGCGAAGTGGGCGTGTAATTGGGCGAGGTGGGACTGTAACTGGGAGACGTCGGGGAATACGAGGGCGAAGTCGGGGAGTACGAGGGAGAGGTCGGGGAGTACGAGGGGGAAGTCGGAGAGTATGATGGAGAGGTGGGCGAATACGACGGGGACGTCGGGCTGTAGCTGGGAGACGTCGGTGAATAAGAGGGCGAAGTCGGAGAATAGGACGGAGATGTCGGAGAGTAAGATGGAGAGGTGGGGGAATAAGACGGAGAGGTTGGAGAGTAAGAGGGCGATGTGGGCGAATAGCTCGGGGAGGTTGGGGAATAAGACGGAGATGTTGGAGAGTAGGATGGAGAGGTGGGGGAATAAGATGGAGATGTTGGGCTGTAGTTGGGGCTGGTGGGAGAGTAGGAAGGAGAGGTGGGAGAGTAAGACGGGGACGTGGGGGAGTAGCCGGGGCTCTGTGGGGTGTAGCCCCCAGGGGATCGCGGCTCGTACGCCGGAGACGTGGGCGAATAGTTTGGAGACATGGCTCCGCCTGGAGGAGAGAAAGCACAAGGACAAGATGATGTATTCTGCGAGCTGAAAGTAAAATATTTTCCAATCATTTTTCATGTCTAGAAAAATGTGTAAAATTAGCACACTGACAATTTTCTCTTTTACCAAACATCACTACAAGTTCCCAAACCCTGACTTTAATCTCAAAAATGATAAAATGGCTCCTAAGCTAACCTGGAGAAGGAATGTAAGGACTGGCTGGACCAGGAGATCCAGGAGAGCCGGGTGTAGGAGACCACGCGGGCGAGTAACCCGGAGAGAAGCCGCTGGCATCGGAGGCAGCACTGGGTGAAAATCCTGCAGCTCCTGGAGTCATTCCACTTCCTGCTTGGAGAGAAAGTGCGTGAGCAAGGATGAGGCAGAGAAAATATAAATGCTAGATCCGAGAGCAAATAAAAGCGACTGCCTGCACTCACCCACGCTGGGAGACCATGCACCGTAAGCCGGGGTTGCCCCTGTGTTCCAGGGCGTCATGGCTGGAGACATGCCACTCATAGGGCTGGGGGCGGAGCCAAAGAACATTCCCGTTGCTGCAAAACGAGGGAAAAAATAAACAAAATGCATGAAGAGACTTACTTTTAAGTTGAAAATCATTTTTGCTAGTTAACAAAAAAATAAAAACGTGCTACTTACGTCCAGCCACACTGATGCCGGGGATGTTGGTGGGAATCTCCATGCCGTATTTGCATTTCTCGGCATCCAGCAGCAGGTCGAAGCAGCCGGTGCCTGCAGGAGCCAGCTGTCCGAGCATGATGTTTTCAGACACGCCCTTCATGGGATCGCATTCTCCATGGGAGGACGCTTCCATCAAGACGTCCACCTACACACAGGTCAAAGACACCAGCAAAAAAAAAAAAGAGAACGAGAATGAATATCACGCTGTTACACTCGACGTTAACATTCTTCCTGTACTATTGTTTTTGCCTTTATTCAGAAATCACAGCCAAAAAAAACTACCAGTAATTTAGTACTTTTAACATTACATAGTTAGTTAAAGCTACATGCAGTACGTTTAGCTGTGATGTGAAAAGGTGGGGAACAAGGTGGAGCAAAATCGCCATGTTTCATTTATAGTTACTGCTGCTTTGTTTATCAGGAAGACACTCTTGGAAAATAAAATTCGGTATTAAAAAAAATATATACAAACTATTAGATTCAATACTCCTGAGGATCATCCAGGATCCGTGCAGACCAAACTTTTACCCACAAATAAATTAAGCGATAAATACCAATAGATTTTTATTTAATTTATAACCAAGCAGAAAAATCCAAACATGCCTATGCAGGTGTATAAATATACAGTATGCACACGATATTAATTTTTTAAAAAACATATTTAAAAATATTTGTTCTCCTTGTTCTTACCGTCTCTTCAAAAGAGCACTTCATGAGCGGGCCGGTGTCCTGTCTGTTGATGCCGTGACGGGTGATGGCCATCAGGTGCCCTCTGCAGGTCATGGTGTCGCACAGGAGGGCGAGGTGGCGGTAGTTCACGTAGGAACCGTCAAAGGAGATGACGTGGTACAACTCCCTCTCCAGAGCCTTACGCACTGCCTCGATGCCGAGCACCTGCGAGAGAAAGAGGAGCTGACTAAAAACGGGGAAAAAAAACGAGTGCAGCCATCCTATAATTAATGCTTTATATTGTAATTAATATCCTTTAACTCCAGATCTGGCCTTTTTCCCCTAAACTCGGACGGTGAGCTGAGAAATCTTACAGTGAAGATCTCCACGATGTCGTTGGAGGTGGTCCTGACGGGGTCGACGTCCTTCTCGCTGAGGACTCGCATGAGACTGACGCCGTCCGTCTCGAGAATCCATTCCTGTAGCGCTTTAAACTCTCCCTCCTCCGTGATTATGGTCCTTTTCTTGTTCTCGGTTTGAGGAAGATGCATGTACACCTGAAGGAGAGGAAGACGATGAGTCCAGTATAAACACACACGAGCTTGTGATGGAGGGTTTGTTCAATAACGCCCATTATATAGTCATGTGACTCGTGACACCTTGCTGATCTGCTCGATGCCCTGTAGGGTCATGTCCGTCAGCATGTTGGACTCGATGCAGCGCAGAAACACGTCGTCGTCCATCTTGTCCACCACCTCTTCGTCCTGCCAGAGGAACGACACAAACGATTCAACCAGCTCAATGAAACGCGTGTCTAATGTGAAGGGAACGCGATTAGGAGACACCCTGATGGTGAGGTGTGATTTGAAAATACCGTTAAAAAAAACTTTAGTGATCTCACCTCCTGGAACTTGTTCTCGTCGCTGTTCATGATTCGGATACGCAGCACCAGCTTCTCGGCGTTATCATCATTGAAGATGCAGTTTAGATCATCACCAAAACCTGGGAGACGGAAACAAGGGGGAAATGAGATACTGAGCACAGAGAAAACCTAAACCTAAACCTCCTGTCTAACAGAGCTTTTAGCTTGATGCTATTCTAAAGACTAAGCCCCTGTTTGATTTTTAGCACAAGAGTAAAAATTTTCTACACACTTCTGTAACTCGTTCTGGATAAATTCAATACACGGATGTAAACGTAAATAAAAAGGCATGGAGTTGTTTCTGAACCGGGATTCAACAGGATACAAAATAAATAAATAAATAAAAAGCATAAATGTGACTGCTTACTCTTTATTGACCTTTTTAAGACGACAATACAGCCAGGCATCCTGCTTTCTCATGGCTCACAATTAATTAATTAAATAAAATTAAATACTAACATGAGAATACATGACTTCACAGTATCTTTGAACGTGATAAAGTTAAGTTAATATTTAAGGCAAATTTTATTCATGTGCTTAGATTACTAATATTTATAGGAAGTGGAAGGTTTATTACAAAATATTGCAGGTCCGAGGGGTCGTGATGTTCGCAGCTTTGGAACGAGTCTCCCAAAAATAAAGGCAGTTAATAAATTACTGGAAGCCTCCAAAAAAAAAATTTCATCCCTGAAAGAATTTGCAAGCGCGTACTACCCTGAGAATAACAGATTACTTAATAGTATTATTAATTATTTAATTGTGATTATTTTTATTGCTATAATTGATCTTTTTACTAGGAGTTATTACTATTGATTTTTAATTTTTTTTTGACTATTATTGCTTGTTTTTGTTGCTTTAATACGCGACGCTCTTTCTACTCCTCAGCCGTTTTCTTTGGTTAGAAGAAAACCCTCCGCTTGAAAGTAAAGTGAATTAAAGAGCTCATCGGGAGTCGTCATGTCTCACCTGCGTTAATCTTCTCGGCGATCTGCTCCATGGAGAGCTTGCGGTCAGTCATGTGTTTGCGGTCCAGCTCGATGCGCAGCAGCCAGGGAGAGATGCGGGTCACGTCGAAGTCGGGCATCTCGTAGTAAACGTTCACCCACTCCTGATCCTCGGCCACCACCGTGCTCTGGGGGTTGGGGTCGTAGTAGATGGCCGTGTTGGCCGTGACCTTACGCAGCGTCGTGTGCTCCAGGCGACACAGGATGTCTTTGGCGCGCTCGGCGTCGCGGGCCGCCTGGCCCAGCAGGAACACGGTCAGGGACGGCGTCTTGGGACGCTTGGAGATGTTGATCAGCTCTTTGAGTCGAGGCACGCCCAGGGTGACGTTCTTAGCCGACACGCCGGCGTAGTGGAAGGTGTTCAGGGTCATCTGAGTGGCAGGCTCACCCAGAGACTGAGCAGCCAGAGCACCCACCATCTCACCTGGGTGAACCTGAAACATTTCAGAACTGAAATTTAACCATCCAGTCCAGAGCGACGTCACGGGATTGCTGTCGCGTCACGGGATTGTCGTTCTACTCACAATTGACTGGTTGAATTTCGTCTCGATCTCTCCCAGGAGCCACTCGAAGGCCTCGGAGCTGAGACGAAACTCTTCGGTCATGCGTCTGGAGCAGAGGGTGGAGCGCAGATGGATGTTGAGAAGCAGCGTGGCGTTCTGCTGGGCCTGCTTGCTTAACGGGTCATCACCGTTCACGATCACCAGCTTCTTACTCAGCTCTTGCACACCTACACGAAAGAAAGAAAAAAAAAATTTTAATCCAGTAATTCGAGCACAAGCTGCTAAATCGGGTTTCGTTTAAGATACTTCGAATTATAAAATTATACTAGAAGTTAGGATTATGGAA
Organism: Pangasius djambal; assembly: GCA_022985145.1. Classification (NCBI taxonomy): domain Eukaryota; kingdom Metazoa; phylum Chordata; class Actinopteri; order Siluriformes; family Pangasiidae; genus Pangasius; species Pangasius djambal. The sequence goes on along the minus strand of CM040986.1, from coordinate 23,009,338 downwards.
GCAAGTATTGATTCCAAATCTGTGTATTGGAGCACAGATGCATAAAAGCACACACTCTTGGCATCTGTCATAAGTTTACACACCCTCCACCACTCTTAAAGGGTTGAGATCGGTTGGAGTTCGCGGGTTGATGCGGAAAATCTTTTGCGCATTCCAGATCATTCGGGCCAGATTGCACGGCAGCACCACCTGCAGGAACGGAGAGAGAGTAACAACACGGTGAGACAACCTGCATTATGCAGCGTAAGCGCCTTTTACAGCATCTGTAGGGCATGTGTGATGATTATAGACATGAGAAAATGAGGTTTTTGCTGAACGTGTTTGTAATTTTCTTCAGTCAAAGGTGCTGGGATTAATTTTTTCCTTCCCTGAAACAGGAGAGTGACATCACCCGCCTCCTCTACGCCACCTTCACTGAGGTTCAACACACACCATTAGACTCTGATAAGTGAGTAAACGGGTTTTCCTGGTCGAGTAGCACGTCAGTAAGCACTTGTAAGTTAAACAGTATACATCGTATAAGCGTTAGCATTTTAAAAACTACACACCTTGCTGTCCCCAGTGGGGAAAATGGCCCTCAAGATCTCTCGGTCCTCCTTCATTTTCTCAAACTCCCTCTCCAGGGCACTCTGCACGTGCGCGTTGGTCATCACATCCTTCAGCACGTCCTCCTGCAGCGTGCGCCGGAGAGCTCGCTCGTTAGTGTAGTCAAACTTGAACCTGGTGGATTAAGCAGGATAGAGGTCGAAGGTCAAAGGTCAAGGACAGAATGTCAGATAGGCGATAATCAACTAGGTTTTGGAAAGACTAGAAGGATTTAATTAAAGGCAGTCATGACAACCTGAACATGACCATGAGGACGTGATTACTGTAGTGACTCACTTCTTCTCAAAAGCTTTGTGGGATGGTTTAAGCGTGGCCATGTTTTGGAACTCGACAGCCTCCCCAGCCAGACCATCCTCTCCGTATCTCAGCTGCACCACCTGGTTAATGGAGTTCCTCACTGTGGCGTCGTATTTCACCATAACCGACTCCATAGACTTGATCAGACGACGCTGGATATAACCTGAGGAGAGCAAAACGCAAACAGGAATCATGAGGAACGCTGCTGCCAACATGCTTCTAGTAAAACACAATCGTTTTGGTTATAAATACACGTTGCTTTGAAGGTTCTCGTTCTTTACCCGTCTCGGCTGTTTTCACAGCCGTATCGATCAGACCCTCTCTGCCTCCCATGGCGTGGAAGAAGAACTCCGTGGGCGTCAGACCGGCGAGGTACGAGTTCTCCACGAAGCCCCTACTCTCAGGACCGTAGTCGTCCTTGATGAAGTGAGGAAGAGTGCGGTGCTTGAAGCCGAAAGGGATTCGTTTACCCTCAACGTTCTGCTGACCCACCACAGCAATAACCTACAGCAGGAGCACGGACAGGTGAAATCACAGAAACGTACAGCTTTATAATTAATTAAGCGCGAGAGAAAATCTCATTTGAAGTCCAAGTGAAATCACTTTCTGCTCATTAAGGACATCTAACTTAAAAAGTCTCACCTGCGAGATGTTAATTTTGGAGCCCTTGGATCCGGCCACCACCATGGATTTGAAGTTATTGTACTCGGACAGCGACTTCTGAGCAGAAGATCCCGTCTTGTCTCGAGCGTCGTTCAGGATACGGTTGACCTGATTTTCAAAGGTCTGCCTCAGAGTGTTACCTGGAGTGGGCTCCAGTTCGTTGTTGTGAGCTTTCTCGATGACCTGGAAAGTGTAGGATATAAATGTTAAAATTATGTGACTCAATGATACCACCATGGAAGTCAATCTCTAAATAAGCTCCACCCCCTCGCAGGTAGCAGGGCGCACGAAAAACAGCGAACTCCGCCACAGAACCCAGCTTTCGCAATATTCCATAAACTACGACTAGACACATCGTAAATGAGGAACCACTCACCTCTATCACATCTTGCTTGGCCTTCTTGATGGTGTTCTGAATGTCAAGATACGTCTTCGCATCAGCGATGGAGTCACCAATACCAATAGAGTGACCTACAAGAGTGGAAAAAAACCCCATGACCTCGTGCTCAGAAGAAAAGAAAAGCGCAGGCTGTGTGATAAAGGTTACCGAAACCAATTGGTTAAATGAAGTCTCTCAAATAAAACCTGACCTTCGATGAGCAGCCAGTTGTTGACGACAGTCTGAATGTTGGAGTAGAAGAGGCGGGTGATGTCATGACCCATCTCCAGGTAGGAGATGTGGACGAGAGAACCTGCGGACGTACCGAGGGACTTCTTACACAGGATCCCCATGATCAGCTCTCCGTTCTCCACGATCACCTGCAACAGGAAGGAACGTTCCAGTCAATGAACGACTGTACCAGTGTAGAACCTTTAAGGGTTCTGCGATTGTGCCTTTTGAGGAGCCTTCAAGGTTCTATATAGAACTCTGGCCTTTCAGAAACGGTACTCATTTTAGGTACAATCCTTAAATTATCCGATGAACCCTTGAAGAACCCTTGAAGAACCCGTTCTATTTACTAAGATTTACATTTTAAATACCTGACAAGTTCTTTGGAGTAAGAAAGTAATGAATAATGTGGAGTTTATACCACATACTTATCCAGTTAATACACACTTTTAGAAAAGAAAAAAAAAAGGTTCTTCAAGGGTTCATTGGACACTTAATGGCTATTAGCTTCCATAACGGTGTTCTTTATGATAGGAAAACATTTTGAAGTGGAGTATTATATAGAACCTTTAATGGTTCCCTCTATGGGACAACCAAAGAGCCTTTGAGATCTATTTTTAACTGCGTAGACTAATTAATCAGGTCCAGAGTTGACTCACTGTCAGTGTAGCTTTATATATAAAGGAAAAAAAAATTTTTTTTTAAAAGGGGCCTCTACTTGCGTCCCTTTCTGATGAGAGAACGCTATAAATGTTCTATACAGAACGTTTAAAAGAACCTGGAGGAACCCTTATACGTTCTAAATTTAAGTGTGTGGCCTAATTAAATCAGGCCCACCTTGGTATCTCCAGGAGAGATGTGCTTATACGGGCCGCTGTCCTCATCGTCCGGATGCGTGCTGTGCGTACGGATCACGTTGATGTGACCTGGAATGATCAAGCTGAAGATCTGTTTGCCGGTCCACAGCGGGCGTGGCTTTAAAATAGCAGGCTGTGGCACTTTGCCGTCCCAGGAGGACAGGAACATCAGCAGATTCATCACTTCACCCTGATGGAAGAAGAGAACCCCGAGGGAAAAAAATCATCAAGTGAGAAAACTGGTCTTTCATATTATTCGTCACTGAGAATCAGTCTTAAGACCGACTGACACACACCCTCTCTAAGAAGACGTCTCGCTTGGTGAACTTGCGCACGGCGGTGAGCGTGTCCTGCACGATACCCATGACGGGTCTGTTGGACTGGGGCGTGACGATCATACGCGGCACCATGGCCAGCTCCTGAATCTCGGCACGCGTCTCGAGCGACTGGGGCAGGTGCAGGTTCATCTCGTCTCCGTCGAAGTCGGCGTTGTACGGAGTCGTTACGCTGTGGAGGAAGGACATCGGATTGTATTCTGCTCATTTATCAGTTTCAACAACCAAAAAAAAATGTTGACATTAAGCATTAAAGGTGCAGTCTGTAGTTTTTAAAAGGGGTTTCTAGACCTTTAATAACCATATAATCAGTACGATGAGTGCTACAGAGACGTATAAAATATGTATTTATTTATTTTAAATAAATACAATCACACAAAGGATTTGGTTTATTTCTAGTTTAACTCTTGTTTACATTTTTCTGGCCTGGAAATAAGCCCCGCCTCCTTCCCGGACCGATTTGCTCAGCTTCACTGTTTTTGTTTCTCTCTTTCCTCAAAAGACAACTCACTAGTCATGCCCTGTTTATGTTGTAATTCACCTCTCCAGCCAGCAGAGGGCTCTAGAAACGACCGCCTGCTCTTTTCAAAGTCATGCGTATATACCTGAGGTTGAGTCGAAACGTAGACCACGGCAGGATTCGGACCCTGTGACCCATCATGGACATTTTGTGCAAGGTGGGCTGTCTGTTAAAGATGACGATGTCACCGTCGCACATGTGTCGCTCCACCTGATGAGACAATAAGAGTTTATAAGTATTAAAAAAAAATAAATAAATTTAAAAAAAAAAACCCCATCAGGAATCAGCTAAGGAACTGCGTTACTTTACCTTGTAGCCGATCTGAAGGTGAAGGTCGCTCGGTTTCGGGTGGAACCGGAGGTCAATTCGGTCTCCGTTATCCCGGATGATGTATTTGGCTCCGGGATACTGACTGTTTCCTCTCCTCACGAGCTCCTGGAGTCTGAGAAGGGAATCAGAGTCAATCATCTCAATAAACTGGCAATTCACTCGTCTTAAACAGAAGCTGATGTTTGCGTATATACGCGGATTTTTAGATTAACCACCGGGTGCTGTGAGTGTTTCTGTATTAGTTAAAGTTTAAAAAAACAAAACAAAAAACTGAATTTCCAACCTCTGATTAACAAAAGCAAACAAAATAACTTGGTATTTCTACTCAGAATATCAGGGAGGTCTCCTAAACCTCGAATTTATCCCGATATGAAAGCAAGATGGCCGCTTACTTCACGCACAGTAACTAAATCGGCACTTCACTACTTTTAGATCAGTCAAAACATTAGTACATTAATCCACGTAAACCATATAGTTTGCTGTTTTACGAAACGTAAATACACTGCAAACTCATGCCGATTAATGCTAGCAAAACATGCATTCAGTGACGCTTCCACGGTTTTTTCCCCCCAACTTAGTAGCTTAATTGTGCGGAGCTCAAAAATCACATAATTCCAATTTCAGACTTCATCCGAACGCAGCGGGCGACGCTAGAAAAGTTTCCACGCGCGCAAGTTACCGTAAGACGCCATTTATACGCCGTCCGCTCAGAAATCACTTTCTGATCATCACTACCAGTAAAATTATTTGTAAAGTGTTGGATTTGACACTCCATTGTCAGCCTATTACGCTTTATTTATTTATTTTTAGGTTTTTGACTATTCTTGGCTGAAAATTTTAATTCCCTGATGTCAAACCTTTATTGATGGATTAGATTTCCTCAGAAACACACGGTTTACTGTGACAGAAAGCGAGCTCGTGTGGCGTTTTTAAAAAACAGGACGTGTAAGGTTGGCAAGTTCGTTACCTGTCGATGTTGAACGGCGTGACGATCTCAGGGAAGGTCATGTTAGCGGCGATGGAGCGAGGCACGCCCACCTGGTCGATCTGTAAGTTAGGGTCGGGCGTGATGACGGTTCGGGCGGAGAAGTCCACACGCTTCCCCATCAGGTTTCCTCGCACTCGGCCTTCTTTCCCCTTCAGCCTCTGTTTGATGGATTTGAGCGGACGACCGGATTTCTGCATCGCCTGAAATGAAATGAAAGTTTTGGATTTTCGACGGATCCTCAGCGTTTTACAGTCACTCCAACTCTCCAAGCGGATTCATTATGAAATAAAGTCAGGGTGATAAATGAGCTCGTGTCTATTCCGTGTTATTTCTACAGTATATTTCTTCTATTACACACAGATCCATGGTGTATTTATCGTACACGTTTTGTTAAAACTTACTCGGGGCAGACCGGGCAGCTCGTTGTCCACCATGGTGGCCACGTGGAACTGCAGGAGCTTGACGTCTTCTGCTATAACGTGCGCCGCGGCTCCGCTCTGCTCGTTCCGTCGCAGCTGGTTGTTGATTTTCACGATGTCGGCTAACTTGTGCGTCAAATCGTCCTGAAGGGGAACCGCAAGAGCAATTTTTGGTAAATTATAAAAGCACACAAGTGTTTTCTGGTGAAAATGATGATTCACACACTGCGCCAAAAACCCATTAAAATTAAAAAGACTTGATTTTGATCAGAAATGGCTTAACATATTCTTTGAGCTACAGTTTCACTTTAAACCAAATAAAAGTGGCCCAAACATCTGCATATTAAAACCACACACTAAACTCACTAGTCAGATTATTAATAAAAAAGACTAAAGTTTCTCTCCAAAGCCAAAACTGAAAATTGCCTTAAAGTTTAAAATTTACTCCAATAATGAATGAAGCGTAGTTTCGAGTTAAATTTCACCTTTATATTCTTTTGGTTTTTGTTTTTTTGTTTTGTTTTCACCCCAGAGGCAAAAATACTGTTGCAAAAATAACTACATGAGGAAATAAAAAAAAGGCCAAATTTAAAATCCAACCCTAATCATTTATTTTGTTCAGTTTAAGGAATTATATTGTTTCTTGCTCATTGGAATGAAAAGGAAATAAATTCTAGCTGATAACTGAACGAGTGAAATAAGCGCTCTGTAGTTTAAAGCTGAGCACCACTGTGGTGAAAAATCCTGAACACACACCTGACAAGTCTGAATATCTGACTAACGTTTCGACGCTCACCTGGTTCCTGGCCGAGCCCTGCATGACCACGGCCGGTCTGACGGCGAGGGGCGGCACCGGCAGCACGGTGACGATCATCCACTCTGGCCGCGCGTACTTGGGATCCATCCCCAGGATGAGATCCTCCTCGTCCGAGATGCGTTTGAAGATCTCGTGCACGCGTTCGGGGCTGAGGAGAATCTTCTTCTCCTGAGAGTCCTCGTTCACGTGCTTCCACTCGGCGTACAGCTCCAGGCCCGAGCGCCGGATGCGAGGCTGGTACCGCCCACATCCGCCGTGACCCTGACCATAACCGAAGAACCGTAAAAAAAAAATCAGTACATGGAGTCGATTCTTCGAGTGAACAGAAATGGCGTTCCTGGACCAGCCAGGTGTTTCACAGCTCACCTTTTCTTTAGTGAGGTCCTCGTCGTTCTCCTGCTGCTCCACTCCGAACTTGTTGTCCATCTCCTCGCCGCCCTCGCAGATGTTTTTACCTTTACACAGGTCGTAGACGTGCATCAGGCGCTTTCGCGGCTGACCTTTCGACTTGGCCAGGATGTCTTTGATTTTTGGGTTGTTCTGTAACACGGACGGACAAACATTATTTTTAACGCTAATAAACGTTCGTAAGCTCGCGCTGACCAGGTTAGTGTTATAACACTCCAAATAGCGCAAAATGAAAAGTGGGAATAAATATAAATCTGTATAAACAAGCGAATAACAACACACACCGCATCAACCAGCAGCTTGGAGCAAAAGAAGCACACACAGCGGAGGACTTTCATGATCTTCGTGATGAAGCCGACGTGAAAGACGGGCTTGGCCAGCTCGATGTGACCGAAGTGACCCGGACATTCTGTCATGTTCCCTACATCAGGAACAACAGATAATCAGTTTACGATCCATGTTAGCCACAAAAACACCTCTACAGTCATTTGTCTCAACATCTCAAAACTGAGATCCTGAACCTAATAATTATTCAGGGAAATATTTTATTTCTGTTCACGTAACATTTTGCACATCCCTGTATGTTTCATCTCTTATTCTGATTTTTAAATCTTAACTTTAATGTAGTGTTTAATGCACAGTCTAAAGAGGGGTTATACACTATATATAATTGTGCATTTATGTGACAAATAAAAACCTTGAATTTATTAGTGAGAATTGTTTTTTTTAATCAAAACACCACCACAGTATCGAAAAGGCAACATGTAGCATCAGCCAAGCGCCTGAGATTATTCGTGATTAAAATATCAGCAGCTCCGCCCTGGTTTCAGGTGCAGCCATGAACCGGATCCCGACGCACCTGCACACGTCTGGCATCTCCCCGACCTCTCGATGACCCCCTGCCGAGGGTCCATGAGGCCGCCCAGCTTGGGGCGTCCTCCCTCGGTGGTCTCGGGGTACTTGATGCCCCCGTCTGTGACGGACATCCGTTTCTGCAAAGACACCAGGCAAAAATATTAACCTGAAAATGTCCAATATCTGGCTTTAAAAAAAAAAGACCTTTATATACTTATGTGTCTCTGTACAGTGAGACTGTAGGTGCAATATGCAAAATGCACAACGTCATAACGCTCAGCTAAAAGCACACATTTCAAATTAGGCATGAAGGCCACTTCTTTAGCTTTGCATACAAGTAAAGAGTGCTTCTGACCACTGATTAAGCATAATGCAATCACCACAGACCAGCTCCCAACACCATGTTCGCACAAATAATCCCACTCAGGAAATAGGCGCATGGTGCATCACTGATCACGTGACTTGTCACCTCAAACAGTCTGCAGGTATGAAATGTACTGCACTTTTTATTTTCCTTCATAACACCAACACACTCAAGTCTAGCAGTTCACTACACTCTTCATGATCGAGGCTAACTCATGTTCAGAGTTACAGGAAAACAAAACTTCTTGCAACATTCTTTGTGCGTTATTAAATCAATCAGATCTACAGCAGGCTGGTTTGTAAATTACTAATGCAACAGATTTGTGTTGTGTTCAGTGCATCATCAAGGTCAACATCAGGTGCATTAAAAATACATTTTGTATTAAAAGATTTTTTTTTAAAAAAAGCATGCTTTTGAATTCATTTGTAAAAATGTTTTTATTGTCATGAAAGAAAACATTATGTCGAGCTTTGGGAATTTAACGAGAAGAAGAAGAAAAGAAACTGCTATTAAATAAATGTGACTTCATTCTTTATAAACTCTATTTAAGATTCTACTTTTATTATTAATGCAGTAAATCCTGTACAACTTTTTTTTTTCTCTCTTTTTCCCTCTCTCTCTCTCTCTCTTTTCTGCACGTGCGCTTAACTGTTAGACTGAGTGGCGCGTGAGCCGGCTAGCAATGCTAAGCTAGCGCTAAACGAGGACAAAACGCTGAGCCTAAAAGCTAAGAAAAAGTAAAAAGACATGGAGCTAAAGTGGTGATCTATGAGGTTAATCAGAGCAACAAAGCTGGTGTCCAAAGAATGAAGAGAAAAAAAACCCAGCGCAAAGGAAAAGACCTACAAGCTCATCAGGGCTGATGATGCCGAACTGAACTCTCTTGATGAGGCGCAGTGGGCATGCGCTGTCGCTGGAAGGCGGTCCGTGCATCCTGTCTATTCAAAGAGACTCGTCCTCCCTTCGGCACGCCGCTTTTCAAAGAGGGAACGGCTCTGAAACGCCACCAAGACCCTCTTCCTGGCACCGAGAGGTGACCGGAACGTGTCCGATGGCGGTTTCCAAACGAACCACGTTTCTTACCACTCAATGTGCCTATTTATTTATGTATATAATCTAACTGCTTAAACTACTCCTCTAGCCCCCTTCCTCCCCTTGATCTAACCTCTGGTGCGCTCTAAGCGCATCTGAAAGAAAGCGCCTCGCACACGTCTTTATATAGACTGAACGACAGCTACGGGTTAACCCACTCTCTTTCACAGGGGCAAACGAGTCCGAAGGCGGGTTGAAGCTCCACACTCCTGAACGTTCATTGGCTACACGAACGGTGGATATGAATAATTCATAAAGGATGACGCACAGCCAATCAGGATGCACGTTTTTCTACTCAACGAATCCTAACCAGAATAAGGCGGGAAGTCATAAAACAAGACTTCCTATTGGTCTATCTTTAGAAAAGGCGTGGCCACAAGCGGTCTGGGTGTAATTCAATTGAAATATTCAACAATATGAAACGTGATTTGTGGGCATACTTATGAATATGTATAAGCAAGTAAGAACTGACCAATCGGAACAAACTATAACGACGTTCGTATCGTCCCGCCTCTTTTACGAACATTGCCGATGTTTGCCGAATGCTGTTTTCCCCGTCTAAGCAAAAGTAAAAAAAACGGTACTGTTCCGTTCGTCTCGCCCTGGACCAGCTACGAGTGTTGGAAAAGAAGCTCGCGCGAAAGGCCTACCTCAACCACCGAAGATTCAAACCTATATATTTTACTTAGCTTTTATGAAAAATGGTCTAAAATTATTTTAACAATGTTCTTTAACACGCCTTTAAATATAACCGTTATTTTTCGTAGCAATTTGTAACATTTGCTACTATTTTATGGGAAATTGCAAGAAGCCTCGGAGTCGAGTTAAAGCAATGGCCGGACAACTGACACTGAATTTCGGTATGCGGAGTTGGAAAGCCCCCGGAAAGCCTGGAGCTTTGTACCAACTACATTTTTAAATCTTTTTTTATATACAAAATATCAGAATTTATCGTTTAGTCTTTGTGAGACGATCGCTTAAAAGGGTGGTACGTATTTTGAGTTTTGATCCGTATTTTTTTGAGATTTTACGCTGTAGGCCGCGTTTTAGTCGTAAGGCTCCAGCGGATAAGGTTAGATAACAGTAATAAAGAGAGAAGGATTTTTAAAAATATATATATATATTATTTCAGAAATGTTCAATAATGAGATGTTCAGACAATAGTGAGTTTTAGTTTACTCTAATGGAGAAATATTCAATTTTTGTCGTCTGTAACAAAAAAAAAATTGTGTGTTAGGTAACTATTATTAACGTTATATAGTGTGAAGGTTAGTATTTAAATTACAGTATGTTATTAAAGCTAAAGTGATCAACCACGTTGATTTAGATCCTTTTTATTTTAAATAAAATGTATAATATGTTATTTGTTAGGCTACGAGTCGGTTTCGTTCGAAGGAGAACGTTAATGCACAATATGGCCGCCGCGGTTATTAGCTTCTTAGCTTAGCATAGTTCTGTCTCTTCCACAACAACAGCGAAGTGAGAAAATAAAAATTAATTTCTGAGTCTTTAGATCGACGATAATTTAAAAAGAAAATCTAGATTATAAATTTAATTTGATTTCCCAAATGTAGAGTAGAGGATGTATTTTATAAATCACTTTTTAGGTGGTGAGGTGAAATTTTTATATTTTTTGGTTGTTGTTGATGTTGTTTTTCTTTTGTCTTTAAAAAAAAAAAAACGTTAATATTACATTAGATTAGCCAGTCGACTTAACACTATATTGTCGATACTTAAGTGTTTAACAAAATAAAGAAAATAAGTGCTGGCTGAGTTGTACGTTGGATATTTAGCTAAGATTAGTTGCCATGGTGATTTGTTTTTGAAGAAATAGCGTTAATGTATATTTCGGTGCTATCTTATTCCTATAGAAAAGGGTATATAATAAAGATTATTAGTTATATTTATATATATATAATATTATTTATGTTTTTAATTTTATTAAAAAGGAAAGGGGAATCGCCGTTAACTTGTTCTTGCACGCGCGCGATGCTAAGCTAGTTAGCATAAATATTCTTTGGACTAGCAGTTGTCTTTTTGTCGCTGTACACGACATTTTAAAAACGTTTTTTTTTTTACGATTTTGAAGCTATTCTGAGCTAGTATTTCGATTTAGTTTTAAACAATGGAAAACTATTAAATATTAGACAACAGATTAGTTAGCTAGTTAGCCAGCCATCTTAGCCAGCTAGCAGTAAAAGCTTTGTTGTATGTAACTCGGGTGTGTTTTCGTCGATGAGTGTGTTGTTGTTTTTTTTAAAACGTACACCTAAATGTAGCTGTATATTTGGTGAAAATTATGTTCTCAGCTATATTATTTTTTAAAAATAAAACAGCTCTGGTGAATGGTCAGGGCTGGTGTCGGTGTGTCAGTATGGCGGAGGCGTCTGTGTAATAAAAATGGAGTCTGTTCTGTTACAGGGTTGTTGTTTTGTAAGGAAGAGAGAGAGAGAAGTCAGGCTGAGTCACAGCTGAACATGTCTTCTTCCTTATTATTATTATTATTATTATAATTTTTCCTCCAGCGTCTAAAAAGTCATTTCAGACCGCCAGATAAATGATCCAGATTGAATAGTAAGGGGGAAAAAAAAGAAGGAGGAATTCGTGCGGTGCCACGGCGGCAGGATCAGATTATCTGCTTTAGGAGTAAATCAGGTTACAGAGGTCTCCAGTGTTTGCCAGCTCTTTTCAGGGGAAAGTAGCTAAAGCAGGCGCAGAAAGGGGCTAGAAGTCTCCGGGTGACGTCACGGACACGTTCATTTGCATGTTAAATTTATTCATCGTGATCAATATTATTGGTAGCTGAAGGAAGATTTTTCAAAATGCAGTATTTTTTTTTTTGTTTTTGTTTGTTTGTTTTAAAAAATCAGACCTGAAGAAAATAATAGATGAGAATTTGATCATCTGTTCGCTCTGTAAACTTTTACGTGTTTAATGTACGTTGTATCAAGAACGCAGACACAAAAAATAGTCTTGAAAGGCGAGTAGTCGTGAAGGAAACGGTTAATTAATTTAATTTTTTGTAAATATCTCCAGGAAGAGAGCTTAGAAGTAGGACAAAAACTGTGGTGATTGGTCTTGGAGAATAATGGTGGCCAGTGATTGGTCGTTGGGACTTGTGGTGATTAGTGATTGGTCGTCAGGAACTGTGGTGGCCAGTGATTGGTCGTCGGGAACTGTGGTGGCCAGTGATTGGTCATTGGGAACTGTGGTGATTAGCGATTGGTCGTCGTGGACCGTGGTGATTAGCGATTGGTCGTCGTGGACCGTGGTGATTAGCGATTGGTCGTCGTGGACCGTGGTGACCAGCGATTGGTCGTCGGGGACCGTGGTGACCAGCGATTGGTCGTCGCGGTCCGTGGTGACCAGCGATTGGTCGTCGGGAACCATGGTGACCAGCGATTGGTCACAAGTGAACAGAGTCAGGCTTCACACACTGATGGTGAGTCGAGTGAACCTGCTCCTTCAACTCGTGTTTCAGCAGCTGTGATGTGAGCTGGAGAACTGTATCGAGTTCAGGACTGTCACTAACATCTGCTCTGAAAGTCGCTAGATTCGTCAAGAAAGGGGTCTTAAGTCACCAAGTCTAGCAGCAAAGTCTCTAATTTGGCAACATTGAGTTGTCTCCTTTTCTTCTCCCTCTTGGAGCAGGGTTCTGTAAAATCTGCCAGGTTTCTTCTGCTCACACACCAACCCAACTTCGTGAGTTCAACAGGTTTCATGTTATATCGCAGGTCGTAGTATCTTTGGTCCTGGAAATTTCACACCGTAACAGTCCTACACAACCAAACTTTATACTCACGATATGTGAGCACTCTGAATATCAGTCATCTACAGCACATGTTCCTGACCCTGGTCCTGGAGAACCCACTGTCCTGTCCACTGTTTTAGTGTCTTTCCTGATTCACCTTAAGAAAGGTAGTTAATTAGTGGATTAGTTGAATCAGGTGTGATGGAGGAGGGAAAACTCTAAAATATGTAGGACAGCGGGTTCTTCAGGACTAAGGTTAGGAACTTTGAGTCTACAGAATTATGACGCAGGATCTTCACCCTGGTCCTCGACCGAGGAGATTCTTGTGACAGTGAGGACCACAGGCAGGAACATTTATGAGTTGCTCCTGGTTTATATTATGCTTCAATACGACGAGACGACGATAAGATAACGCTTAGATGTAGCGCTGGATCGAGCTTCCTGTTTCTCATAAAACCATCGTCGCATCACACAAGCTACAGCACAACGGCTTTGTTGAGTATTAAAATCTTGGCTTTAACACTCCGTCCAACTTTTAAAATTACGACTTCTACCACGAAAGCTAGTGGAATAATTAATATGCTCAAACCCGAGCTCTAAATCTTAGCAAGCCGCGTCCGTGCCAAAGCGATTATGTTGCGTTATGTTACTTCACGGCTCAGCTTACAGGATTCTCCTTAGATTCATTAGATTCTGCTTTCTTTTGGTTTCCAGACAGATGAGTTCTCTTTATTATGAAAAGCACGACACTTCAAACTAATTTTGCTCAAGTCAGACATGCTAGAGAGAAGGCCATGTCTCTACGCTGTCCTGGAGAACCCACTGTCCTGCACGTTTTAGTGATTCCCATACTCCGACACACCTGATCCAGGTGATCGCCTAATTACAAGCCCGTTCTCAGTTGAATTGGGTGTGTCGGAGAACAGAAAGCACAGAAATGTCCAGGACTGGCGATTCTCCATGAGTAAGATTGGGAACGTGTGCTTGATTGTTCTGTAGAAGGCTAATATTCAGCGCCGATCTTTCTTCAGCGTGAAGTTCGTGTTACTGTTCGTAATCTTTACAGCATTATAATCTAGTCCAAAAAATATATATCGCAGGATTAATCAAACATTACGAACACACGGTTTATTGTGAAATCTTTGTACAGGGGTGTTTTCGCATGTTCTTGGATATGTAAAAAATAATAGTAATAATAATAATAATAAAGGAGACAAAGATAAAATCCCTGAATGGTTTTATAAAGAGATTTGAGTATGACTTCATCACATCGTCGTTATATAGTGCTGCGGTGGTGTGACGTCGTCTATGATAAAGCGAGGAACGTGCTCAGACATGCAGCGGAGCTAGAAGCGTAACATGTTCGCACCAGAAGCGGATTAAACGCAGCTGAACGTTTTCAGTTGCACCGGAGGTCACCGTAGTGCGAGTTCAGAGGTTTTTGTAGTTTCTGTAGCGTCGCAGCAGGATACGACGTTCACGAGAACTACTGGAGTATAGAACTGGATAGAAGGTAATAGGTGGAAGTACATTTTAATCAGCGTTTATGAAAATGTCAGCCGTGGCGTAACGGTCTGATCGGACGCCAAGGCTAACCGTGAAAACCGTAATGGTCAGGTTCTTCTTATCCCCCACACCTCGATCCCAAAAACGTTAACGGCAAAACCTTTTCATCACAAATACAAACCTTTTTTCTGTAAGCCAAATCTCGATTCTTACTACGATCTTAAGCTCAGATATGTTGCTAAAACTCTTCACATGTCCGTTGTAGGTCTTTCTAACACCACAAGTTCGTGTAAGGTAAGCTTCTGTGTTTAAAAAAAAAAAAAGCCGGTTCCTGATCATGTTTTGTTGGGAGAGTTTAGGTGCTTTACATGGGCGTGTAATAACTTGTGTAACTTGCGTATACTCGTCTCTCAGCTTAGTGGTAGTCTGTTTAAAGTGAACGCTTAAAAGTATTTTAGCCTGCTGGAAAAGACCTGATGAGCATTTGATTTTTTTTATTCACCCTATCCCTGTAGAACTGGTGTGTTAACTCCTGAAATCATCTCTACAGCATTTATTAATGATCATTTTACAAGTCGTCAGAGCGCTAGACTACTTCTCCGAGCATCATTGCAGCTGATTAAGTCATTGTTATTGTTGTTGTTTTTGTTTTTGTTTGTTTTTTCAAACCCTGTTCATTGAGATCGGAATAAACTCTCACTTTTACACCACACCTCTGTCTTCTCTGTGCTCTTCTCTCCTACATACTGGTCATTTTAGCATGTTGATGATGTCGCTCCTCTCAGATGGACCCTGGTCCTGGTATCTGAGCCACACGAGCTCCTCAGCCGCGGTCCTGTTAGAGTCAGGAGCAAGAGCGCCACCGTGTGGCCGACACCAGAACCCGGTTACGCAACCGCTCCACACGCTCCGAGCCTCCTCTGCTGGAGTACAGCCGCTACTGCTGGGCTTATTTAATCCAGTCTCAGCTCATGGTACAAAGCTTTAATACGGTTCAGAGCTAATCTTAAACTTAAAAGCAACATTAACGCACAAGATTAACAGACTGAAGTGTGAGTTAACGTGATGGTACCGTGTTCTCGGGGACTAAACTGGGATTTAGGAGATCAGGTGGTTCAGTAACGTGAACACTGCTGCTGTGTTATGGAAATGAAATACAGATTTGTTAATTAATTTATTTTTATTTTCAGTTTTAAGGGCTTAATTTTAACTTGGAAAACCATAAGACAGGACATAAGTGTAAGTATGGAATAGGAAATTAATTTCTTTTTAATAAGAACACAGTATGCTTTTAATGATCAAATGTAGAAACTTAGCTCTTAACTACTAATAACAGAAAACATTTCACAGTTTTGAAATGAGAACAGAATTACTGCATTTTATATTTTTATATATATATGTATATATTTATAAAATTTTCTCTTGAACTCACCTCTATTAAATAGAGGTTACAAAACTCGACATTTGGTCTTGGGGGAAAAAAAATTCCTTCAGTGATCTCAACTGCATTAAGTGCAGTTTATACCGAAAACGTATAAATATAATAAATGGGATTATATTAAAATCTGTTCCATGTGGCTGGTGATTTTAGCTTTGAGTGATGAAGGCCGCTCATTCAGCACCTCTTGCAGTTGTCGGATTTAATCCTCCTCAAATCTATCGGAAATAATAACCAAATTAAATTATTTACTACTTGTAATATCCAGTCTCGGATGTAGGTCATTGTAAGTAAGTGTCTGCTGAGTGAATAAATGTAGCTGAGTGTTGCCTGTGATGCATTATAAGCATAAAACATAGGTATAATGCAATGCGTGAATGAGTATATTACGTGCATAAAAAATTAAAATGCAATAAAATTATGCAAGCAGTGCTTTCGGAGTTTAGAAGAGCTTTGTAATTTAAGGTATTTAAAGACAAAATATAATCTCCAGAAGCAGAACACTGAACAAAGACTAGGCTATAAAGGTAAGTACATAAATAAATAAATAAAGGGCTTAATGGAAAGCAGGGAAGGAGACGAGTTTGTTAGATTATTATTAATATTAAAGGTTGAGTTCCTGTGTGAAGTTTCTCGACACTTCGTTGGTACACACCTGAAGAATTTATTCTATAACTTCGATCAATACTTTTAATCAATACCTTTATAATGAATATGAACAAAAACAATTGCTTGTACAAGTTGATCCTAGGACACTGCGACTCAATGTTGTGTTCTTTTTTTTAATCGTGTGTAGATCAGCATTTTATGGGAAAAGATTAGTGTGTGTGTGTGTGTGTGTGTGTGCGCACCCGCCTGCCCGCCCAAACACTTTGTCAAAATCTTTCACACAATCTGCAAATGAAGCACATGTTCGTCAGTGGTATCAGACGAGCTGTAAACACATGCCCCACACACACACACACACACACACACACACAGGAAAAGGAAGTTCACCCTGTGATACTTTCACATTGTCATATTCACTCTGCGATCAGTTCCTAACTATTATAATGACTTGTGAAAGTATTAAGTAAAGTTAATAAAGTTCATCTTGTAGGGATGTGACTTTAAAGTGGCAGTCAGTGTGGTTTCAAAATAAACTGTTAGTTTGGGTTTTTTTCCTTTTTTTTTTTTTTTTTTGTTTACTTTTATGTTAGTAATATTTTAAAGAATCGTATGAAAATAAATGGGCTGTGTTAAGGACTCACGTGTGGAAAACAAATTGTGTTAAAGGATCATTTGAAAATAAATGAATCCTGTAAGGAATCACTTGAGAAGAGATATGAATTGTGTGAAAGAATCACATGTAAAAATAAACGAATCATGTCAAAGAATCATGTGCAAAGTAATGAATCACGTAAGGAATCACATGTGAAAAGAAATGAATCATGTGAAAAGAAATGAATACATTTAAGGCATCTGGCAGACACCTTTATCCAGAGCAACTTAGATTTATCTCATGTGTACCACGGGGCAGTTGAGGATTAAGGGCCGTGCTCAGGGGCCCAGCAGTGGCAGGATTTAAACTCATAACCTTCCAAACAGCAGTCCAGAGTCTTAAACACTGAGCTACCACAAGAATCACAAGTGACAGTAAATCAATTGTATGAAAGAATCGCTTAGGAAAATAAATGAGTCAGGTGAAAGAATCGCATGAATATAAATGGATCGTGTGGAAAAAGTGATATGAAAAGTGAATTGTATGAAATAATCACATGAAAAATGAATCTTGAACATAAATAAATCACATGAGTCATGATGTGAAGATAAATACATGGTAGAAAAATTGAAAAATGAATCATGGGGGAAAAACACGTTTTAGAAAGCTCCTTCATTCGCTCGGGGTCGCGGTGGATCTGGAACATATTTATTACATTTATCATGCATAATTATTCATATATGAAGTTCTGTAAAGGTATTTAATGGCATTTTTCAACTGAATCATCTGTAGAACATATAGTCTAAATATTATAAGCGGCTCAAATCCCCACTGACCTGCTCACAAAGCACTATGATCAAAGTTATTATATTTACTACTGAGATCTTCATTCATTTGAAGTCAATGTCGTGTGTATACACACGTTTGCAATCCTTTTTTCTCTGAAGAGGAGCAGAGGAGGAGCTGCGAGTTACGACTCGGGTTAATTCGCAGAGTAACTCACTGACGTGTCTTAAGAGGCCCAAGCTCACTAAACGGTACTTCTCATAACGTATATGATATTAATTTTGTACTTGTTGTGGTTCGGATTCTGAATATAAATATAAGCATTTAAGTTTTGGTATTTGCAAAAGAGTGACGACTTCACTGACAGTTTCACTGACCTTTAAACTCATTTCCGTGTTTGTGCAGATATTGTTCTGAGTTATAATCCCGACAATTACAGTAAGCTGGCTGAAGAAAATGAACTGATTAACGATTAACTGTATGAAGAAAAAAAAAAACGTGTGAAATATACACACTGGATTGTTTCAGTGGGTTTCTGAGAACAGGCCTGTGGTGTGCAGTTACAAGAAAAGCTTCCTGCAGGAACTGCATGTCCCCTAGTGATGTCACTAGCAGCATGGTGTGTGTGTGTGTGTGTGTGTGTGTGTGTGTGTGTGTGTGTGTGTGTGTGACTGCGCATGCAAACCCAGCACACGAAGATGGCCACTAGGGGGGAAAGAGAAGCGTGTAGTCTAACCTGCAATCCGCTGAGCTCTTCATCGCTGACTTTTCAGCATGTTTATCGCTAATCGGTAGTTTTCGCTAGTTCATCCTGAGCGTGCTGAAACGTTCTATTATTATTCCAACTTTCAGATTCTGACGTGATTTGTTTGGTTAATCAAACAACAAGCAATTATTTCCTCCAGCTATAACAGACCCTACTTTGTATGCATCCCTCTAATACGTAACTTACACATGCCAAACCTATACAGCAGGTTTTTGATGTCAAAGTGGACGGTGGATACTGATCATTTATTAACTGTTCTCTTATTTATATGAAACTGTTCTTTTTTTTATATTGTAATACAGTACTGTGCAAACATCTTAGATACCCTGTTTGCTTTCAAATACAGATTTTATCCCACATAAATTTCATCCTAGTTGGTATGTCAGTACAGAAAGTAACATATTACACAACAGACCACATTTCGGATCAGGAACATAACGCAGGCTGTCAGGGATTTGCTGCAAAAATGGAAGCAAGTCAAAGTCTCCAGAAGAACTGTGGCAGGTTCTGCAAGATGCCTGATGCACCTGAGACGAAGGGTTTTCCTGCCAGATACTCGCGTTTGTTATAGTCGGTTACATATTCTAGAAAAAGTGCCTAAGACTCTTGCACAGTTTCTGTATAAAAAAAAAACTCACACACAGACTCCAAAATGCTTTTCGTTCCATCTCTTCTCCAACGCCACACTGGTGAACGTAATTTGAAGGAATGAGGCGTTCAGTAAGCTGTAAGTTTGTTCATTTATGAACTGCATTTTATACACTTTAATACATTGGAGACTGAGATTTAATACACTGAAGGAGCACCATCAGCTACTTCCATAACACTTTGAACCTTTTTAAATCATAAGGCTGTACGTCCACTGCACGTGACTTTCATTCGTTTCCAACAGCGATGTGTGAAAATGATGCGCGGGCGATTGTGGGATAGTGAGCGATGAGAACTTTGCGGCGTGGCGAGAACACTTGAGCTGGTTTTAACTTCATGAGGTAGAATTAGAAGAGGCAGCCTTGTCGTGCTGACCAATCGGACAAAAAAAAAATCTTTCCATCATTCATTTGTGTAGGTGCACAATTTCATCCGTTCGCATTGTACACTGCCTACACACACACACACACACACACACACACAGGGTGTCTGAAAAGTCAAGAAGCAATGAGAGTAAAACTACACACACTTGATTTTGTATTTATTATCTACAACATATGCGCCACACGTTCACTCTTACTCTCTACGCATTTTCCCAGCCGCTGTGTCAGGTTTTTGCTTATTTTGATTAACATATTCGGATCGACGTGTTTGTTCCACGTATTCCGAATTGGTTCTTAACTTTTTGGACACCCTGTAGTTGTGGACAACATGGATGAAAAATCGTCTCTCTAGTTATAGATTAGTACTCTTTTTTCTTTTTTTTTTAATTGCACATTTGAGCAGGAAATGCTGTAAATAGACATAAAATAAAGGACTATTTTAACTTCACAGGTGTATCAAACTTCACAAAATTGTCACTCATAAAGCCTTTTAGAAGTGAGTTTATGAGAATAGCTTATAATAATCATGACTGTCAGGATTATTCACGCCCTGCATTGTAGACAGACTCGCCCATCAAGCAGTGAGACACAGGAGAAGGGAGTGGAGGGAGATATTCGCACCACGATGTATTTTCCCACAACAGTACATCCCAAAGCATTTTATTCCCCTTATACCACAGCAATTTTCCATCACTTACATTTCTGACTTATTAAAGGACGACACATTGTACTTTTTTACCTGTTTATAGTTACATTTAATGTTATGGAACATCCATGAAACAAGTTAGTTCCTGTTCTCACTTACCTTATAGCAGCTATAAACAGTTCTTCCCTCACCAGCTTCTCTTTTCTCTCTCGTCATGTTACCAAGAATAAAATATTCCTCATGAACAAGTAGGATTTACTAATTTGGTGAAAATATGTTTTCCGTTTTTCTGCCTCAGGACTCAAAATGCCATCACAGTTATGGGTAAGAGCTGAAATGATGCATCGTTGCTGTTGTTAGGTTTTACCAAACACATAAGCACACATTGAAAATATCGTGTGGATTTTTACACGGGTTTATAACATGAGTAGTACACAGTCTTCATGCTCTAACTATGTTTTGTGTATGTGTAAATCAGAATTCCTGAGCCCTTCCGGAAAGTCTGGAAAAGTGCAGAATCTGAAAGTGAAGTGACATGTGGCGACCCATACTCAGAATTTGTGCTCTGCATTTAACCCAAGTGCGCACACACACACACACTGTAGTGAACACACACCCAGAGCAGCAGGCAGCCTTTTTCACTGCAGCACCTGGGGGTTCAGTGCCTTGCTCAAAGGTCTCACCTCAGTCATGGTATTGAGGGTGGAAGAGAGCGCTAGTCATTCACTCCCCCCACCTACAATCCCTGCCGGACCTGAGACTCAAACCCACAACCTTCAGGTTCACCTTCGGGTTACAAGTCAGACTCTCTAACCATTAGGCCATGACTGCCCTCTGAAATTGAAAGGTGCTCAATTCCAGACAATGGAAAAGTCTAAATTATAGAAAAAGTAGGATATTTTGGTTTCTCAATAAAACTTTAAATATATAATCACATTTTTTCCTTTTTCCTTTTTCATTCATGATATACTTAATGACATTTAGAAATAGCAAGAAAAACAAACACATGAAGTCCGGCAGGTTTAAGGAAAAGACAGTAACCCTGTGTTCTATCTATCTATCTATCTATCTATATATAGATAGATAGATAGATAGATAGATAGATAGATAGATAGATAGATAGATAGATAGATAGAAATTAAAGGTTAAATGTGGAGCCCTGCGCATCAACAGGTTTCAGTAGTGCACCCCAAAGGCACATGCACAGTAAAGATAAAAAATATATTATATTCTATAAACAAATCCAGTAAAAAACATATTTGGAAGTAGATAAGGGCTTGTGAAATTCAGAACTCCTTCTGTTTTCGTGACGCTAAATGTACTGAGTATGGTTTCATCTAGGAAAAGTTTTCATGCTGTTCCAGACGGCGTCGTCCATCCTGGCATCCCTCCGTCTGTTTTCTTTTTTTCATCTCAGTTCTATCATCACGCCCCCACCCTAAAACTGCAGCGTGTCCATGTCTCTCTCTTGCCCACCTTCCACTGCCCCCTCAGTTCTTTTGCTCTTGTCCGTTGGTGTTGCTGTTCACTGGCTTGCTGCCATACGGCCCTGACCATCTGCCTCCTTCTTTCTCTATCTTTCTCCCTGTCTCTCTGTCTGTCTCTGTTGCTGTCTCCCTGTTTCCTCTACTCTCTCTTTCTCTCTCTCTC
>CM040986.1:22962152-22985591 GCA_022985145.1 Pangasius djambal | reverse complement strand
ATCTAACCCCTACTAGGAGACTAGTAGGTTTATTACATATTTAATCCACAATAATAATACATTTATTACTAACCCCAATATTAAAACATTTGCTATGTATGTAACGATGAAACAAATTTTTAGGTTTATTCCATGTTTAACCATGATAATGATACATTTATTACATAGTCATTGAGGATATCAGCGCAGGTTTACTGCAGTCCGTCATGGCAGCTGTATTTATTACATTACGCGAATATGTTTATAACAGACTTAATCATAATGCTTTAATGGTTTTACTATGGGACTTGACTGTTATCCTCTTGGCGGTGACATTGTTGTGTGGATTTACTGTAAGTGCACTATGAAGGATCTGCTGTGTCATTGTGTTATACCCTACCTAGTGAGCATGTACAGTGAACAGAAGCTATTTGTGATTTAGTGGAAAACCTGCAAGTAGTGGATTCTACATGAGCCACAGGAAAGAGATATATATGGGTAAATATATTTTAAAAAAAGATTAGGACTAAATTGTGATGTTGGGATGTTGACAGACAACCGATGTTTAAAAAAAGAAAGAAACTCTGATAGGATGACTCTGCAACATTTACGTTTGATGATTAAAGTCAAGAAAGAAGAATTCAGCACAGGTACGGCTCATGTGGGCGTTGAAATAACACCAAAATTGTTTGTTATGAATTGTTTGTTAGGGATACTCTACCACACTGTCCAGTGGAAAAGGGTTATAATTAGAACATTTACATTTTCAGCCCTCCCGTGCCCGCCTACGCACACACACACACACACACACACACACGCACACACACGCACACACACGCACACAAACGCACCAACAGTGACGCACTCGTCACTCCCCTCATCCCCCAAACCTTCCCAGGAGTGTGTATGTGTGTGTGTGTGTGCGTGTGCGTGTGCTTGAGTGTGTGTGTCTCTCTCTCCAGATGTCCCAGGCTCTTTGTTGCCGTGGAGATTCAGCTGGCCACAGCTCGCTCATTAGTGTCCACTGATCCATATGTCATACTGCAGATAGCCTTTGATCAGCGCCGAACGCGGGAACATTCACCCGAGTCGTGTTCACAAAACTATGACACGATCTTCACCGTGACCAGCTGAGGAATAATAAACATTGTCAGATATGTTCAGAACAAGACGAAGAGAGCATGTGTTTGTTTTGGACTCCATCAGCACTTCACAGACTAAAGCTGGACAAGTTTGGTTTTATTTGCAGTCTAAGAAAATGCATCTAAACAGTACAAAAAGGGTCTTCTGCTGAACTACACCATGGAGTCCAGAGGTTTATTTACAGATCCACTGAATAAAAAATGTGATTTTTAGTTTCACTTGGTTTATTCTGTTTATATACATTATATAGATGCATAAATCATTTGAAAAATTTAAAACAAAGATTTTTTTCAGTACATTCTAACTAAAAAAGCACACAGATTTATGGAGGTTTTTGTGATGTCAGACATTTTTAACACATAGTAAGCTTCTTGTCGAGTCTGAATTTATATTTTTGGTTTGTTTAGTACTTGAATTGTTTGAAATTCACAGTTTCATAATTAAACTAACAAATAAAAAGAAAAAAAAAACCTTGGCAGCAGCGCGTGTAGAGCTGAAAACATCTTCATAAAACTCTTTCATTCACTGGTGAGAAAAATGGAAAAATGTAAACAAAGCTTTACCAAGTGCGCTTAGAAATCATAGCAGAGAACATGGATCCGGCACTAAATGAATGATTAAATACTTATATAAATAACTAGTTTAAAACCTTTTATGTGTCAGACCCAGCGATTATTTTCTCTTTTTGTTTATCAGTCTGAATCTCCATAATTCGTGGCATTTCTGCAGTTCTGCAGCTCTGTTCTTTGGCTCCGTTTAGCAGCTCACTGCTAAAAAATGTTTAAAAATTAAAAGATTTAAAAAAAAAAAAAAAATGCTGCAACCCAAAACACATGGCATGTTTGATTCACTTCCTGCGGGTGAGTCGATTCAGAGTCATTAGAGTTCACTCGGAAGCTCAGAGGCTCTCGGACCCGAGCGTGATTACCGTGTCCTCACCAAAGGGCTTCACTCAAATGAGCTAAAACACCCACAAAATAATCTGAAGAGTTTTGGACCAATCACGTTTGATATGCAAATTATTCGAAAATGACTTTATACGTGAAAACCTTTAACCACAGAATGTACATGCTAAGCTGTCTGGTTAACTGATGAACAAAATTGTGGTTGTTATGGTAACATTGTATTTTGACTCAGACACTGAAATCCCATTCGTGACACAAACTAACTAGTAACCTAGCAGTTAGCGAGCTGGCTAGTTATTTGGGTTGGCAGGGTGAGGGACGTGAGGACATTTTTTAAATCGCATATTCGTGAACATTCAAATATTTTGGCATTTTCAGTAAGCGTAAAGGTGTAGATATGTTCCCAGGTCAATTTAGTAGTTTACTGGGCATTAGCAACATATTAAACATTAATTAATGTACATAAATGATTCAAACTCCCAGGAACAATGGGAGCTGTAGTTACTGAATTATTCATAGTAGTTAGTGAATAATGGTTTGACAAGAAGAACTGAATAAGTGGGTTAACAGTTTAAAATTAATGTTCAGCGAAACTTCTTGAAAATGTTTTTAATATTTAATTGCGATATGTAAAATCAAGCAAAAAACATTAGAGAGAAGATTACAGTACTGTGAAATGAAATAAATAAAAATCAATCCAAAATATAACATTTTATGGATGCTTTAACATGAATAACTGAATAATAATAAGCTGAATGTTTAAGGGGTTAATGGCTTAAAAGAAGTGTTTTTTTTTTTGTTTTGTTTTGTTTTTGAGTAATAGACAGGAGAAACAACTGGATTAGAAAGAGTCTCAGACGTTATGTAACTTGCAAACTCCTGCAGCGACAGTGAAATATCGCTTTGGCACGGCACGATCCTGAACCCGATGCACCAAGAGAAGCGTTCTTTAAGGATTTCCAGAGCCACAATCCTCGACAGTTTTTCCAGTTACTTCTCATTTCTGTGGCTGCGAGGCTGTGGCCTACCCATTTCCACCCTGAAAAGCAGGATGACTTTGCAGCGAATGAGCACAAACGGATCTGCGCTGATCTTCTCTCACAGAGTCAACGGCAGCCTGCGGGGAGGGAACACTGGAACATATGTGGCCTGGCACGTACTAAACCACAAAATCCATACACCAATTGCCGGACACTTGTACTCAGCATGAGGCACGAAGAGATAAACAGATAAATTGGTCAGGAAAATGAATGAGGGGGTGAAAAAAAAAAAGGAATGACAAAGTTCCTTGAAAAGCCGGCGGGATCATAAGAGCGCCACCCGTTCCAGGCGGGTTCCCATGGAGACAAGGGGCCTAGTACACAATGTGAGGTGAGAAAACGAGGGAGAGGGAAAGGAGGGGAAATAAAGAGGGGGCAGAGAGGGGACATGGACTGGGATGCGTGCATGTAATGACGCACGCTGGAGAATTAAATGGAAATAAAAATAGGTGATAGATGTCCAGAGAGGTGAGGAGAGAGAGGAAGAAAAGCCAAAGGGAAAGCAATTTAGTGTTTCCTCTTTATTAACATGTTTAATCACACAGTGTGCTACTCCAAAGGCTGCATTACCAGACATAATTCTAGTTACTTGATCTCTTTTCACTTATGCAAATTTAAATTTCAGTGCCTCGGAAATATTTTTTATACCTGTCCCTTAGTGCTCTAGATATCTCGATATAGAAGTACAATAAAAATAGTTTTGGAGGCATTTTATTGTTGGTCAGTTTCGGGAAAATGATTACGATTTTTTTTTCTGATGACTCATCCTGTATTCGTCTTGTGTTTGTCCAATTAAAGGCTCTCTAGAGCATTTATGGCCGCCTCCAGGGGTGTGTCTTGGTCTACAGTAGCAGCTCGATAGCAGTAAACATGGTTCATTGGTGTGTTTTTCACTGTCCAAACCATGGCTTGGAGTTTGTTTGTTTGGAAGCGGGTGAGTTTGTTCGTTTTTGTGCGAGTTGGAGTTCATAGAAATGTTTTATCAACTTGTTCAATGTAGGAATGTTGCTACTTTAAACTGACTGAGAACACGATAACGTCTTTATACACCATCCGAGCTTCTCCAACAATAAGACTCAGTAATATCACCTTATACCACTCAGACAAGTCAGATGTTTCCGAGGATGATGACCATGCGGCTCTCCTTCACCATCTGCCCCTCTGCTGCGCGACCTCGATTCAAGAACCTACGCCATAACTCCACAAACACACGGCATCTACTTGGCATGGTTGAAGGCAGGGGTGAGAAATCCTCCACAGCAATCTCGCCAAACTCTTCACTGTTCTCCATATTTAAATAGTTTGCTAAGTAACCGTCAAGTTTGTTTGGATTCGGTGGGAGTGTGGAATGGCATGTCTAAAAAAATGATTGGCTTTATTATTTGGCTTTATTGTTTGGCTCAATAATCATTGGCTTTATTATAGTTTATTATTATTACTGGCCGTTGTATAAATCACTCAAGCATTTCAACCCACCTATCATTTGACTTCCTGTTTCGAAAGGAAATACATCAACATACAGAATCACAGAGTCACAGCTCTCAAGCCTTTTCATAGAATCTTTAACCTGGAATTTAATAGAAATTAATCAGGACAAAGCCTAATGTGAATGCGAAAGTTGAAATACACAGAAAATTGATGCAGTGATGTACCAGGAAGAAACCTAGTGCAATTTCCAGGAAATTATCAAGAGGTGCTGATATTTTCAAGGGAATTGCACATGTCTGAACACAACAAATCATTACCAGGAAAGAAGATAAAGATTTTTGTCCTACGATTTTAAACATTAGGACAGTGAAGCGATATCAGGAGAAAATGCTGAGCCCCTAGTCCCGATCCCAATCCAGTGTGGAGTTTGTGACTCTCACACTCACCTGAACACTAGTTCAACTTATTCATGTTTAGCTCCAATCAGCTGTGTGCACTTAAACTGCTTTCTCATTATTGTTCTTTGTCAGGTTTTGCTATTCTGTCAGTCTGCAGTTCAGAGTGTTACTTCCTGATTGTTTCCTGTTTTGAACCATTTCTCATTGCCTCCGTTGCTCAGCTTATTTGTCTGTTTACTGACTACGGTTTGGCTTGCGGAGTCAGATTTGTCAGGTTTTTAAAACTGTGCTTCCGCTTACAGTATGTCCACCAGCCTCTCTTCATGACAGAAGGAATTCAGGATGTGTAGTTTATCGATTTTATTTGTACAGCACTTTGAACAATAGACATCATTACAAAGCAGCTTTACAGAAATCCAGATGTAAATTTAGATCCCTAATGAGCAAGCCGCAAATGTTTTGCTGAGACGACATGAGGAAGAAAGCTTGAGAGAAACCAGACTCAAAGGGGAACTTCTTCCGTGTGACACCAGATAGTGGGATTGTAATAGTAACAGTAGACAAGCAGTATGCAAATGAGTGAAAATGAGGGAATAGGAGTCTTTAGGTGAGCATAACATGACAGGTTATGATCATAACTGCACCAATTTCACCAATTCTGTTGATTTCATGGCTATTGTGAACGCATGCATTCCAATAAAACACTGCTGGAAGCACACACATCTCTGGTAAGGGTTTGCAGATATGTTCATTTTTTTTTGGACTGCTTTATTATGTGTAAATGCACAAGGGTTTAACTGCAAGATCCATCACTTTTTTGTTTTCCACACTAGGTTGATATGTAAGGTTTAACAAGGCCCTATATGTGTGTGTGTGTGTGTGTGTGTGGGTGTGCGTGTGTGTGTGTGCGTGTGTTTGCGTGCTTTACACAGGTCACCAAACCCAGACTCTGACCTGCGCCCGCTCCTGCAGCAACTTCAAAATGTTTACTTGGCTCTTTCAGCGCCACTCACCATAAACCTCCAGCTCTTTATGGAGGGCAGTAAACGGAGAAGAAAATGGAAAACAAAGAGCATGTCCACGCGTACGTCTTCCCCGCTTTGATCTGTCTTTCCTTTCAACTACTTCACTTCATTTAAAGAGTTCTGCTTTCAGCAAAGTATTGTCCTCTCTCTCTCTCTCTTTCTCACTCTCTCTCTCTCTTTCCCTCTCCACTCCTCTCTTTTACTCTTTATCTCTTTTCCCTCTGTCTATTCTGTGCCCAGTTTTTTTTCCTGTTGGCATGGCTCCTGTTTGTTTTCAGCCATTTTGGGGACTGGCAGTGCTCGTAACAAACTGCTTAAATGGCGTCCTCTTGCTCTCCCTCTCTCTTTCTCCCTCCCTCACTTGCTCCCTTCCTCGTTCGCTTGCTATGCTATCACCCGGCTTTGTGTAATATGGGCTACAGCGAGTGCATGAGTGTGCGTGTATGAAGAACAATACAAAAAAAAGGGACTGGAATTAAAATGATGAGAGAGGGGTGGGTGATAAAAGGGGAAAAAAACGGTGGGATAGTTGGTGAAACGAGGGGAAAGACGGAACACCCTGGAATCGTGTGTCCGAGTCAAAGTGAAGTGCAAGAGGGAGGAAGAGTGTGTGGCAAGAGAGCAGGCGAGGGAGAAAAGAAGGAGAGAAGGAGGGGGAGATTCGGGAGTGTGAGAGTCGTCCCTGCCCTCCGTCTCTACATAGTGCTGCCTGTGTGTGCGCTGCCTGCGCTCTCTCGTTCACGCGCACGCACACATACACACACGCACACACACTCACACTCTCTCACACACACACAGGCGCAGACAAGCATACACATACACACATATACACACACAGAACGAGGGAGGGCGAGAGAGAGAGAGAGAGAGAGAGAGAGAGAGAACAGATCGCAGCAGAGATGCAGCAGGAGGTTTTTCGAGGTACGTAGTCTTGTTGTGTGCTTGCCTGGCGGAGAAATGAAGAGACCGTCAGACTCTTTTCTGTTTTCTTGTTCTTCTCTTCTTCCTGCTCCTGTGCTCTTCTTCTTCACCACTATCATATCGACTGTTGTTGTTGTTGTTGTTGTTGTTGTTGTTTGGGTTCTGCGTAGGACACGAGAGGCGAGATGAGAGGAGTGTTGTCCTGTTTGTGTGTGCACGAGCATGCCTGTGTGCGTGCGTCTGTGCGTATGTGGAAGTGCGACTGTGTGTGTGTGTGTGTGTGTGTGTGTGTGTGTGTGGTGTTAAACAAGGCCTGCCTCCCTTATCCTCTCCTCTCGCGGCTCAACCACGCAGTTCTTTTTCACGGCCGATGAGTCACTCCGTTTTAACAGAAACTAAGACGTGTTTTTTTTCTAAGGAGATACATTCTACAGATTTTACAGTACTCGTAATTTGCGATACGTAGTGTTTTATAGCAAGTGTACGTTTAGTTGGAAATCACTCAAATGGTACAAGTTTTGGTATATGAATATGTGAATGTACAGATGTGAAAAATAAGACTATAAAATGGCCACGATGTTCTGTGTTTTTCTTTTTTTTGCTCATTTCGTGGGATGTACAAATGCTTTAAAACTACACCAGGTTCCTTTTTTTTTTTTTTTTTTTTTTTTTTTTTTTTTTTTTTTTTTTTTTTTTTTTTTTTTTTTTGCGTACAGCCTGTTTGAAACGGGCCATGGGGCTCAGAGGGATCACGATGTAGGAGTGAGCAGTTTGCTCATTTACTAAACATTTATCTGGGTGTGGGGTTTTTTTTTTGGTTGTATTTGAGCTTGTCATTGCTCAAATGGTGATTAACTTTTTTGCATTTTGACTTTACAAAGCCTCCAGATTTCCATTATAACATGATGACGAAGTGTCTGTTGGGACTCCCTGCAAGTTTATTCTAAACTGCAAGATCTTAGGAAAATAGCTCTACTGCTATTTGGTATCAATCTTATCCTCTTCCTATCCATTTCGTTTGACTTTTGCAGTTAAAGAATTATGAGAGTCACTTGCAGACCATGTCAAGCGTGGCTTTTTCCATGGGTACAGCCGCTGGAGCATGGCCTATCGAGATACAAGTTCAGAGCCTGAGCATCTTAAAGATATAGGACAGGATTTGATACCGCTTCCACCCCTTAACCCATCCGTACCTCCTGCTCACACCCTGTTCTTCCTCACCCCTCACTGCCAATCTACTCTTTTCCACCATCTCCCCTCTCCTCCCCTTCCCTCTGGCTGGTTCAACCATGTTTTTTGGCCAGGGGGGTTGTTCAGAGTTCAGGATCTAGTCACAGCCCCCATTTCACAGTCCGGCTCTGCCCAGTCCGGAGTTGCAGGCCTCATGGAAACCAAAGGCCTTCATAGTTTATTCTTTTCCAGAGTGCTCGTTTTCTGTTTCGTTTCATTACTAATGACTAAATAAAAAATATGGATACATCCTTGCAGTATATAGGATACCTACTCATAATCTAAGAGCACCTTCTTCTTAATGAGTTGCGTATGACGTGCAAACAAACATAGAGAGACATAGAGAGACAAATCAATTTTTTTTTTCCTCCATTACTTTTACAGGACATTTTTAAGGGTGGTACAGACAGTCCCTCGAATGTTTGTCTCTCTAACTGTTTCAGGAGGTTGCATATTCAAGTAGAGGGGGAGCCGGAGTGCTGGGGATGAAAGGGAGGGTGGCGGTAAAGCCCCTGTCACGCTTGGCCAGGCTCTTGAGCTAAGGACGGCTTGTTGAGAGGCAGTGTGTGCGTCACGCACAAAGGGTGACGGAAACAGGGACAGATGCATTTCCTCATCCATAGCACAAAACAAATTTTGACATGTGGAACCCCTTGTAAGCATTTTTTCCCTGTTCTGAGCCTGTCATGGTCACATGGATTGAAACAGGTGCAGTGTTGGTCACTTTTTCTTTAATATTTCACAGTATGTTTAATGCATGTAATTGATACAATTGATAAACAGTGAAAATTTACTGCTTGCCTTGACAAGTTTTGCTTTTCTTCTTGTGCACTTCCTGTCGCTGTAGATTATGTAACATCTATAATTACAGCCCTATTTTTTGGTCCTTCCTTTGCACAGTCAGTGGCTATGTTTGAGGTGTTCTGGTGACACTACCTGTCAGGTGGCTTGTTTACAGGCAAACCGGTTGGTATGCGCCTTGCAGTAGTGCTAGGTGTGTGCATGGCTGTGGTAGAGAGTATGTGCTTGTGTGTGCTTGTCCCTGTTAATGTGTGTGTGTGTGTGTGTGTGTGTGTGTGTGTGTGTGCGTGCAGCGTGTGTGTGCGTGTGTGTGTGCATGTGTCTGTGTGTTTGGCTGTTCCTGTCTCTGGCCTGGCTCTTTTTCACCGCCTCTCTCCGTCTCTCTCGCTCTGCAATAACAGTGCTGACCTAGATTCAGTGTGTTCAGGGCTGCTTGTGGAATTTTACAGAGGCCTGCCTGCCTGGCTAAAACACAGGCAGAAAACCATGACTGGGGATTTTTCATGTGTAGCATAATTGCAATAAAGTGAAAATACTTGTTTAAATATATAAGAAGACAGAATTAACTCAGCTAACACATATATTTCGATGAACATTGCTAGAACATTGCTAGATTGCTAGAAAAGACTACGCAAGTTGTTGTGGTTCTTGAACTTTGGGTTTCTACCTCAAATGATATACATAGGGTGGATTAGAGGGATCATTGCCCCCCTCAAACTGCCCCCCCCCCACACACACACACCCCCACACCACCACCATTCTCTGTCAAATCTTTAACATATGCTGCCTTCAATATTTTTGTTTTTTAAGCTGGGGAATGATAAAAATGGACTCTGTTCAAGAAAAAGAAGTGAAAGCATTGCTATGGAACAGTGGTACTGATCGCTAAGATTTTTTCCGACTTTGTAATACTGAAACTTAAAATGAGGATGACTAAAACTAACGCTGTTTATATTTAATTTAATTGAAATGCAAGTTTTAAACTGTTTAATGACATTATTCAAAATTAAGTTGGGTTTTTGAGATGCAATGCTTTTGTTATCTTTGTGCCTTCATCAGATACTTACAAGATTATTTAAATACTTTTCTGTCTCTTTTTCAGGTTTGGGGGTGGGGTCATGGTGTCCAGAATGGACGGCTGGCACCCCCTCCACACCAGCGTTGTACCCTTGGAGCTAAATGAACAGCATCTGGCTGGCCCTGTTTCAATCTATGAGAAGACTCGATTTTACATCCATCTAAGAATCTTTGCTGTGTACAACATCTACATCCAAGGATTGAACTTTTCTCCAACTCACTCTCCTCCTTCCCTGAATGCCTGCCAATCTTCCATTCCAGTGGTGGACACGGTTCTAACTATTACCTCGCTCTATTCAGTACTTGTGAACTTGCTGAACTGCATTTACGCATCTTGCTTCCTTAAGGGTCTGTTTGAAGTGGGTGGCCTGAAAAAGTGTCTCAAAGGACTAAAGGAAAAGACTCAAATGAAACACAGAAATAAACAGATAAGAGGAGACAGGATGGGAGAAGGGACAGATGAAGTGGATGGTACCAAAACGACAAGGATATCTCTCAGTTTTCCAATCAGCGCTGGACTGCCTGGTTTCTCTGCACAAAAGCACTGTCCAATAATTCACCCCCCTTCCTCTTCTATAGCATTTGACAGAGATGCTTCAAATAGCACTGCGTGGAAGGAGGAAACTCTTAGAGACAAACCATTGTCCAAAGGATCAAAATCAGACTACCTATCCTGCTCTTCCTCCTCCACTCTCCCCATTGATTTGACTGCACCTGTCAGTAAGAACTGCAAATCCACTATGTCTTTTTCTGTGGCTGGCAGTGGCCCCCACTTTCCAACATCTGCATTGCACACATCTGCTAAAATGGACTACTCAAGAGAGACATCTGGAGCTAGTCTTCCTAATGACTACCCAGAACACTCAACAACGGAGACTGCACATATCTTGTTCAACCTGAGCGCAAGAGCCTACCAAGGTCAGGTGACAAAGGACCTGGAAAGCGCGAAAGGCAAAAAACGTAAAGGAAACAGTCTACATGTTGAACTGAGCCTCCCTCTTCCCAGTATAAACCCACCATCATCTTCATCAAGTCCTCCTCCTCTTTCACCCCCTTCTGTCTCTCCATTGACCCTCCCTCCTCCATCCTTCCATGACTCCTATCAAGCAGTGCCAAAACCGGAGCTGCTGTGTGGGGTATGCCACCGTCTGTTCAGCACCGCCTCGTCCCTCACTGTGCACATGCGCCTTCATCGGGGTGGACGACTTCTCAGCTGCCGCCATTGTGGCAAAGCCTTTATCCATAATAAAAGACTGCAGTCCCATGAGGCCACCTGTCGGCAAGCACTGCCAGCTTTCTCCATCCAGCCCAAACAGGAACCTTTGGAGGAGGGGAATGTGGAGAAAACAAATGAGGCAACAGAGCCAGAACAGCTTGAACAAGAAACAGGACCTGGACGACCCATAAAGAAAGGACGAGGCCTCCAAGGACATCATGCCAGGGCAGTGTCTCACAGTGATGCCCTCAGGGATGAGGATCACTTTGTTAAGATTGTTGATGGACATATCATTTACTTCTGCTCAGTGTGCGAACGCTCCTACATGACTCTGTCAAGTCTCAAGCGCCACTCTAATGTGCACTCATGGCGTCGGAAGTACCCATGCCACTATTGTGACAAGGTTTTTGCTCTTGCAGAGTACCGCACCAAACATGAGGTGTGGCACACTGGTGAAAGGCGATACCAGTGCATATTTTGCTGGGAGGCCTTTCCTACCTACTACAACCTAAAGACACACCAGAAGGCATTCCATGGCATTAGTCCTGGCCTTATCTCAAGTGAGAAGACAGCCAATGGGGGCTATAAGCAGAAAGTTAATGCACTTAAACTCTACCGCCTACTACCCATGCGCTCTCAAAAACGGCCCTATAAGACATACAACCAAGCTTTGGCCGATGGACTGCTCAAACCTGACCCATCAGCTACCTTGCATTTGCCTCTAGGCTGCAGCCTCCCTCCAAGTCTGGGCCCCAGTAAACTGGACTCCTTCCTTAAAGACAAACATCCCCAAGACATTAAGCCTGATCCTGAGAGTTTCCTGGTCAAGATGGACTCAGAGCAGTGCAGGAAGCTGGCAAAAGCCCAGGCAGAGGTACCAGCAGAGGTTAATGAGAAGGAAGGGTCAGATTTACATCTCTCTGGCAACAGCAGCATCAAAACCAAAAATGTCAAAAGCCCAGAGACAGCAGTTTCTTCTGTCATTACATTTGGCCATAGCAAACCCTCAGTCATTATGCATAGCACAGCACTCCCGTCCTCTGTCATTGTTCAAAGAGATAAGACACCCTCTGCGGATGGAAAATGTCCTTCTGAGAGCAGTCATGCAATGGATAAGACTTTGCAAAAAGCACTTAAAAAGCATACACAAAAAGATCATACACATGCCCATAGTAAGTGGGACACAACCAGCTCACGTACAGAAGTCTCAAAAATCCAACAGCCAGCAGAAAAGATTCACAAGGGACGAAAAGCTCATACCAAGAGTGAGTCAAGCAAGGTGGTTCCCATATCTGTGGGTTCAGAGGTCAAAGGGAGTGGGCCTCTTTGTCAGATCACTGTACGTATAGGAGAAGAGGCTATTGTCAAAAGAAGCATATCTGAGACAGACCTCATGAGAGACAAAAATCCACCAAGTAAAGACAAAAAGGGCAACTTCCTGCATGGAGAGCAGAGAGAACCACGGCATACCCATCACCACCACCGCAAACACCATAGTCATCGCAGTTCCAGCCAGGAAGAAAGTGATTCTAAACTGCCAGGCAAGGTGAGGAAGTATTTCTTCCGACAAGAAGTCAGGGAGGACAGGAATGATCATGATGGAGAAGACAACCTGTGGAGACCCTATTATTCATATAAGCCCAAGAGAAAGGCTTTGCATATGCAGAAGATCAAGAGCTGGCAGCGCAAAATGCACTACAAACGATCGCTGCGGCTGATGAAGAGAGCGGAAAGACTAATGAATGATGTAAACAAAGGGGAGGATGGTTTAGAGGAAGAGGAAAAAGATGAAGTAAAAGAGGGGGAAAAAGAAGTTTCTCATCAGAAGGAGATCAAAGAAGACACTCAACCTCCTTGTGTTCCCACAATAACAGAAGAGAAGGAGGAAGAAAAGGGGGGTCCTGGAAAGCGTGACCTTTCTTTCTCCACAGCTTTAACCCAATCCACTCTGAATTCTCAACACACAGTTTCCCCTATCATCAAACAACGTTGGTCTGGGGACCAGGCCTCTGAATGTGGATCTTGTGGCCGCTGGTTCTCCAGTTCGAGGAAGCGAGACAAACATGAGCTAACACATCTATTTGAGTTTGTGTGTCTACTTTGCAGAGCTACTTTCCCTTCTCAGACCAAATTAGAGGAACATCAGAGAACCAGTCACCCAAAAAATAAACCTCTGCCTACCTCTGCTTCATGTAATTCAGAGTC
This sequence comes from Pangasius djambal, assembly GCA_022985145.1. Lineage (NCBI taxonomy): Eukaryota > Metazoa > Chordata > Actinopteri > Siluriformes > Pangasiidae > Pangasius > Pangasius djambal. The sequence goes on along the minus strand of CM040986.1, from coordinate 22,972,223 downwards.
ATCAAGCAAGGAAAATTCAATGGAATTAGAGGAGACAAGCAGTGTATTAAACAGGCGGTTCTTAGAAAAGGGGAGTTCAGCTCGCTTGGGAAGAAGGCCATTGACTAGATATACCTGCTCACAGTGCGATAAAGTATGTAAGACTGCTGCTGCACTAAACTGCCACCTGAAGAGGCATGAGCTAGGCAACACTACAGAGACCATGCAGCCAGTCCTGGACATGCAAAGTCACAATACTGTGGTACCAGAGGTAGACAAAGTTCAAAGGACAGATTCAGACATTACACCTAGGCATGCGCAGCCCATCCCAGTTATAAACTATCTCAAATCAGATTCTCAACACACACAGAAACAGGCAGGTGAAAGGAATATAGAGCACCAAAAATTAGCTTCTGGTGAAAGTCCAAAGTTAGCAGCTATTGACAAAATCCAGAGTTCGCATTTGAGCACTGTATCTTCCCCAATTAGACTCAGCCCAACACCAGAAAGGTCAAAAGTCATCTCCCCTACTCTCCCCAGTGTGCTGGTAATGAATGGAGCAGAATGCCTGGACTTCCGAACTCCTGAGAAACGGAGTCTAGATGCACAGGATCAGAGGAGAAGAAGCCTCACACCCACTGACAGACCAAACCAAGTCTGTCAAGTCCAAATGGCAGAAACGTTTAGAACAGATGCAGATCCATCTATATCCACTGCGTTACAACTGGTCAAGGAGAGTGTTTTGAGTGATCAAGAGGTAGAAACACATCAACACAGGGAAATTCACATCAGTGATCCCTCACAAGAGGCTGCACAAGAGGCTCAAGATCTTAGAGTATCCAGAACGGCTTGCTGCATCCAAGCAGAGGATTTGTCCATGCCAACGATACTGGCAAGGGAGAGGGAGTTTTCCCAGCAAACTGCATACCAATACTCGACCAACAAAATTCGACCCACGGACGATGTGATGCTCGTAGTGCCCAAAGAGGAGCCACTGAGCCCTGTGCCCTCTCCCACATGTTCTGTCATTCAAACCACTCACAAAGGGCCACCTCAACGACACCCGCAGTCCCCTAGTCACTCTCCAAGACCTTTGAACCTGCAGTTGCGTTCACATTTAGAGACAAACCAAGCACACCAAGGCACACACAGTGCTGAGAAACAAAGATCTGTGCGTCCAACAGGTTCAGATCACAGCAGTGAGCTCCCCTCTTCTCGTTCTGTGCTGCACCCCCAAGTGCCCCATTCAGAGCCAGAGACAAAGGACAGCACCTCTTCAAGAGATCCCTGTAGAGAATCTGGCTATCCTGTTCGGGAGTATGCACTTCCCTTAATCATACCAGGAGGGTACTGCTCTGGTAAGAAACAGGAGGACCAGATGCTCATGTCATACCCTTCTGCACCCTTGTCTTTTGGTGCACTGGGGAAGATGGTACCCCATACTGACTCAACAAAACTGCCCTTTTACCCTGATCCCTATCAACTCCTCTATGGCCCACAGCTACTACCATACCCATACAACCTCGCCACCCTGCCTATGGCTCTCAATATGATGGCACCAGGGGACAAAGTTGAGCCCTTGCCCTTTTTACCTACTCTTTTCAACTATGCTGCAGTAGGTGCCCCTTTGCCCCACCCTTTAGTAGTGAACCCCAGCCTATATAATAGCAGCAGTAGCACAAAGCGAAACAGTGACAACCCATGAGCGTATGTGGAGCTGCAGCACTGAAGGAATACTGTACAGCTTATAAGAGGACCAGACCTTAGACGGAAGATGTGTTGTTGCTGTTTGTTAACTGAACTACTTGCACAGACGTTTAAGTCTCTTTGGAAAAGTAGCAAAAACCATAGGTGTATGTACAAAATTAAATATAGTGAAGTAATGGAGAGGTGCCTTGGAGGTAGGACCTATGGGTAAAGGGGAGGTTGTGATCTGGTGATCTGGTGATCTACTGGTCCAATATGGACCTCTTCCCTTTGCCAATGGCAAAACACACCTCTGACACACCACTCCTCTCCCTCTTTAGAAGAGTTAGAGCTTGGTTATCCGTCCTCTCAGATTTGTTGTAATAACTGGTATAAATAATACATCTGGACAGCTAACAGGGTGTATTTTCTGGAAAAAAAAAGACAAAAAAAAAATAGTGTGCTTTCCAATAGTGACAGTATACCAATAACAATCATATTTGTAGGTCTGTTATAGGCTTTTATTATTGCAAATAGAAATAATATAGGGGCCAAGCTCTTCATTCTAAAATGGAAAGATACACACTCATTCAATTCAGTGAAGGAAGACAATAGCTCTATAAGCAGTTTTATGGGTGTGTGTGTGTGTGTGTGTGTGTGTGTGTGTGTGTGTTTCAACCTCTCATCATGCATGTAGTTTGGGGTAGCTGTCTTTTTACAACATTATGTAGGTTCTTTTGTGTGTATTTTCAGTACTGGCTTCAATGTGAGCGTCTGCGCCGTGTGTGTGGGTGTCTTGAGGGTGATGTGTGCATGCACTGCACAGTTGTAGCCAGCAACGTTTGTGCTATATCCGCCTGGTTCAGTTAAACGGATATTGATATCGATGCGGATATATGAGCATCATTCCTGGAGAGGCTGTTACAACTTTTTGTAAATCAGCAAGTAGTAAAATTAGATGAGGTTCTTCCTTCGTCAGTCACAACTTAGCAGCTTTGATAGCTTACCTACATGTCATATTGGATGGAGTTTGTTCATATGTGATCTTTTTTTAACTAACCAGCATCATGGTTGCTTGGTAATTTAATGGCAATTAAGGATGGACTGCATTTTGCAATGGCATGTACACAGTATGTTTGTAGAAGTTGTTGAAATGATTGCTAGGAGGCTCAAGTGAAGAACTGGACACAAACCTTTTTTTTTTTAAACATCTGAGTACTCGTCAATTATCTTATCGTCGTTTCTAGAAAGGAAAATAAGTTTTAGTGGCCTTCTCCTCCCCAGTGCCCCCTGGTGTCCACCAAAGACACTCCATTTACTTGACTGAAATCTGAGAGAGACCGAGGTAAAAAGCAGATGAGAGCGACAGAGAGAGAGTGGGAGGGAAGTGGAGCAAAGTGCAGTGAGTCTGTTATCGCCAGTAGAACTTCCATTACAAAGTCGCAGAAAATAAAGCTCTAAGCAGCTGGTGAATACCGTTTTTCAGGCGGACACGATCTAAGGAAGCCTGTTACGTGTGAGCTGGTGGTTATGTTGGCTAGCCAACCGTCTTTCTCCACGTCTCCTCTGCAGTGCACAGAAACAGCAAGAGTTGACGTCAGCTCCTCCTGACGTCCGCGCGTGGTCTGAGTTGCAATGCTTAGGACTTGAAAAAAAAGAAAAAGAAAAAAGAAAGAAAAAGAAAAATTGCTCACTGACCTGGAGTGGCCTGAACACTCCTTTAGGACTTTCCTGTTTTTATATATATATTATATATATCTTTTTAAAACAATATAATTTGTTTATTTTACCTATTTTTCCCTTTTTGATAGAGAGATTTGTGAGATTTGTGAGGATTGTGCTTGAAGGTGGTCTTTCAAGTGCACACGAATATGAATGTAATTTTAGTCATGAGGTTAAAAAAACATGAACAGTATGGTAGATGTTTTCTGACTTGAAAAATAACATGTAATAACGAACCGCTATGAGGTATTCACATATATACAGTAGTCTTAGAAACATGTCTAGGAACTTGGATTCAATATAATCATAACGCATGAGCAGCACTCGCTTCTTCATTATCCTCTGGTATTGCCATAACAATCATCACTTTGCTTTCTTTCACACGTGTGGTTCTGTTTATTTTTTTCTTTCTTTTTTGCTGATGGTTGGCTTGAAATACTATCTGCTGTAAAGCTGTCTATTTTCAATTAATCTTTTTCGTTCTATCGTTTTAACTTAAAACCGAAACCAAAAAAAAAAAAAAAAAACAGAGCGCCCCCCCACCCTGAAGCTGTGCTTCATGACTTTTACACGGTTACAGTATATGCTATCCACATATAAAAGTCCCCACAAACACAAATCACTCACACTGTGATTTTTTCCCCCTTTCCCCTTCCCACTACCGAACATTTTATCCTGTCCTTTTGAAGTGAGTGCATTAAAGCCGCAGCACTGTTCATTTCTGAACACAATGAGAAGATTTGTTGCTTTTCTTGGGTGTAGGTACTTTCATGTAGTGTGTATGTGTGTGTGTGTGTGAGTGAGTGAGTGTGTGTATGCATGTGTGTGTGTGTGTGTGTTAGAGCACATTTAAGGAAAAGGAAAACCAAAACAAGCACCATATCCCGTGAGGCTTGCCACCAAATCAGAGTTTGGTTTTGGACCCCTACCAACCTGTTGTTAAATTCTCCTTGCACATTTTCCTCATGAGCAGTGTTGGGTTGGAACAGACTACATGCAGTCTGATTAATCAGAGTGGGATACGTTTTGAAATATCTGTGATCAGACTGCTGTTACTTTTTTTACGGATTACTTTGAATTGGATTTTTAACACCACTGAATCTGCCTGTGAGCTGCATAACTGCATCGCCATAACCGAAATACGACTAATTTTATTTTATTTATTTTTTGGATTGGAGTTACTTTGCTAACTTTTTTTATTTTAATCAAATCATTCCAGCTGTTACAAATAATCATTCCAACTGTTAAAGGAACAGTGTGTAATTTTAAGCAGCTCTGTTCTATCTAGGGACGGAGCTCGTTTCTGGGCCAGAAAAATGCAAACAGAAGCCTGAAACAACAAAAACTAGTATGATCTAATGCAAAGCAATATTGTGAATCACGTTTTCCATGATATCTTTGAAATTTAATGATTACGCATTGAAAATTACAAACTGTACCTTTAATAATAGACGATGGGACTGTTACATAAACAACGCAAACCTTTAACGAATTAGCACAAAGATGTGTTTTACAGTGCTAGATGGTGCACAACAGCTCTCTGAAAATAAATATATATGTATACGTTACTGATGAGACTTTTTTGGTACTAAATAAAGTAGTCAATTAGATATACAGTATTATTCTTATTTATTTGTACTGTGACATAGCCCAAAAGTAGTCCAAAAGATACGATTTTTTAATGCAATCTTAAACTTTACATTACTTATTATATTTGAATTGTGCAATTTTTAAATTTCCTTATTTACCCAACACTGCTCATGAAATATAAAACATGTTAAATAAACTATGTCCATAAAAGCTGTTGATGTTTCATAAACATGTAAAAAAACAAAACAACAGATGTATAAATTACTCATAAAACAAGAACACACATTATGTTAATTTATGATCATGCACTTTACCAAAATTTTGATTACCAAACCAAATTTCAAATTTGTAATTTCATGTACCAGTGTATTATTATTATTATTATTATTATTATTATTATTATTGAAAAAAATCTCACAATGTGAATGTTGAATAACTAAGGACGTATTCTAGTGTCCTGCAAGCAGGAAAACGTTTCTAAGGCAGTTTTGTTTGCCTGAAATATGCCACCAAAATATGGTCTTTGCAGGTAAAATGACAGAACGAGTGTAGGTGGATTCACCTACATCCTGTATCAAGGGTCACACACCCCACACACTGTTTGTTTTTTAGCTGTTCCTAAAACGCAAATACAAGCAACACGCAAAGCCAGATGAAACCAGCAGAAGACCCCAATAGAGACATCAATATTCAGTCCAAATAGCTAAACGTTTAGCTACGTATGTGTGTTCAGCAGGTCTAGTCGTAGGCATGTGATGGATTTTTGTTCCGGTATTGTGAAAATGTACAAGCTACAATTGTGCCATTGTTTTAGAGGTTCACATATTTGGCCTGAAATGTTTCCTGAAATGTTTGGTTGTTTCTTGTTGACTTCTTCTTCACACAAAGGGTCTATTAACACATTGCCAAATCAAGCCTGTAATAATCTATAATTTTTTTTTTTGTTCACCTTCCTTTATTTCTTCGCTCTAGTTCTTCAGTCGCCCTCTGTCCATGCTACAACCATACAAATAAAGTATTAACCTGATGACCTACTAAAGAGTTTTGAATCAGTTCCATGGTCAAGATGATGAATGCGCCGTAGTCTCTGGTAACTGAAGCATTTCATTTAAAAACTTTTACATTTTGCACTAGCGCTACAACGGTACTAAGTAAAGGAGATGAGAAAACGGGTGTTGTGCTGTCAGACTAGTTTATTATTGAAGTACTTTTGAATTCTTCATATTATTCACACATTTAAAGTAAAAAAAAAAAAAAAAATCCAAAAGCACAAAACCTAGATCCAGATGTTTAAGATAGCCTTTTCTACTTTCAGAACGGACATTTTTTGCATATGTTTACGGAAAAGCTGGTTTATTAAACCTTTGTGCTAAATGACCTTTGTCATATCATTTGTAAAAGTGATCTGAATAAGTGAAGAATAAAACATTTGTTGGAGTGTTGTTATAGGAAAATAATCAACAACAGGCTGGCGTGACGTAGCACACTGTGAAGCAGAGTCACTATTACCACCGTAAATTGATTATAAATGATTATTTTCCGATAACAGGACGTCCCGGAGTGTTTTATTCCTCTTATGCCACAGCAATTTTCCAACAACTACAAGATTTAATTTATTAAATAATGACATGTTTTACTTTTTATCAATTTATAGTTACATATAAAAGGATGAACGTTCACGAAACAAGTTCATTCCTGTTATCGTGTATGTTATAGCAGCTCTTTTTTTCTCTCTCTTGAACTTAATACGACAAAAAAGCAGCTTGTCATGATACAGAGAAACCGCAAAGAGGCGTGAACTCCTCTGTCCTGAAGTTAAAGTTACAGCTTTTACCGCTGACTGTTACAAAAACGCTGACACTGGAGACTCCTTCCGTGAATGTTACATAAAACGTCTCCGGATAGAAAGTCAGCCCATCGACGACTACACACTTTTCTTTGTTAAACAACGACACTTTTTTAAAAAATATAAATATACTGTTTTACACTTAGGTTATGTGGCGTGTCTGCTGTACGAGTTCCTGTGAATGAGCTGTTACTATAGAAACAATAACATTAGAAAAAGCGCGTTAATATAAGCCTGTCGTTTATGTTACAGCTGGAACTACCTTCAGATATTTGCTCGTAAAGAAAATTAATCTACACCTCTGATCTGAGAATTTAACCTTACACCTTCTAACCAATCAAATTCAAGAATTCAACCACACTGTGGTATAAAAACAATGATTCCAGCTTGAAGATGCGTTACGGATGACAACTTTTTGAACATTGATTCCTGGAAGGTTTTAAAAAATATATCATCTAGCTAAATATCATGACTAGAAAACATTACCGTGAGTAAGTCATTTAATCAAAAAATTTTTTTTTTAAATTATATATGATTAGACTTATATATGGTTTCCTTTTCATAAGCAGCAATTTTCAAACTCTGAGATTTAAGTGATACGAAAGCATAGTGTAGCACTACTGCTAATGTCTGTGGCAGCAAGGAAATTAAATTTAAAGTAAATTGATCAAATTGGTTTCTGAGCGCGGTTTTTTTTTACAGGAAACCTGTTCAAGGAAGTTCCACAAAGATGATAAAGAGATTCATAGTGACACTTTCACCATTTTGTTTGAAAACTGACAGCTAAGTTAAACACGGACCACCTCCAAGTTTATAAAGCCCACCCACGTACAACACATGCACGCACACACACACTCACACACACTCACACACACACACACACACACCTCACACCATGTGTCTGAGTTCACTGGAATAGGCAAACAAGCATCAAGCACCTCTCAAAGGTCATCCACCGATCAGACACGGACTAACAGGACGGCCTACAACTGTCAATAACTGGCTGCTTTCAAAATCTCTGTCAATAAAATACTCACTCAAATTTCATATACGTGTGGTTTATGTGAGTAACGTGATCACGTGTGCAAGAAACATGACAGTTCTTTTTATGCTCTGAAATGTGGCAACATGTAAATAATAAGCTGCGATCACATGTGAAAAAGAATCACTAACGTTAGGAAAGAATTAAAACCGCATGCCCTATGTGCGAAACATTAAAACATGAAAATAAATGATTTGTGTGAAAAATCAAATAAAATAGTAACACATGCCCTAGGTGTGAAAATGAATCATGTATAAAGTTCACATTAGAAACTAAATGAATCATGTAAAAACAAACATGAAAATAAAATAGTCATGTAAGAAAATAACATGAAAATAAATGAATATAAATTAAAAAATCAAATATGAAAATAAATGAATGATGCAACAAAATCATATGATACAATAAATGATTTATGTGAAAAATCACGTATGCTACTTTTGAAAAATTGTATGAAACAGCGTGAGAGGTGTCTATCGTGTAAAGTTCATATGATTTTTCTGTATAGGATTATCCATTTTAATCATTTTTTTTTTACCGTTGATGGAAAACTGACGTACCAGATTATTATTTTATGGGACGCGTGCATTTTCTTTCCCATCCATCACATACAGTAATTAGCATGATTTTTAGAAGAACTGTCCAAATTAGCAGTAAGAAAAAAAAAAAGGCAGCATTCACACCCTCAGCTGTAGAGTAATGATGGATACGAGCACATTGGATTTTTATTAGATACGGATGGTCAGGTTTCCTAAGGACACATTATTTCATCCGTGACCTCGTGCATTAACTCGACCAATCCCACTAAAAACAAACAGCCCATGATCGATACGTGATGCAAACACGTCTGCTGTCTGATCTCTCAGAGCTGCTCTGCAGTGCCAAAGTCAGCCAGTTGTAAGACCGGCCCAAAACCTCTGACATTTCACAATCTGTGAAATTAATAATCAGTCACGGCAGTCCCAAACTCCTTCTTCAGCCCAGGATTGTTTTGCTGTTTAGCGCTGAGTCAGCTGAAGAATGGACTATCTGAGGAAAGCGAGTGTGTTGCTCGTGTTGTACCTGAACGGCAACTGGCTTTGCTCGGTTTCAGCAATAAAGGTCAGTTGGAAATTTCCGCAAAATGCTATTTTACATTTTTTAAGATATTTGTTCTTGCTAGTGTGTGTGTGTGTGTGTGTGTGAATACAATTAAAAGTTACAGTTTAGGATGTTACAGTGTCGATTTTCTATCACAAGCGGCGCAAGTGGATTTTTGAAATGAAAAGAAGTAAACACAACTTCTGCAGCAAACTATTTTTAAAATAACATTTTCTGCAGATGTTAATGCACGTTAAAAGCCACGTTATATTTGAACTTAAACAATGCCATAGTAATAATGGCATGAGCAAAAGTTTGGACTCCCTAATAAGTCAGTAATGCCCCCTTTGGCTAATATCAGTGCTTGCCAACACTTTTGCATTCAGCTAGGAATCGTTCTGTTTTTTTTTTTTAAGCTGTATTTGTATAACCGATGAGCCGTGTAGACACTTAGCAGCTGCAATCCAGTACTGATCAGAAATTCCAGAATTAACCCTTTCATGCATAAACAATTTAAAAACATATCCAGCTTCTTCTTTAGTTGCTCTTTTATGACATAAAATTGCATGTCATTTGAATTTGTAGGAACACCATGAGTGAAAAATGGATCAAACATAATACCTGAAAGTTTAAAAAAAAAGATTCAATGTATTTATTTAAAAAATATGGAACATGTAATGAAATATGAGCAGTTTTCTTGACATATACTACATTTATTTAAATATTTGCAGCTTAGGAATGATGAAAATTCAGCAGCTGAGATATGTATATATATATATATATACACACACTGTACTGTGCAAAAGTCTATTTTTTTTTTAGTACAAACTTTGTTATAGATGTTTATTTTCTGGCTTCTACATTATTGATTCAGTACCAAAACATTTTAGATTCCAAACATTAGTTTTCCAGCACAGAATGAAACGCTACAGAAAAATGTTTGTATGTCGGTAAAGAAAGCAGCAGATTCCATAAGAGACACTTTTCAGATAAAAACAGAATGAAGGCTGCTGGGTTTCGCTGCAGAAATAAGAAGCGAGTCGACAGTCAAAGTCTCCAGAAGAACTGCGGCTGCTTCTGCAAGATGCTCAGTAACACTTCCAGCTCATTTCCTTATCAAACTGCA
>CM040986.1:22951403-22962052 GCA_022985145.1 Pangasius djambal | reverse complement strand
ATATTATATATTATATAGATCAAAAGTATATTAACGCTCGCTGTCCGCTGTTGGTGTTGTTACCGCTAAGTGTCTAAAAGCCGCGCCCCGGAATTGCACGAGCGGCTAGATTAACCGTGGTTTCAGGAAGCGCGGCTGGCTTAACCGCAGTGTCATTTCTGTAGGGGAAAGTCTGGATGCCTTCGACTGAGATGGGAATCCCCCCCAACTCATAATCGCCAAGTCACAGCTAACGCTAAGGCTCGCCCACGGGAGCGCCACTCCTCACCGCTTCACGTGTCGAACAGGTCTGCTCTCCTCAGTGAAGCACCCGCTGAGAAACCTGAAAGAGCTCTGGTTATAGGTGACTCTATCTTGCGGAAAATGAAATTAGCCAGGCCTTCAGGGGCACCAGCAGCTTTAGTTAGGTGTATACCGGGAGCCAGGGTGCCGGACATAGCAGGTAATCTTAGGGTCTTAGGCAAGCACAGGTTTTTAAAGATAGTTATTCATGTAGGAGCTAATGATATACGCCTTCGTCAGTCTGAGGTTACTAAGAGTAACATGGTAGAGGTGTGTAAACTAGCGAAGGCGATGTCTGATGCAGTAGTATGCTCTGGCCCCATCCTAATGCGGCGTGGCGATGTAGCTTACAGCAGGTTATGGTCGCTGAACTGCTGGATGTCCAGGTGGTGCTCCAAAAACAATGTGGGCTTTATAGATAATTGGACTATCTTTGAGGGCAAAGCTGGCCTTTTAGGGTGGGATGGTGTCTATCCCACTTGGGAAGGTGCTGCTCTCATTTTCTGCAGCATAGCATATAGTCTAAGAACAGGCCTTGTTAATCGGTGACAATCCAGAGCCAAGGCCAGGGAGCAGACAAGCAGGCTAAACCGACCGTTTGCTAGCTGCAATGAGTCGTCACTTAGGTTCCACCATATTGAGACTGTGTCTGTTCCCCGAGCTAAACAAAATTATACTCAGACAGTTTGTTTTAGTAACCTAATTAACATAAAATTAAATCAAACCGAATGCATAGCCAGCACCGTTGATCGCTCAGGTTTGTCGACGGTGGAGTGGCTGGCTGCCTTATGTCCCAGGGTGCCCTCATGTCTGTGTTAGCTTCTGGCTCTCCCTTTTAGTTATGCTGTCATAGCTAGTCTTGCCGGAGTCCCTGCTTGCACTCTGCATGCAAAGTATATTGTCCTTAACCATTAGAGGACAAAAGCTTACCTAACAATCTCTCCCTCTCTCTCTCTCTCTCTCCCTCACTCTCTGCCGAGCTACACATGCTACTTCTGAGATGCCAGTGATCCTGACCCCTTCTGCTCCTCCTCGCTGCTTGACCCATCCTCATGCCCTACTTCTGGTTGGAGTTCTCATCGGTTGAGTTCGCTCGCTGCTGCTGGGGATGGCCCCATATGGACGGCCTGAAGAACCGCTTGGTTTGCTGGGGATGGTGCCACCTGGGGGCTGTGGAGATGGTTTGGGGATCACATATGGGGAGCTGTACTGTAATGGCTTGGGACTGCGATTGCTGTAGTGGCTTTGGGGCTGCGGTTGCCACGAGCACCTTCGTACTCAGGACTCCATCAGTGGACAGTGGATAGATTTTAACCAACTGTGATGAATTTACTGGTTGCACAATTGCACTACTTGTCCATATAGTACACAATAATAGAAGGGATTTATTTATAATCACACTATCCGTTGCACCCAGATGAGGATGGGTTCCCTTCTGAGCCTGGTTCCTCTCAAGGTTTCTTCCTCATATCATCTCAGGGAGTTTTTCCTTTGCCACCGTCGCCTCTGGTTTGCTTATTAGGGATAAATTCACATATTTACAATATAATTTTTGTGAATCCATTTATTTCTGTAAAGCTGCTTTGTGACAATGTCCATTGTTAAAAGTGCTATACAAATAAAATTGAATTGAACTGAAGTTACTGGGGAATTTGTCAGGTCGGCCGTGTCCGTGTTCTGGTGTAACTTCATGTGCTGAGGACAAAAATAAAATCAGAGAGAATGTGTTATATGCTACAATCCTGGCAGGCAGAGAAAAAAAAAAACTAAAAAATACACACTACACTAAAAAATGAGCGTACATCAGATTTATGCAACTTTATGCACATTTATGCACCCTATTTCTTTCGTTGTACGTAAATGCTTCCATGGAATCCTCATTTCAGCACCTGAGCTGTTCATTTAGTGTGATTTCATTCCTCTTCAGGAAGCACTTTATCCTGGTCAGAGTCACAGTGAAGTCTGATGCCAAAAATGCATCCATCCATTTTCCATACCACTTATCCTACACAGGGTCACAGGGAGCCTGGAGCCCATCCCAGGGGACTCGGGGCACAAGGCGGGGGGACGCACTGGATGGGGTGCTAACCCATCGCAGGGCACAAGCTCACACACACACACACACACACTATGGACAATTTAGAGATGCAATGGATGTCTTTGGCCTGGGAGTACAGGGAGAACACGCAAACTCAACACACACAGGGTGGAGGCGGAATTCAAACCCCTAACCCCGGAGGCGTGAGGCAACAGTGCTGACCACCAAGCCACTGTGACCCCCAGTGCTGAAACATGACGGATCAAAACTTTGTGCAGTTTAGAACAAAATGGCAGTGAACCGTTTGGGAGCTGAAATGAGTCGACTCACTGAGAGATCCAGAATTCTCATCACTACCAGAAACACGACACACCAGGACGGCCGATAAACAGCTGAAGTTTCTCCTCCCTGGCCCTGCTTTACTCCACATCTGCTCACGTACCGCAAACAGATCTTACATTTAATTAGAATTAAGCGATTTTTTGGGAGTCAAAAGAGTCTATTCTTGTTGGTGAGCTGAGTCAAATGATCTGACTCACTGAAAATAGTCAAAAATTTCCAGCCCTACGTTCCACCCTGTGCTTTGTTTATTGACCAGAATGAACACGGTGTGTGTGTGTGTGTGTGTGTGTGTGTGTGTGTGTTCACTACTGTGTGTGTGCACTTGGATGGGTTAAATGCAGAGCACAAATTCTGAGTATAGCTCACCACACTTGGCCACAAGTCACTTTAAAAAAAACTTTAGGTAGATCTCTAGTTTATCTGTAATAGGTTCTCAACTGCAGGAACACCTACACAGGAAGTGGTTTGTTTTAGCACAGTAAGCCCTTCTTATGTAGCCTTAAACCAATTTTCCTAACCACAGACAGTCATAAAGGCTTTCGAGTGGGAGAACGTGACCCTGCCGTGCTACGGAGACACTCGGCAAAATGTTAAAGATGTAAAATTGAAGAAAGCTGGACAAAAGGTTCTGCTGTACACTCATGCAAACAGATCAGTGACCACTGATGAAGCATCAGAAAGCAGATTTGTGATGTCAGTAGAAGGCTTTCTAGATGGTGATCTCTCTCTTCACATCAGTTCAGTTCACCTGTCTGATGCAGGATTATATCGGTGTCTCATCCATGATGAATCTCAGGACGGAGAACCACGAGCTGTTTTACTGAAGGTACAAGGTAAGTTTATGGTACTTAAAAACCTTGAAAACTGAAAGGTAATGGTGTTAATCGTTACTGTGAGCTGAGTGAACATTCCAGTGTAGATTGAGTTTTTAACTGAAAATGCAGTCCCACTTTGTGCTGTTTGTACTGATGTACTGTGTAGTCAGTCTCCACGCATGTCAGGTAGCGTGTGTAAATCCAAACTGACACATAAATGCCTCTTACTGTTGACACTTCCGCAGTTTTTCAGTCTACAGCTTTGAAAATGTCCTAATAAATAATCAAATTATTATTGTTTTAACCAGGGCTACAACAATTACCAACCACCAACAGCAATGTAGTACTGCGTGTGCTGCTAGGATTGATCATCTTTTTAGGCATCATCAGACTGATCGTTTGCAGTGTGAGAAGCAAATCCAGCACCCACAGGACGGCACTCAATCCAGACGAGCTAGCCTTCGCTCCCCATGCGCACCAGGGAGCCTTGGGCGCTCGTGACCCTGTCGCCAGTTCACCGGTTGTCCTTCCGTGGGCCACTTTTGGTTGGTACTAACCACTGCATACTGGGAACAGCCCACAAGACCTGCTGTTTTGGAGATGCTCTGACCCAGTCGTCACAATTTGGCTCTTGCCAAAGTCTCTCAGATCCTTACACTTTACCTATACATTTCGTTCCAATGTATACAAGCTTTATAAAGAAATGGCAATAAAAACCCACTAGACGTGAGTTGATGTATATTTTTTGTCCCCCTGCAATAGTTTGAATACCTCTGCTATAAAATAATGCTTTATCTTTATGGAATAAGAATATTCTTTATTCTTCCAAACATAATACTTATGTTGTTACAAATTGATTAAAAAAATCTCATCAAGTACAAACAAGCTTACATATTTTTACAAAACTTTTGAATAAATGACACATCTTTATATTGCTTTTTGTTTTAAGATGTGCCAAACTGTGTTAATGTAAACACATTTAGCCATTATATTGTTATAAGATTTATCATAAATTATATGCGTGTGTGTATATATTGCATTTTAATGAGTTTTTAGGTTACAGATCGTTTGTCAGATTGTCCACCGTTGCCATGACATCATCATCATCATCATCATCATCATCATACTTGCCTTGCAGAGACCTGAGCTGCCGCTTGACGTTCCGTATTGTCGCAAACCGTCAAACGCGGTGTCGTGAAGCGCGCCGCCCCAGCGAAGATGGCGGCTGAGCTGCATCCGCGCAGCGGAAAACTCATCGGGCTGTCTAACTCGAACCGCACTGCACAGCGAAATCAGCCGGTTCAGGAGTTTAATCACGGTCTGGTGCTCAGCCGGGAGCCGCTGCGGGACCGCGATGTCTTCACGGTTCGGATCGACAAGAAGGTAAACAAGTCCGCCTGCCTCATCAGGCTAAGCTGCTGTCGGTTTGTCTGCAGTGCCGGGCTGAATCCCAATCCCTTCTCTGTTCACTACAGAAGTGCACTACGCAGAGAAGGGGGTCCGGTTCTGCATGACGTTTTGGGGATTTCCTTTTTCTAACATCGCCATTAAACGCACAGCGGACCCAATTCAGAGCTCTCTGAGCCGCCAAAGCACGCTTACTGTAGTGTACAGAATAACACTTACACCCTACCTAGTGCACTATCTGTCTCTTTGGGATGCAGCCCTCGGTTTTGCCAGAATTTGACACTGACATCCTACTAATAACAAATCAGAGTGAGGAAAATGTGTTTCATTTGACTGTCACACAGTTAAACCGTGTCTGTGTGATCGCTCGGTTTGTTAATGACGCTAATTTTATTAAATTTGAGACATTCCGTTTTGTAGTCTAGCTACAGCTGCTATCTTAGCTTAAAGACCGTCTTTTTTTCAACCCACCGTTTTTAATGTGAAACTCCGCCCCCTTGCACTAGGATTGGGGCGGTGATGTGTCAGTTTCTACTCTTTTATTGGCTAGGCGTCACACTCTATCCGGAACTGTCCAATCCTGATACAGGAGGCGGGATTAGTTGAAAACAGGTAGGAAAAAAAACAAGCTGTAGCTTAGCACCAGGTATCATTGAGAGAGATGCTTTAATATTAGCCAGTAAAGAACCTTTATTGGGATTATAACTTCATAAAAAAAAAAAAAACACTTTAGATAAGAGAAGAAATGTTGCAGCTCAAACCAAACAGCATTAATTTACCAATTTAAGGTTTATAAATGTTTGTTAACTACGTGCTAACGTCTTAGCAGTGTTTAAAGCTAGCTCTCTGACTGACAGCCGGTTTGTTTGTTTGCTTGCTAAATAAACAGTCAAAAATTTAAATTTTAAAATTAAAATAAAATCCATAACGTTTTAATAAACTGTTTAAGCCAATGCGATGCCACAGTGTGATGTTTTGAGCTACATTGCTAATTTAATCTATAAGCAATTAAAGTTAATGTTTACTGTTTCGAAGCTTGAACGATATTTAATGAAAAAAATATCGTCGATACTTAAAGATATCGCGGTATATGATATACACTTATATACCTTACTTTAGCTAGCAAAGTGTCAGTGAAACACTGCAGCCATATTATGAATAAAAAGTTACTAGGTATATATATATATATATATATATCAGTTTTTTTTCCCTCTTCCTGCCAGGATTGTAGCAAAGTTTGCACCTCTGTCTTAGTATCTTCTATAGATGGTACATACCGTACCCAAACCCAAACCCAAACCCAGTCCATTCCAGTTTTGTTATATTTGAACGAGATTCAAATATCAGGACGAGCTTGTGTTTCGAGCCAGGTCAAACAGCTGAACATCATTTGAAACATCTGGATAAAATGTTATGCGGGTGTACTTATTAAATCAGAATCATCAATAGTGTTCGATTAACGCTCAAGACTAATTTTGGAAAGTGTTTTTAGTATGATGAACTGAAATGTTCACGTCCCTGTTCTTCATACATGGATCACTCAGTTACTGCTTTAGACTGATGACTGAAATGACACTATAAACCTTTATTCCGCCTAAATAAAATACGCACTGTTCAAATGCAAGACGTGCTTTACATATAAAATATTAAAACGTTAAACAAGATAACTGTGATCAAGAACGTCACGTAAAAAATTTCTTACATAAATGAATTAATTAACTATAACTCTGTGAAAATCATGAAATAATCCCGCAACGTATTTAACACAATGAAAATCCTGAGAGCTATAAAAAGCCAAATTAAAGTAAATCTTTGTCATTTTACAAGATCGTTGTATTTGTAGCTATTCAAGGCTTTTTTATTTATTTATTTATTTTTAATAAAGATATTAGAAAAATGCACCAAAATGGGATCCACACTGCGCCTCATTCATCGAATCTTTTATAAAGTTGAGTGTAAATATTTGCGTAAGTCAAACCGAACTAAATTTTACGCCGGATTTCCGAAAGTTTCAGAAAGGCTGATTTTCTTCCTGCTTGCGTGTGTGTGTTGATCACATGTAAAGTTCCTGACTCAGCTCATTTGCATTTAGCGACGCCCACAAAACTCCATAAAAGGTCACATGCACAGACAGCTGGAGCAGGAAATGAGCGATCAGGGTAAAGGCTTGAAAACAGAAGTGTGGAACATATTTCAACTCACTACTATGCCAATAAAATATTTAATAAAATATGATATTAATAATAATAATAATAATAAAAAGTGAGAGACTCTAAAGCTCTTCTGTAAGTCGCTCTGGATAAAGGCGTCTGCTAAACGCTGTAACCGGAATAAAATTAAGCAGTTTAAACCCGACAGTGTATTCCAGATATAAAAGTGCAGTAATCCATGAAAAGTATATGATTTTGATCAAGTTGAGGTTTACGTTAATTAGTTTTCTTTTGCGTAAATTTACACACGCTCAGGAGCAGGGGTAGGATGCGAACGTTTTTTTGATTTTAAGAGATTTGCACGAAATCTTCACAAAATTCTCACCAAATTACTGTAATGTCCGATTGTCATGTTAAATGTCTTTTGTGATTGGAGTGTTTGTGTTTATGCCTCTCTGTGTGTGTGTGTGTGTGTGTGTGTACTGTTGCACTTTATGTCTGTCTGTCCTGTTTGTGTGTGTCATGTCACGTGTATATTACACCTTGGGTCCAGGAGAAACATTATTTCATGTTGTGATGGCAGTAAAGATCTACTTGACTTGAACTTGAACACACATTAGTGACGTTCTCACACACTTCCTGTAACCGTGTGTGTGTGCAGGTGAACTCGTGGAGCGGCTCTATAGAGATTGGCGTGACGGCGCTGGACCCGGCCGCTCTCGACTTCCCCAGCAGCGCGACAGGGCTGAAGGGCGGCTCGTGGATCGTGTCCGGCTGCTCCGTGCTGAAGGACGGCCGCTCAGTTCTGGAGGAGTACGGGCGTGACCTGGACCAGCTGGGCGAGGGCGACCGCGTCGGGATCCAGCGGAACGGCCGGGGAGAGCTGCACCTGTGGGTGAACGGGCAGGACTGCGGTCCGGCGGCCAGCGGCCTGCCCTCGCGCCTGTGGGCCGTAGTGGATCTCTACGGCAAGTGCACTCAAGTCACTGTGGTCAGCTGCGAGCCTCCGCCGGATACGGAGAGCGAAGATCGGGAGGAGTCAGAGGAGGGAGAGGCGGACAGGGCGGCGTCTGCGGCGGCGTCTCCGGCTGCTCTCATGCCGGGTCATGAGGACAGAACAGGGGGCGTGGTGTTACCCGGGGTTCCTGCTATAGCTGCCGTGATGAACGGCTCGGCTGAGGACGGTACTCACAAATATTTTAACAATAAAATATTTAAAAAATAACGTTTTAAAACAACTGAAATGGTGTAAAATGATGCTTTTTAAATAATTTTTCCCCCCATATAACACATTCTCTCTGATTTTATTTTCGTCCTCAGCTCCTGAAGTTACACGGGGACATGGACACGGCCGACCTGACAAATTCCCCAATAACTTCGATCCAGACACTGGTATTTATTCTCAAATCGGCTTTTAACATTACTCAAATCTTTTACCTTCCTGCATACCATATGTGTGTTTTAATTCAGATATTTCAGTCATTACACACCAGTGAAAAGGAGCACAAGTGATTACAGATACAGAGCTGCTGAGGTGACCTGGTGCTTACTTCTGTTTAATAAGGTCCACAATAAGGTGTGGCCAGGAACGAGTGTATTAGTGGCTATGGATGCTTACCTCAAGGCAGTTATCATATTCTGAGTGATTTCTTTGCCCAATGAAGTGTATTTTTTAAAGCGAATAGACTTTTTCTCCTGCTAAAGTTTGACATTCTGCAACATATTAAAGCCAAAGCTATGTTCACGTTTCAAGCCTCTTTGCACAATTCTGATGTTTTTATTTTGTTCACATCGGATCTGTCTATCGTGACGGTTCAAATTTGACTTGTGTCTGTTTTTAATGTTTTGAACACTACTTGATTTTGATTTTTTTTTTCCCCAGTGTAGCTTCAACTGATTCCTAAATATCAAGTAAATCACAAATTTCCCCATCCTTCCGCTGAATGTAGTCATCGCTGTCCTCCGTTGTTGCTTTGTTGCACCGTAGACGCCGGATGATGATGATGATGATGAAGATGACTGTAATAATGCACATTAAAGTCAAATGACTTCTGATCTGCTCGTTCTCGGTCACAGCCGCTAATCGGACATGTATCAGATCTAGAAGCACATACGAAAGGTCTGATGTGGAAAGATCAGATTTCCTTGTCCTCTGGGGAAAAAACAGATCTGCGTCCTATTAAGGCAGAAAATCAGATTTGCGTTTCTTCAGCCTGGTCACATGAACGTAGCCGTAATTCGTTCTAATTACTTCCACGCAAGTGAAGCATCTCATGGACATTATTAACTCTTGGCCACACCTCTGCTAATAATATGCGGGTTATTAAAATCCTGGTTATTTTGCTTGATATTTCAGTCACTGTTTAAATTGCTAAATCAATAGTTAAATGATTACAATTATCCAGACATGTAGGAGACCGAACAGTTTTATTACGCTTGCCTTTTATTTCACACTCTATCTTAGAAGCCTGCATTCACATTCTTAAATAAATAAAACCGGTCTTCAGATTTATATTAAAGGGACAGATGTTTTAAAATGTACATTTAAACACAAAGAGACACAAATAATACACGGTTAAGATGGTACATGATTAGAGCTTGTGATTTAATGCACCAGCGTGAAACTCTGGGGCATGCTGTTACAGGAAAATAATCAATGAGGGTGTGATGTGATATGAGAAAGAGTTACTGATATCATTTTTAAGATTATTTTCCAATAACAGAACAACCTGAAGTGTCCTGTTCCTCTTTTTCTACAATAATGTGTTAACGATTATAATTTTTTTTATTAATTATTTTTTATTAATTAAAGTATGACACGTCGGGTATATTTTATGTTTTGAAATGAACCCTTGATTGTGGTGAGCTGGTGTAGTAACAAGGCTTCATATACTCTCCTGTAATTTAGCATTGCCTGAATTTGCGTATTTGAACCTGATTGGCTCTTGTATTTTATGATGTAATAACAGGTGCCTGTCACGTGTTTAATGTGCTTGCATTAGATTAGAAAATTTTGATTAGAATGATTTTTTTTCTCCCCCTAAAACAGCGACAATTTGCTACTCACGTTAATTCATAAGGGGCAAGATTTTTTACGAATGTTTTGAGTGACTTTAGGAACGAACTGATTTAGTCTTGCTTCCTGTTTTCTTCTCCGTCCCGCACCAGTCCTCACGGAGCACCAGTTATTCGACGTGTTTAACAACGCCATCGTGTCGCTGTACCGATCAGAAGACGAGGGCAGAGAGGACTTGGGTTTAGGAGGAACAGGTGGTTCAGGAGGAAGTTCAGACTCCTCCAGAGGGGGAACAGGAAGCAGTAACGGATCCCGAGGAGCAGGGGGAGGAGGAAACGAGAACGGAGTCGGAGGTCGAGCAGAGGGCGGGGGAGGCAACAATAACAGCCCGTCAGGAAACGGAGGAGGAGGAGGAGGAGGAGGAACGGCGGTAAGCAACAGTGGGATGACCACCAATGACGCGCTGCTGTTCCACGAGAAGTGTGGCACGCTGATTAAACTGAGCAACAACAACAAGACGGCCGAGAGGAGGAGACCGCTGGACGAGTTCAACAACGGCGTGGTCATGACCAACCGCCCACTCAGGCACAACGAGATGT